>JARQOD010000006.1:206587712-206696251 GCA_033576555.1 Oophaga sylvatica | reverse complement strand
AACTCCATTTTGACTGAGGGCAAGATAGCTGCAGCAAGACAGAAAGTAAAATGGCTGACGAACAAACTGAGTTTCAGGAATATATACATAGAACCTTACATTACTCCCCCTTAAGGACAACCTCCGGATGACCTCAGACCAGGCTTGTGTGGGTACCTCTGATGAAACTGACGGAGCAAGCGAGGAGCATTAACGTTATTGACCGGTTCCCATGAGTTGTCCTCCACTGGGTAGCCCTGCCATTTAATCAGATATTGTAACTGATTTCTATACAACCTGGAATCTAAAATCCTTTCCACCACAAATTCTTCCTGACCATCGACTAGCACTGGGTCAGGGCAAGGAGAGGAACGTCCAGGAAACGTATTGGGTGTCGCAGCCTTTAGTAGGGATACATGAAAGACAGGGTGGATTCTCATAGTTCTGGGCAGTTGAAGACGACAAGCAACGGCACTTATAATTTTACTGATTTTATAGGGTCCAATGTACTTATGTCCCAACTTAGACGATGGAATCCTTAACTTAAGATTTCTGGTTGACAGCCAGACCAAGTCTCCTACCTTGAAAGCTGGTGCAGGTTTACGAAATTTATCTGCTGCTTTCTTGTACCTTTCTTGAGCCGATTCCAGATTTTCCTTTAGAAGATCCATATTCTTCTGTAAAGACGTGATTCTTTCAGCCACTGCTGGTAAAGGCGTTTCTATGGGAAATCGTGGTAGAATGTTAGGATGATAACCTAGATTAGAGTAAAAAGGAGACTGTTTAGTGGAGGCACTCTGAGAGTTGTTATACGAGAACTCAGCTAATGGAAGTAGATCCACCCAATTATCCTGTAGGTGGCAGATAAAGCAGCGGAGATACTGCTCCAGGGTTTGATTGGTTCGTTCGGTCTGTCCATTAGTCTGGGGATGAAAAGCAGAAGAAAGGTTTACTTTAATGTCCAATGCTGCACAGAAATTTTGCCAAAACCTAGAAGTGAATTGCACCCCTCGATCCGAAATAACCTCATCCGGTACTCCATGTAAGCGAAACACATCTTTAATCATCAAATCTGATGTCTGTTTTGCAATGGGTAAGCCGACACAAGGGATAAAATGAGCTGCCTTTGTTAGACGGTCAACCACCACTAGAATGGTGTTCTTCCCCTGAGAGGTTGGTAACTCCACAATGAAGTCCATAGAAATGGATCCCCACGGGCGGGACGGGGTGGGAAGAGGCTGTAACAGACCAGTTGGTGAGGAGCGAGGTGTTTTGCATCTTGCACAGACCTCACATGAAGTGACATAATTCAAAACATCCTTCCTGCAAGTGGGCCACCAAAAGAAACGAGAAAGAAATTCCTGTGTCTTTAGAATTCCTCTATGCCCAGCTATCTTGGAATCGTGAATGAGTTGCAATACTCTTAATCTGACTGTTTCAGGAATATACAGACGTTGTCCCTGAATCCACACACCATTCTTAAAGACAAGACTTACGTCCCTTGGGGGTTGTGCCAAAAAGGAATCCGCATGGTATGCTTCCTTGATGTCCTTAAGTAGGTCTTGATTATGAATTACTCCTAGGAATCTAGAGTCAGGAAGAATAGTCTTAGGAGGAGTAATTGGACGTGTCTCTGCTGAGTAAATCCTAGAGAGTGCATCAGCCTTTCCATTGCGCGATCCTGGTCTATAAGAGATGATAAAATTAAATTGGTTTAAGAAAAGATTCCAGCGAGCCTGGCGAGGAGTCAGGCACTTAGCCGACCTGATAAACTCAAGGTTACGATGGTCTGTCAGGACGACTATTTGCTGTGCAGCACCCTGAAGAAGGTGTCTCCATTCTTTGAAGGCGGCAATAATGGCCAACAACTCTCTATTGCCCACATCGTAGTTCCTCTCAGCCGAAGACAACTGCTGGGAAAAGAAGGCACAGGGATGCAAGACATTCTTCTCACCTGTTCTCTGAGAGAGTATAGCTCCAACGGCACAGTCTGAAGCATCCACCTCTATTATGAAGGCAAGCTCGGGGTTGGGATGTACTAGGATAGGTGCAGTGGTAAATTTATTTTTAGACGGGAAAATGCTTCCTGGGCTTGGGGAGTCCAGGAAAACCTAGACTCTTTCCGGGTAAGTTGAGTGATAGGTGACACTACCTCAGAGAAATTTCTAATGAAACGTCTATAGAAGTTGGCAAACCCGATGAAGCGCTGTACCTCCTTCACATTTCTAGGACTTGGCCAATCCTTGATGGCTTGGGTTTTGCTTCCATCCATACTAATTCCTTGTGTAGACAGTACATACCCCAGAAATTGAATTTCGGTCCTATGGAATTCACACTTTTCAAGTTTGATGTAAAGATGATTTTGTCTTAGACGTTCCAAGACCATTCTCACATGTCCATGATGTTCCTCTGTGGAGTTAGAAAAAATTAGAATATCATCCAAATAAATTACCACGAATGTATCTAGGAGATCCCTGAAGATGTCATTCACCAAGTGTTGGAAAGTGGCTGGGGCGGGTACTCAGACCAAAAGGCATAACTAGATATTCAAAGTGTCCATAGCGTGACCTGAATGCAGTCTTCCATTCATCCCCAGGTCTAATACGGACTAAGTTATAGGCCCCACGAAGATCTAGTTTAGAAAAAATTTTGGCATGTCGCACTCTCTCCAATAACTCAGGGATTAAAGGCAATGGATAACGGTTTCTAATAGTAACCTTATTGAGTTCCCTATAGTCTACGCATGGTCTCAGAGATCCATCTTTCTTCTTTACAAAGAAGATGGGTGCACCTGCAGGAGATGAAGAGGGCGTATGAAGCCCTTGGCTAGATTTTCATCTATGTAATCCTTTAAAGCCTTTAGCTCGGGCCCCGCCAGGGGGTAGATCTTACCAAAAGGTATCTCTGCTCCAGGCAATAATTCAATTGGACAATCATATGGACGGTGAGGAGGAAGCTGGTCAGCGTTCTTCTTGTCACATAAATCCACATAGTCCTGGTATACAGCTGGTAGTTCAGGGACTGACATGATTCCTTTAGGAACAGAGCAAGCTGAAACTTTTGGACTCATCTGTTTCTCTGGAAAGTGTAATTCCTTGGTCTCCCAGTTAATGGTAGGATTCTGAGCCTGCAGCCATGGTAGCCCTAGAATAATGGGAAAGTGGGGAGAAGAGATAAGCATAAAGGACAGTTTCTCTTGATGATCTTTACCATAAGAACCCTCAAAGGCTCTGTTTCCTGATCCACTGGTCCAGAGGTCAGCAGGGAGCCATCCACAGTTTCCATCTGTACTGGAGTAGCCTTCTTCACTGAACGTATTCCCTGTTTCAGAGCAAAGGAGACATCCATAAAATTTCCACTTGCCCCTGAGTCGATCATAGCAGAGCTAGACACCCAAGCTGAGTCAACCCAGAGTTTGATGGAAAGAAAGCAATGAGAATTGTTTTTCTTACAACTCAGCTGGGACACCGCTGAGGAAACTTGAAAAATGGCAGCGTTTACACAGTCAACGTCCTCAGAGGTAACGGAGTTTAAGTCCGAGAAATCAAGATCTGTTGCTGCAGATCTCTCTGGAGCCTGAGGCTCGGACCTGACAGATCCCCTCTCGCAACACTCACAATGAATGAGTGCTGCAGTAGTCTTACGAGAACGGCTGGGGCAGTTTATAATGAAGTGCCCTGACTTACCACAATAGAAACATAGATTCTCCTTAAAACGATGTTCCTTGCGTGCATCACTAACCCGTCGTTGTAAAGAGTCTACCTGCATGGGTTCAGGTTCAGGTTCCCGTGTAATCCTACTCAAAGGTTCCTTAGCTGGAGAGGAAGGTAGGAAAAGGTTAGTACGATTGCTTTCGAACCATCTCTCTTGCCTGCGTTCAGTCAGACGAGTATCAATACGGATGCAGTAGTTAATAAAGTCACCTAACGCAGTGGGAGGGTGGCACGAGCAAGTTCATCCTTAATCAGTGGAGATAACCCCTTTCGAAAAATAGATTTTTTGGCGGAACTGTCCCAGGTGGTATCAAGGGCCCATCTCCTGAAATCCAAGGCATATTCAGCTACCGAGTGCTTACCTTGGCGCAAAGCTAACATGGCTGCTTCAGCTGTTGCACCTCGATTGGGGTCATCAAACACCTGCCCCATGGCTGAAATAAAATCATCAAGGTGATTCAAACAATCATCCTCAGTCTCAATCAGAGGGTTTGCCCACATTAAAGCCTTGTTGGTAAGCAACATAATTATAGTAAGCACCTTAGATCGTTCAGTGGGAAATTGTGAAGCATGTGCAGAAAAAAAAAGATTGCATTGATTAATAAATCCCCTGAATTTCTCACGTTCACCGCCAAAACGAAAAGGGGGCAACTTGGGAATCCCAGCACTCGGGGCTACGGCAGGAGCCTGGACTCGCCCCTCTAGAACCTCAATCCTGGCTCGCAAATCCTGGGTAGTCTGTCCAACCACTTGCAAATTGTGATTATTGAGGTCCTGTAGATTTGTAAAACGGGTCTTTATATTCTGCAAATCTGCAAGGATATTATCAGTCACTCCGCAAAGTTCCTTATGCGGGCCTCCATTTTCCAGATCTTTTAAGACAGGATTACTGGAATGGTTGTGAGAAGTCACAACAACTGTCATCACAGAAAGTACAACCGGACATCCGATATCCACAGTACAGCAGACACAGCCTTCCAGACCCAGCAGACACTAACGTTTTGGCTTCAGAATCTTGTAATGTATGTAGTACAGTTCATATAGCGTCTTGTGCTTGGGTGCGATGAAAACACAGGAGTCACAGGTTTGATATAGAAAAGTCCTGTATTACTTCATACAAGTTGGCAGAAATAGTCACACAGTTTGCAGACACAGAAACAGGAGACACAGCAGGCCAGAGTAATCCAAGCTCAGCAATCACTCTCCAATACAGATTCAGGATCTTCTTCTCTGTTACCGTAAGTCCATGCAAACGTGGGTCTTTCAAAGAGCAGGGTTCAGAGTCCACAAGTGCTTCAGAGTTCCTCAGTAGGAATAGCTGGAGTACAAGGTCCAAGGCTTACAGGAGTCAAGTCACAGGTTCACTGCAGGCTAGATTCTGAAGCACTGATTGCTCAGCTGTGGCTGCTTAAGAAGCAAAGGAGAGAATCAGGGCGGGAACATGCAAGCTGGAAACTCCATTTTGACTGAGGGCAAGATAGCTGCAGCAAGACAGAAAGTAAAATGGCTGACGAACAAACTGAGTTTCAGGAATATATACATAGAACCTTACACCTCACCTATCAATCAGAATCTTCTGCATCCTGCATGGGAATTGATGGTCAAGTCAGACATTTCCAGATTATGAAGCCCCTGAGCGTGTGGACTCAGCCAGAACACTCCATCGTGTCCCAGTTTGTTGTGTCAAAGACCTGCACCCTCAACCTATTGGGAGTGCACTTACTGCAGAAACTGAAAGCGACCAGAGTGTTCCAGGAAGATGGGACCATGACACTTTCTTCGCCCCTGACCCAAGAAGAAACAGGAACAACCACACTGCAGACCTATCACAGGAGGTGCTGGACATAGTACCAGAAAAGCCACTCCATCACCCAGAGTCAAGATGTCTCTGACCAACTGAAGGTCTAAGTGAACTCGCCTAAGAAGACGGCCTGAGAACTTTGACATTGGCCAGGATATTCAACTCAAGAAGGACCATACTTGCTTCATGGAATGGCAACACCTCATCCGGCTCCAACGCCAGCGGTTCATCTTTTGCAAGCACCAGGAGGTGCCCCCTGCAATCAATCAGTTCACCCAGGCCCTAGACCGGCAAAAAGCCACTCAGCTCTTCAAACTTGTGCATAAATACTGACCTGAGACCGAGCTGGAGAAAAAGAAACTACTGATGGCCCGTGCTGAGAAAAAAGCAGCCGGTGAAGGAGACGTCCCAACAAGAAGACGCCCTGTGACCAGAGCAGGTGCTAACACAGTGACTGCCTTGGTGGAGAACAAGAAAGCCAGCTGGTCGTCATCTCTCATGATGTGGATCCTAGTAGGCGGCTTGTTTTCCCACCAGCTCTGTGCCGGGAGATGGGAGTCCCCTGCCGCATAGTGAAGGACAAGGCCAAACTGGGCTGCCTCGCCCATCGGAATCAATCCTAGCTTTCCACAGTGAAGAAAAAAACTGTAAACCCCACTGAGTTCAGAATGGTGCAAGGCCTGGAGGCCGTGAAAGAGGCTACGGTATTTGAAACCCCAACAGTGCTGAACCGTCACACTCTGCTCTCAAAGTCCCAGTCACCGCAACGGTATTCACGGTGATCAACTTGGCCAGTACCTTCTTCAGTGTTTCCCCTCCACCTGGATGCCTGCCTTCACGCACCAGTGCAGTGCATATGGACAGTGTTGCCTCAAGGTGCTCAGAACAAGCCCTTCAAGTTGCACCAAGACAATGTCCTCCATCCTCGTCAACTGGATTGCAGAATATGCAAGAGTCACTCTTCTACAACACGTGGATGACCTTCTCTTTTGTGTGGTTGACATCGATACCTGCACAGTCCATTCCTTGTCTCTCCTACTCTACCTGGAAGAACAGCAACACAAGGTCTGGAAGAACAAAGTCCAGTGATGTCAGAAGCAAGTTACATTCCTGGGACACTGTATTGCCACCAGACGAAACACATGTCAAAAGACTGGAAGACCACTGTGGAGAAGATGGCTCCCCAACAACTCCAAGAATGCTGCAGGCCTTCCCTGGTCTAGTGTTGTATTGCAGAACCTGGATCCCTGATGCCTCAGTCCTAATGCAGCCTCTGTGTGCTTGCATCAACGCAACCCCGCTCCTTCTATCGGGCGCAGCCTTCAACTCATTCAGGAGATTGGAAGAACTCCACAGTCTCAGCGCCAATACCAGGCCTACCTGACTACGAGAAGTCTTTCCGTCTACCTGATGGAAGAAAGAAGGTCATGCTACTGGAGTCCTGGCACGGATTCACAGGAGAAAACAGAGACTTTTAGGCTGCCTCTCAGCCCGCTTGGATCCAGTTGCAAGAGGATCACCCTCCTGCCTGATGGCAGTATCTGCAGCACACACCTTCCTGGACAAGGTTGCTGACATCACTCTTGGACAGCCACTGGAAACTCTCACTCCACATGACATCTTGGCAATCTTCAATCAAGCTCAACCAACAATAATCTCCCCACCGCCATGCATCTTTGTGGCGCCTCTATCGCCTTTGTCTCATAATGTCACCGTCTCCAGACCTACAGTCCTCATCCCGGCTACTCTACTCCACTCCCAAGGGGGGATACAATATGGACTTTCCAGAACAAAATTTACAGAATTACAGAATGGCTCCAGATTTGCAGATGATGAAGAAGTTTCCACACAGGAAGTGCAGTGACCAGCAATCAAGAAATCATGTGGTCCAGAAGTCTGTCACCTAGCCTGTCAGCCCAGGAAGCAGAACTGATAGCGCTGACGAAGGCCTGCCAGATGGCAGAAGGCAAGACTGCAAACATCTACACCGACTACAGGTACTCGCATGGCATAGCACACGACTTTGGGCCCATCTGGGCTACAAGGGACTTCATCACAGCAAACGGGACAACCGTGAAGCATCATGGAGCCTTCAGGGACCTACTGGGTGTACTCCAACTTCCAAAATGGTGGCAATTTGAAAAATCAAAGTGCATGAAAAACTGAGAACAGAAGAGGCGTGAGGCAATAACATGGCGGACATGGCAGCCAAAGAAGCGGCCAAAGGAAGACAACATGGAGAAGTGGGAGAGGTCGTAGAGCCGGACGGCTACTACATGACGACTGAAGACAAGAAACCTGACAAAAAGACGTCCTGGGATCTGCTCAAGAAGTTGCAAGACCAAGCTCCAAAAGGAGAAGAACTGAATGCGAAAAAAGCAACACATGAAGAAGGAAGACTATCAATAATGGACTTCAAACTCTGCCTACCACAAAGTATGCACCCTATGGTGGTCCAATGGGCACATGGACCCACACCCACATATCAAAGACACAGATGAATGATCTGATTGGTGCTTACTGGTTTGCTTCAGGGATCTCCACCCTAACAGCCAAATTCACCAGCAGCTATCTGACCTGCGGAAAATGCAAGCCTGGACGTATGGAAGAAAGTCCCCCTCACCTCATCTGGCAAGACCACTCTACCAGCTTCAGAGGATCCAGATAGACCACATCCAGATATCGCAAAGTGAAGGACTCAAATACGCCATTGTGATCAAAGAAGTATTTTCAAGATGGACAGAAGCGTTCCAAGTCAGCAAAGACTACTGCAAAGCAGCTACTTTTGGAAAATAGTGTGCAGATACGGGGTTCCAGAAGTGATAGAAAGTGATCAGGGACCCGCATTCACAGCAAATCTGACACAAGAGATCTGGTTAGCAGTAGGGTCAGATTTAGGCCTACACACTCCTTACCACCCCCAGAGCAGCGGAAAGGTAGAAAGACTGAACGGAACACTTAAGAATAGGATGCTGAAAATTGTCCAAGAAACACGCAAACCATGGCATGAGACACACCCCCAATTGCACTGTTTAGCATAAGGCACACTCCCGGAGACCCAGAAAAGCTGTCACCATGTGAAATTTTGTTTGGGTCTAGTCCCAAGTTAGGTGCATCTTCCCTCAGCAGCAGAATATGCAAAATGATATCTTGTTTGCTTATGTAATTGAATTGGTCAAAAACTAATGTCCATTCTCGAGTTTTTCTCTTCACTGCCAGATTTGATGGTCCTGTCCAAGAGCCCCAGATGACACCAACCTCTGTGTAACTAGAGGGAAAGCCTGCTTGGATCCACGTATCGCATTGCAAGGAAGCTCCCGTACCAGGAGAGACACCTAAGCCATGAAGGATGTCGTGGATGCTCTGACTGACCAGACAGATGACCTACCTGATAAAGAATACACACGTTTTTTCTGAACATGCAGTTAAATAAAGAGACTATGATTGCAAACACATGAACCCCTGCTAGGGACAGTCCTCCTGACCGCCCATTTGCGAAAAGTCTGTATTCGGTGGGGGAGACATGCGCAAGGCATATTCTCAACCCGCCGGCAGCACAAAAGAGTTGCAGCGCTTTGGGACAGGAGCAGGTTTTTAGGGCAAGTGGTATCTAAGGGGGGACTGTCATGGAAATATATATGTATTCCATATATTCAAAGTATATTCATATATATACATTCACAGTTAGATAGATCTCACTTGCTAACAATCCTGTACCCACACATATCTATGCAAAAGCTGATGCCAGCTATAATCAGTCGTTAAAGACGACCCTGGCCTTCATAAGGAACAAGTACAGAGAGTTTTAATAGATATCTATTGTTTTCTTTACTAGTCATGCAAGAATGCTGGGGCAAAGAACAGTAAACAATAAATCTGCAACTTCAGCCCTTTTATCATAATTATCATAATTATCATACTTACACTAGAACAGCCAATAATCTAGCAGCTTTTAATTGTATGTTAATTGACTAACCAGCTCTTTTTTGTAAACGTATAAAACCTTGAATGAATAATAAATGTGGGGTCTTGACGAACTGTTATACTGACACTTCCGTTGTGGACAGTCCTCATTTTCGTCTGAGCGCTCAAAAAGACATTTAATAGAAAATTGGGAACGGCACCAGCAAACACTTCAGGATAGATTTATCCTAAATTTCCATAACAAGTCTGCATTCCAAAGTGGCACTCCTTCCCTTCTGAGCTTTCTCATGCGCCAAAACAGTGGTTCCCCCCACATATGGGGTATCGGCGTACTCAGGACAAACTGCACAAAAAGTTTTGTGGTCCAATTTCTCCTGTTACCCTTGTGAAAATAACGGGCTAAAAAAATCATTTTTGACAAAAAAATGATTTTTTTATTTTCACTGCTCTGCGTTATAAACTTCTGTGAAGCACTTGGGGGCTCAGAGTGCTCACAACACATCTATGTAAGTTCCTTAAGGTGTCTAGTTTCCAAAATGGTGTCATTTGTGGTTTTTTATCACTGTTTAGGCACAAGGGGCTCTCCAAACACGTCATGGTATCCGCTAACGATTGGAGCTAATTTTCCATTCAAAAAGTCAAATGGCGCTCCTTCCCTTCAGGGCCCTGCCGTGCGCCCAAACAGTGGTTTATGACCACATATGAGGTATCGGTGCACTCAAGAGAAATTGCCCAACAAATTTTATGATCCATTTTATCCTGCTGCCCATGTAAAAATGAAAAAACTGAGGCTAAAAGAAATTTTTTTCTGAAAAAAAAAGTACTTTCTTTTTTTACCGATCAATTTGTGAAGCACCTGGGGGTTCAAAGTGCTCACTATGCGTCTAGATAAGTTCCTTGGGGGGTCTAGTTTCCAAAATGGGGACACATGTGGGGGAGCTCCAATGTTTAGGCACACAGGGACTCTCCAAATGTGACATGGCAACCGCTAAATATTCCAGCATATTTTCCATTCAAAAGTCAAATGGCACTCATTCCCTTCTGAGCCCTGCCGTGCACCCAAACAGTGGTTTATGACCACATATGAGGTATCGTTGTACTCAGGAGAAATTGCCAACAAATTTTAGGATCCATTTTATCCTGTTGCCCATGTAAAAATGAAAAAATTGATGCTAAAAGAAAATTTTTGTTGGAAAAATTTAAATGTCCATTTTTTCCTTCCATGTTGTTTTAGATCCTGTGAAGCACCTGAAGGGTTAATAATCTTCTTGAACGTAGTTTTGAGTAGCTTGAGGGGTGCAGTTTTTAGAATGGTGTCACTTTTGGGTATTTTCTGCCATATAGACCCCTCAAAGTGACTTCAAATGTGAGGTGGTCCCTAAAAAAAATGGTTTTGTAAATTTTGTTGTAAAAATGAGAAATCGCTGGTCAAATTTTAACCCTTATAACTTCCTAATAAAAAAAAAATTTTGCTTCCAAAATTGTGCTGATGTAAAGTAGACATGTGGGAAATGTTATTTATTAACTATTTTGTGTCACATAACTCTCTGGTTTAACAGAATAAAAATTAAAAATTTGAAAATTGCAAAATTTTCAAAATTTGAAAATTGCTAAATTTTCGCTAAATTTCCATATTTTTCAAATAAACCCAAAAATTATAGACCTAAATTTACCACTAACATGAAGCCCAATATGTCACGAAAAAACAATCTCAGAATCGCTAGGATCCGTTGAAGCGTTCCTGAATTATTACCTCATAAAGGGACACTGCTCAGAATTGCAAAAAATGGCCAGGTCTTTAAGGTCAAAATAGGCTGGGTCATGAAGGGGCACTGTTAAATATCAGTATCCTTTACCCTGACTTCCGATTTATTCTCCAGAATTAAAGGTGCTAGTTGGTTTACCAAGCTTGACCTTAGGGGGGCATATAATCATATTCGTATTAAGCACGGTGATGAATGGAAGACAGCGTTTAATACCCCTGAGGGGCATTTTGAGGACCTAGTGATGCCTTTTGGGCTCGCTAATGCCCCTTCCGTCTTCCAATCTTTCATGAACGTTATTTTCCGGGATTTTGTGGATAAGTTTCTGATCGTTTATTTCGACGATATTTTGATTTTTTCCAATGACTGGGATTCTCATGTGGAACATGTTCGGTCGGTATTCCGGAATTTGAGAGAAAATGCTTTGTATGTTAATGGATCAAAATGTCTCTTTGACGTACAGAAGGTTTCGTTTTTTGGGATTCATTTTTTCTCCGTCCACTATTGAGATGGACCCGGTCATGGTTCAGGCCATTTGTGAATGGGTACAGCCCACTTCATTGAAGGCTCTTCAGAGATTTTTGGGTTTTGCTAATTTTTACCTTAAATGTATAAGTAATTTCTCTGGTATTGTGAAACCACTGACTGATTTGACAAAATAGGTTCTGATGTAGTGAATTGGTCTTCAGAGGTAGTTTTGGCGTTTCAGGAGCTTAAGCAGGGATTCACATCTGCTCCTGTTCTACGGCAACCTGATGTTTCTCTACTATTTCAGGTGGAGATAGATGCTTCTGAGATTGGTGCAGGAGCCATTTTGTCCAAAAGGGATCATGTAACCTCTAAAAGTAACCCTTGTGCCTTCTTCTCTCGAAAATTTTCATCAGCTGAACGTAATTATGATGTGGGGAATCGGGAATTATTGGCTATGAAATGGGTTTTCGAACAGTGGAGACATTGGTTGGAGGGAGCTAAACATCAAGTTGTGGTCCTCACTGATCACAAGAACCTGATCTTTCTCGAATCAGCCAAGAGACTAAATCCTAGACAGGCCAGGTGGGCCTTGTTTTTCACGCGGTTTAATTTTGTGGTCTCCTTTCTCCCGGGCACTAAGAATGTTAAAGCGGATGCCCTCTCTTGGAGTTTCTTTGCAGATTCTCCTGATGTGACTGAGCCTGCTGCCATTCCGAAGGAGGGTGTGATTCTTTCCGCTATCTCGCCCGATTTGAGACTGGCCCTGGAGGAATTTCAGTGAGATAAACCTGAACGTTGTCCTGTAGGGAAATTGTATGTCCCCGACCAATGGAGGAAGAAAATAATGTCTGAAATACATTGCTCCGCCTTGGTTGGTCTTCCCGGTATTTTTTGGTACCAGAGATTTGGTGAGTCGGTCCTTTTGGTGGCCTACTCTACCTCATGATGTCAGGAATTTTGTGCAGTCCTGTGGGACTTGTTCTCGGTCCAAATCCTGCTCTCACTCTATTGGATTGCTAATGCCACTGCCTGTGCCCAGGAGGCCATAGACCCATATCTCTATGGATTTTATTTCCTACCTCCCTATCTCCAGAGAATGACTGTTATCTGTGTAATCTGTGATAGATTTTCCAAGATGATCCATCTTGTGCCACTGCCGAAGTTATCATCCTCTTCCGAGTTGGTGCCCTTGTTTTTTCAGCAGGTGGTTCGTTTGCTCGGCATTCTGGAAAACACTGTGTCTGACAGAGTCCAATTTGTTTCCAGATTTTGGAGAGACTTTTGTTCTAAACTGGGAGTTCAGTTGTCTTTCTCATCTGCGTTTCACCCTCAGACCAATGGGCAGACTGAGAGAACAAACCAGACTTTGGAAACTTATTTGAGATGTTTTGTGTCTGCTGATCAAGATGACTGGGTCTCTTTTTAGCCCTTAGCTGAATTCGCTCTAAATAATAGGGCTAGTTCTGCCACTTTGATGTCCCCTTTTTTCTGCAATTCGGGTTTCATCCTTGGTTTTCTTCGGGGCAGGTGGAGGCTTCTGTCTGTCCGGGTGTTGACTCTATGGTAGAGAGAATGCAGCAGATTTGGGATCAAGCAGTGGATAAGTTGTCTCTCTCTCAGGAGAGGGCCCAACGGTTTGCCAACCGGCATAGGACTGATGGTCCCCGGTTTAAAGTAGGTGACATGGTTTGGTTGTCCTCAAAAAATATCCCTATGAAGGTGGCATCTCCAAAATTCAAGCCATGGTTCATTAGACCTTATAAGATCTCGGAAATCCTTAATTCCGTTTCTTTCCGTTTGGCTCTTCCAGGGATGTTTAAGATTCACAATGTCTTCCATAAGTCTTTATTGAAAAGGTTTGTTGAGCCAGGAGTTCCTATGGCTATGCCCCCTGAGCCTGTCTTGGTTGAGGGCTATCTGGAGTATGAAGTTGAGAAGATATTGATTCTCGTCTGGCTAGACGAAAGACTCCAGTACATGCTGAGAGATTGGTTCGCGCCTTTCAACAGGCTCATCCTGATCGGCCTGGTGGTGCAGGTGAGGGTTCTGTGACCCCTCCTCAAGGGGGGTACTGTTGTGAATGCTCTGATTTGACTTCTGAGCTTGGGCTCCCTCTGGTGGCTACTGATAGTAGTGAAGCTGCTTTGGCTGACAGAGGTTCATCAGCTGGGAGCGATGATTGGCAATCTCGTGTTGATGACTGCGGAGAATTAAGTGAGTAACCTTCCCATGATCCTCGCCTTTGATTAATTGTTCTTCCTGGTCTGTTATGTTTTGGTAGCTGAGGAGAGCAGGCAAAAACGGCAATACACCAGAGAGGTTGGAATCTACTGGATTGCAGTACCCTGACTAACCACCACAACTAAAGGCAGCCGTGGAGCGTTCCTACGTTGGTCCTAGACGCCTCGTCACAGCCTGAGAGGCTAACTACACCTAAAGATAGAAAGAGGAAAGCTATCTGCCCCGGAGCAGATCCCCAAAGAACATAGGAAGCCCCCAAACATGTAATGGCGGTTAGACAAGAGGAAATACAGACACAGACAGAAAATAGTATGAGCAAACACTGGGGCCCAATCTGCCTAGACAGAAAAGGATAGGAAGGATACCCACTGCAATCCAAAAAAAAACCCTAAAAAAAGCCAACGCTACTAATTGCAAAAACACCTGAGATCACACCACCTCTACCACCTAAATTAGTTCTATGGTGTAAAAAACTAAGCCGCAGCCACAGAAAAAAACTGGAAAAGGCAAATGAACAAACAACAGTGGCTCCAGAGGAACCGAGAGGAGCCCAAGCCCCCCGGGGAGGGGAACCTGGCCAACCTCACAGAAATGCAGAGAAATATGCAAATGGCAAGCACAAAAACAAAAAACAGAAAATATCTTATCTGAGAGCAGGAGAAGAGGCAAGACTCAGCAAGCTTCCAAGTGAACCAGGAAACAACGTTGAGACAAGAACAATTGTTCACCGGCAACCATGATGGGGGGAAACCTCCCTTATATCCATCCAGTCTGTGATTCCTGATTGCCAATCCTCATTGAATGGTTCAGTACTGTTTGTAACCACCAGAGGGATCTTCTGCTCAGAATTCATTTCTAAAACATTCATAACAGTACCCCCCCCTTGAGGAAGGGTAACCGAACCCTCATTTGTGCAACCAGGTTGGTCAGGATGAGCTCTGTGATACGCACGGATCAGTCTCCTAGCATGGATGTCCGAAGCAAACACCCAAGAATTGTCCTCCTGACCATAACCTCTCCACTTAACCAAATACTGGAGTTTCCGTCTAGAAAAACGAGAATCCAATATTTTCTCAACCACATACTCCAGATTGCCCTCAACCAAAACAGGGTCAGGGGGTGCAGCCATAGGAACCACTGGCTCGACAAACCTCTTCAATAAGGACTTGTGGAACACGTTATGGATCTTAAATGTCCCTGGAAGAAGTAAACAAAAGGAAACAGGATTAAGAATCTCCATGATCTTATAAGGTCCAAGGAACCTAGGCTTAAACTTAGGAGATGCAACTCTCATAGGAATTTTTCTTGAGGACAACCAGACCAAGTCCCCCACTTTAAACCGAGGACCATCAGTCCTATGCCGGTTGGCAAACCGCTGGGCCTTCTCCTGAGAGAGGGACAACCTATCCACTACCTGGTCCCAAATCTGCTGCATACGCTCCACAACAGAGTCAACACCCGGACAGACAGAAGCCTCCGTCTGTCCCGAAGAAATCGAGGGTGAAACCCAAAATTGCAGAAAAATGGAGACATCAAAGTGGCAGAGCTTGCCCTATTATTAAGAGCAAACTCAGCAAAGGCAAAAAAAGAGACCCAGTCATCTTGATCACAGACACAAAGCATCTCAGATAAGTCTCCAATGTCTGGTTTGTTCTCTCAGTTTGTCCATTGGTCTGAGGATGAAAAGCAGAGGAGAAAGACAATTGAACACCAAGTTTAGAACAAAAAGTCCTCCAAAATCTGGAAACAAACTGGACTCCTCTGTCAGACACAATGTTCTCAGGAATGCCGTGTAACCGAACCACGTGCTGAAGGAACAAAGGCACCAATTCGGAGGAGGAAGGCAACTAAGGTAATGGCACAAGATGTATCATCTTGGAAAACCTATCACAAATCACCCAGAAAACGGTCATTCTCTGAGAAACAGGGAGGTCGGAAATAAAATCCATAGAGAAATGGGTCCATGGTCTCTTGGGCACAGGCAATGGCATCAACAAACCACTAGAGCGAGAGCAAGACTTGGAGCGAGAGCAAGTCCCTCAGGACTGCACAAACTCCCTGACGTCACGCGACAAAGTAGGCCACCAAAAGGACCGACTCACCAAGTCTCTGGTACCAAAAATTCCGGGATGACCGGCCAACGCGGAACAATGAATCTCAGACATCACACTCTTCTTTCACTGGTCTGGGACAAACAATTTCCCAACAGGGCAGCGCTCGGGTTTATCCTCCTGACACCCCTCCAGAGCCAGTCTCAAATTGGGCGGATGGCGGAAAGAACTACACCCTCTTTCAAAATAACAGCAGGATCAGATAACTCAGGAGAGTCCGCAAGGAAACTCCTCGAGATGGCATCCGCCTTAACTTTCTTAGTGCCAGGAAGAAAGGAAACCACAAAATTAAAACGTGGGAAAAACAAGGCCCACCTGGCCTGTCTAGGATTAAGTCGCTTGGCTGATTCCAGATAAACCAGATTCTTATGGTCCGTGAGGACCACCACCTGATGTTTGGCTCCCTCCAGCCAATGTCTCCACTCTTCAAAAGCCCACTTCATGGCCAATAACTCCCGATTACCCACGTCATAATTACATTCAGTTGGAGAAAATTTTCGAGAGAAAAGAGCACAAGGGTTACTTTTAAAGGTCTCAGGATCTCTTTGGGACAAAGCGGCACCTGCCCCAATTTCAGAGGCATCAACCTCCACCTGAAATGGCAGAGAAACATCAGGCTGCCGTAGAACAGGAGCAGAAGTGAATCTCTGCTTAAGTTCCTGAAACGCAGAGACTGCCTCAGGAGGCCAATTCACCACATCAGAACCTTTTTGGTCAAATCAGTCAATGGTTTAACAATAACAGAGAAATTACCAATAAATTTACGATAAAAATTGTCAAAACTCAAGAATCTCTGAAAAGCCTTCAATGAAGTAGGCTGGACCCAATCACAGATGGCCTGAACCTTGACCGGGTCCATTTCAATAACAGATGGAGACAAAATGAATCCCAGAAATGAGATCATCTGTACGCCAAAAAGACACTTTGATCCCTTCACATACAGAGCATTCTCTCTCAAAATCTGGAACACAGTCCGAACATGTTTTACATGAGAGTCCCAGTCATTGGAAAATATCACGATATCAACCAAATAAACAATCAGAAATTTATCCACAAAATCCCTGAAAATGTCATTCATGAAGGACTGGAAGACGGAAGGAGCATTAGTGAGCCCAAAGGGCATCACTAGGTACTCAAAATGCCCCTCTGGGGTATTAACGCCATCTTCCATTCATCCCCGTGCTTAATGCGAATAAGGTTATACGCCCCCCTGAGGTCAAGCTTGGTAAACCAAGTAGCACTTTTCACCCTGGAAAACAGGTCAGAAATCAAGGGTAACGGATATTGATATTTCACAGTGATATTGTTCAAGAGACGATAATCAATACACGGCCTTAATGAACCATCCTTTTTGGCCACAAAGAAAAAACCGGCACCCAAGGATGAAGAGGATGGTCTGATATGACCCTTCTCCAATGACTCCTTGATA
Source organism: Oophaga sylvatica (assembly GCA_033576555.1). Taxonomy (NCBI): domain Eukaryota; kingdom Metazoa; phylum Chordata; class Amphibia; order Anura; family Dendrobatidae; genus Oophaga; species Oophaga sylvatica. Next base: position 206,678,819 of record JARQOD010000006.1, on the reverse strand, counting down.
TAAGACCGCATAGCGTCATGTTCAGGTACAGACAAGTTAAAAAGGCGACCTTTAGGGAATTTACTACCAGGCACTAATTCAATAGCGCAGTCATAGCTCCTATGGGGGGGGGCAAGGATGCAGAGTTACTTTCGCTAAACACATCAAAAAAATCAGTCAAAAAGTCAGGCACATCTTGAGCCTGGGGAGAGGCAGAAAAAACAGGAGTGTTGGCATTAACACATTGGCAGCCCCAACTGGTTACAGACACAGATTTCCAATCCAAAACAGGATTATGAGACTGCAACCAAGGGAAAACTAGTACAATAATGTCATGCAGATTATACAGCACCAAAAATTTGCAACTCTCCTGATGATCAGGTTCAACCCTCATTATCACCTGAGTAGAGAACTGCGGTTTATTCTCAGCCAAAGGGGTAGAATCAATCCCCAGTAGGGGAATAGACTTCAGTAGGGGTATCAAGGGAAACCCACAACGTTTAGCAAAATCAAAATCCATCAGGTTAATAGCTGCTCCCGAATCAACAAAAGCCTGAGCAGAAAATGTGGACAGGGAGCAAATCAGGGTAACAGTCAACAGAAATTTAGTCTGAACACTACCCAAGACAACTGAGCGTGCAAAACGTCTTCCCCGCTTAGGGCAGACTGAAATAGCATGAGAGGCATCACCACAGGAGAAACATAACCCATTGCGTTTTCGAAACTCATGACGCTGTGCCCCAGAAGCCCTCTATCACAGTGCATGGGTTCATAAGCTGATTCACAAGGCAACACCATTCCACGCTAACCTCTACGCTCAATCAAACGTCTGTCAATTTGAATCGCCAATGACATAGAATCATTGAGACCAGAGGGAGCAGGGAAACCCACCATAACATCTTTTACATTCTCTGACAGACCCTTCCGAAAAAGGGCTGCCAAAGCATCATCATTCCATTTGGTCAGAACTGCTCACTTTTGGAATTTCTGACAGTACAACTCAGCGTCCTCAAGCCCCCGATTTCATGCCAACAAGGTTTTTTCAGCTTGATCAGTGACATTAGGTTCATCGTACAATAACCCCAGAGCCAGAAAAAATGCATCAACATTACTCAAACGGGGTCCCCAGGTGTCAGGGAAAAAGCCCAATCCTGAGGATCGCCACGCAGGAGAGAGATGACAATTTGAACCTGCTGTGCTGCGTTCCCTGAGGACTTAGGTTTTAAGGCAAAAAACAACTTACAGTTATTTTTGAAATTCAGAAATTTAGCTCGATCCCCCAAAAACAAATCTGGAATGGGGATCATAGGTTCCACAACAGGCAACCCTGCAAGATAGGTAGCAATACTCCGAACTTCAGTGGCAAGCTGATCTACACGTCCAGACAACTGTGCAAACTCCATTGAGAGAAAAAAAAATCCTCCTCAGCACCAAGAGAAACAGAGGCAAAAAAAATGCAACTAACAGAAAAAAAAAAAAATCTCTGACAACTCTGACAACTTTTTTCTTTCCACACTATTTTTTCCTTCTGTGAGTACCATATAATTTTCAGTTTGGCCGTGATATTGTTATGTTTTGGTAGCTGAGGAGAGCAGGCAAAAACGGCAATACACCAGAGAGGTTGGAATCTACTGGATTGCAGTACCCTGACTAACCACCACAACTAAAGGCAGCCATGGAGCGTTCCTTCGTTGGTCCTAGACGCCTCGTCACAGCCTGAGAGGCTAACTACACTTAAAGATAGAAAGAGGAAAGCTATCTGCCCTGGAGCAGATCCCCAAAGAACATAGGAAGCCCCAAACATGTAACGGTGGTTAGACAAGAGGAAATACAGACACAGACAGAAAATAGTATGAGCAAATGCTGGGGCCCAATCTGCCTAGACAGAAAAGGATAGGAAGGATACCCACTGCAATCCAAAAAAAACCCTAAAGAAAGCCAACGCTACTAATTGCAAAAACACCTGAGATCACACGACCTCTACCACCTAAATTAGTTCTATGGTGTAAAAAACTAAGCCGCAGCCACAGAAAAAAACTGGAAAAGGCAAATGAACAAACAACAGTGGCTCCAGAGGAACCGAGAGGAGCCCAAGCCCCCCTGGGAGGGGAACCTGGCCAACCTCACAGAAATGCAGAGAAATATGGAAATGGCAAGCACAAAAACAAAAAACAGAAAATATCTTATCTGAAAGCAGGAGAAGAGGCAAGACTCAGCAAGCTTCCAAGTGAACCAGGAAACAACGTTGAGACAAGAACAATTGTTCACCGGCAACCATGATGGGGGGAAACCTCCCTTATATCCATCCAGTCTGTGATTCCTGATTGCCAATACTCATTGAATCGTTCAGTACTGTTTGTAACCACCAGAGGGAGCTTCTGCTCAGAATTCATTTCTAAAACATTCATAACACTGGTCCCATTTGGAAGTCAGCTTGCTTCCTGCTTGTCCTGCAACTTTCTGATAAGTTATTTTCTGTTTATTTCTTTGGCATTCGTTTTTGTCTATATCAATTTTCTGCCCTCCTGGAGTTTGTACAGCCAGGTTCACCTGCTGGGGCTTGTGCTGGCCTCTGCTTCTCATTTGCTATTGTATTTTATTTTCTGTTCCCTGTTACACCAATATCCACTTATTTGCTGCCAGTTACACTGGAGTTCTGATCTAGCTGAGGAGAGATCGTGTGTTCTCAGTTTTTTTGTATATCAGAACGTGTTGGAGTTTTTCTTAGACTTTTTGCCGGATTGCAGACAGTATTCTTTCCTGTCCTGTGCTATCTAGACAGATTTGGCCCCAGCATTTGCTCACTCTATTTTCTGCCTGTGTTTGTATTTCATCTTGTCTCACCACCAATATATGTTTGGGGGCTACCTATTCCTTTGGGGGCTCTACTCCGGGGCAGTTAGCGTTCCCCTTTCTGTCTTTAGGCTTAGTTATCTCTCCGGCTGTGTTGAGGCGTCTAGGGCACCGTCGACACGTCCCACGGTGGCTTCTAGTTGTGCTGTCAGTTTAGGGGTCTGCAATCCGCTAGTTACCAACCTCTCGGTGTCTGGTTGCCTGTCTATTTTTGCTGCTGTCCTCCTCGGCTACAGAATCATAACACACCTCTTCTTCTGAGGATAAGTTTATCCGAGTCACCAGCCTCAGAAATCGCAGGTTTACAGCAGCTCAGATTAGAGACATGGTCAATGCCACACAGAGTTCTAGCAGCAGACACATCTCTACAACAACTGTTAAGAGGAGACTTTGTGCAGCAGGCCTTCATGGTAAAATAGCTGCTAGGAAACCACTGCTATTGACAGACAACAAGCAGAAGAGACTTGTTTGGGCTAAAGAACACAAGGAATGGACATTAGACCAGTGGAAATCTGTGTTTTGGTCTGATGAGTCTAAATTTGAGATCTTTGGTTCCAACCACCATGTCTTTGTGCGACGCAGAAAAGGTGAAAGGATGGACTCTACATGCCTGGTTCTCACCGTGAAGCATGCAGGAGGAGGTGTGATGGTGTGGGGGTGCTTTGCTGGTGACACCGTTGGGGATTTATTCAAAATTGAAGGCATACTGAACCAGCATAGCTACCACACATCTTGCAGCGGCATGCTATTCCATCCGGTTTGTGTTTAGTTGGACCATCATTTATTTTTCAACAGGACAATGACCCCAAGCACACCTCCAGGTTGTGTAAGGGCTATTTGAACAAGAAGGAGAGTGATGGGGTGCTAAGCCAGATGACCTGGCCTTCACAGTCACCAGATCTGAACCCAATCGAAATGGTTTGGTGTGAGCTGGACCACAGAGTGAAGGCAAAAAGGCCAACAAGTGCTAAGCATTTCTGGGAACTCCTTCAACATTGTTGGAAGACCATTTCCGGTGACTACCTCTTGAAGCTCATCAAGAGAATGCCAAGAGTATGCAAAGCAGTCATCAAAGCAAAATGTGGCCACTTTGAAGAACCTAGAATATAAGACATATTTTCAGTTGTTTCACACTTTTTTGTGAATTATATAATTCCACATGTGTTAATTCATAGTTTTGATGCCTTTAGTGTGAATGTACAATTATCATAGTCATGAAAATACAGAAAAATCTTTAAATGAGATGGTGTGTCCAAAATTTTGGTCTGTACCGTATGTAAAAAATAATTTTTTTTAGGGACACCAATCAAAATAAAATAACAAGATAATAACAGGGACAAGACATGATAAAGGAGTATAACATGCAATTAAAAACAGGGGGAGCAGGGCACCACATGCAATATAAGCTTGATCAAGGAGTATGTAACAGTAGAAAATAGGAGAATTTAATGGACATAACTATCAGTTGATATTTTTTGAATAATAAAGTGCTGTGCATAAAAATAATCCAAATGGCAATGGAAAATTATAAAGAAAAATAAATAAATATTTAATTCAATTAAAGGGGTGTCTATATGTTTATAAGCACAGCAAGGCATCAGCGTAAATATGATGGTTAATAAACATCTCCATAATAGTAGAAACAGGTATACTAACCAGTAGAGTTGAGCGAAACAGGTCGGTCAGATTCAAAAAAGACCGACTTTCGCCAAAGTCGGGTTTCGCCGTAGCAAAACCCGACCATAGCGTGAAGTCGGCCATGCGTTCGGAGACCCGAGTGCCAAAGTCGGTTTTCCTATAATGCTTGTAGTGCCTTTTCTCAGCCAATGAGCAAGAATGCAGACTGTGGGCAACGCGATGACATGGGCAACGGCCAGCACCATCTTAGAGAAGGGCATTGCAGTGATTGGCTTGCTTTGTGTGGCGTCACAGTGCCCATAAAAGCCCTCACCGCCGACCGCCATTTTACTTATGCCGATCTTAGCGTAGGGAGAGGTTGCTGGCGGTGGTTCTCAGTAGGGAGAGCGTTAGGCAGTAAAAACAACAATAATTCTGTGCTTGTCCTGATAGCGATTAGCTATACAGAAAGTGTGCAGTGACAGGGGAGGATTTTATTGTGTGCAGCAGTGCTGGTCCTTAGGCTGCCTGCCAGTGACAGGGGAGGAATTGCTTGTGTGGCGCAGCAGAGCTGAATATTAGGCTGCCTGCTAGCTGTATTGCTGTGTGTACACTACTGTGCAGAGTGCTTTTTAACACAGCACCTACACAGCACAAATACTTTTTTTTTTTTCTGCACAGTTACTGAGCGTTCATTTTTTCCCACACCGTATAGAGCTGTACGCTCCTCACACTACCGTGTACCGGCTGGTATCAGGGACAAATACATGCTGACTCTCTGTGTGTGACTCCAGAAATATATACGGAGATTTCAATTTTCCCCAAAACCATATACAGCTGGTATCTTCTGATACAGTACCGTTTTTCTGCCTTGTGTATTACAGTCAAATCCATACTGAGAGAGCGTGTGTGTGTGACTACGGAAATATATATGGAGATTTCAAATTACCCTATCACTGTATACAGCTGTACGCTACTGATACAGTACACTTTTTCTGCTTTTCATATTCTGGTGTAATCCATACTGAGTCTGTGAGCGTGTGTGTTACTCCTCAAATATATACGGAGATTTAAAATTACCCCAACACTGTATACAGCTGTACGCTACTGATACAGTACACTTTTTCTGCTTTTCATATTCTGGTGTAATCCATACTGAGTCTGTGAGCGTGTGTGTTACTCCTCAAATATATACGGAGATTTAAAATTACCCCAACAATGTATACAGCTGTACGCTACTGATACAGTACACTTTTAATGCTTTTCATATTCTGGTCTACTCCATACTGAGCCTGTGAGCGTGTGTGTTACTCCTCAAATATATACGGAGATTTAAAATTACCCCAACACTGTATACAGCTGTACGCTACTGATACAGTACACTTTTTCGGCTTTTCATATTCTGGTGTTATCCATACTGAGCCTGTGAGTGTGTGTGTTACTCCTGAAATATATACGGAGATTTAAAATTACCCCAATACTGTATACAGCTGTATGCTAGTTATACAGTACACTTTTTCTGTTTTTCATATTCTGGTGTAATCCATACTGAGCCTGTGACGTGTGTGTTACTCCTGAAATATATACGGAGATTTAAAATTACCCCAACACTGTATACAGCTGTACGCTAGTTATACAGAACACTTTTTCTGCTTTTCATATTCTGGTGTAATCCATACTGAACCTGTGACCGTGTGTGTTACTCCTGAATAGAGTTGAGCATTCCGATACTGCAAATATCGGGTATCGGCCGATATTAGCTGTATCGGAATTCCGATTCCGAGTTCCGATATTTTCGTCTTATCGGATACCGGAATCGGGATGTCACTGTCACTGTCAGTGTCCGTCGGTCGGGTCTGTCAGGAGTCAGCGGCACTTACCCGGCAGAAGATCTCCGGCGGTCACGTCCTGCACTGCTTCATGGCCGCAATCTTCTTTCCCCGGCGGTCACATGCAGTTTCTCGCGATAACTGCAGTGACTGCTGGGTAATCCCGGCCGTAAAGCAGTCAGTCCGATGACGTCACCGCCGGGGAAGCAGGTAATCAGCTGTGCTGCGTCGCGATGACAGGCTCTGCCTGTCATTGCGATGTAGCAGAGTTGGATCGTCGTGGGACTGTCGTTACTATGGACTGCGTCGGACAGGTGGTATACTGTTGGTTTGTTTTTTTCTTTTTTTACAGGAGATCGATGGCGTCGCAGGAATGAGAGAGTAATAAAATTAATGAAAACTGTGTTGTCTCTTTTATTTCATTAAAATACTTTTTTCTTGCTTTGTCTTTTTTTTATACATTTAATAACTTTGGGATTAATAATGGATCGGTGTCTTATTGACACCTCTCCATTATTAACCGGGCTTATTGTCACCGTGCAATCAACGGTGACAATAACCCCTTATTACCCTGCTTGCCACCGCTACAGGCCAAGTGGGAAGAGCTGGGTAAAGTGCCACAATTGGCACATCTTTTGATGCGCCAAATGTGGGGCTGCTGTAGCCTGGTATTATCAGGCTGTTGAGGGCCAAAATCCATAGGCCTTGACAGTCTTTTAATACCAGGCCGCAGCAGTCTGCATTTTACTTGGCTGGTTAACAAAAATAGGGGGGATCCCCACGCCGTTTTTTTTTCGAGGGGATCCACTATTTTTGTTAACCAGCCAAGCTAAGCAGACTGCTGTGGCCTGGTATTATCAGGCTGGCAAGGTCCATGGATATTGGATCCTTACCAGCCTGAAAAACCAGGCCTCAGCGGTCTGCTTCATCTGGCTGGTTAACAAAAATAGGCGGGGACCCCACGCCAATTTTTTTCGAGGGGATCCCCTATTTTTGTTAATCAGCCAAGATATGCAGACTGCTGTGGCCTGGTATTATCAGGCTGGCAAGGTCCATGGATCTTGGCTCCTTAACAGCCTGAAAATCCAGGCCTCAGCGGTCTGCTTCATCTGGCTGGTTAACAAAAATAGGGGGGACCCCACGCCAATTTTTTTCGAGGGGATCCCCTATTTTTGTTAATCAGCCAAGATATGAGACTGCTGTGGCCTGGTATTATCAGGCTGGCAAGGTCCATGGATCTTGGCTCCTTAACAGCCTGAAAATCCAGGCCTCAGCGGTCTGCTTCATCTGGCTGGTTAACAAAAATAGGGGGGACCCCACGCCATTTTTTTTTCGAAGGGAACCCCTATTTTTGTTAATCAGTTCCCTCTGACGTCACTGATTGTGTCCCTGGCTGACCTGAAGTGAAAGTGGAAAGCAATCAATTAAGCTTTCCACTTAAGGGCCCGTCTCACATAGCGATATCGCTACCGAGATCGCTGCTGAGTCACTAGTTTTGTGACGCAGCAGCGAGCTCACCAGCGATATCGCTGTGTGTGACATTCAGCGACGATCAGCCCCCCTGCCGGGTATCGCTGATCGTCGCTGAAATGTCAGGACCTTTTTTTGATCGCTGGTTTCCCGCTGACAGGCACGCATCGCTGCGTGTGACAGGCGGGAGACCAGCGATCCGCTGGTAACCAAGGTACACAGCGGGTTTCCAGGCGGGGCTGTGCCTAGAAACCCGCTGTGTACCTTGGATACCAGCGCCCTGATGCAGGGAGCTGGTATCCAAGGTACACAGCGGTTTCCAAGCGCTGCGCGGTGCCTGGAAACCCGCTGTGTACCTTGGTTACCAGCGGATCGCTGGTCTCCCGCCTGTCACACGCAGCGATGCGTGCCTGTCAGAGGGAAACCAGCGATCAAAAAAAGGTCCTGACATTTCTGCGACGATCAGCGATACCCGGCAGGGGGGCTGATCGTCGCTGAATGTCACACACAGCGATATCGCTGGTGAGCTCGCTGCTGCGTCACAAAACTAGTGACTCAGCAGCGATCTCGGTAGCGATATCGCTATGTGAGACGGGCCCTTAAGCGATGTTACCCGCAGTGTCGCTGTCCCAGATCGCTGCCTGAGCTGCCTGTTTGGCAGCTCAGCAGCGATCATGTAGCGATACACCAGCGATCCTGACAAGTGCATATCGTTGTCGGGATCGCTGGTGTATCGTTATGTGACACCCAGCCTTTACTCTCCTGTCAGGCAGGAGAGGAACTCATTCATTTGGGGTTTACTGTGAGGCTGCAGCATTAGCTGCGGTCCCTGCAGTAAACATTAACCCTTTCTGAAGGATTACACCGTGGGACCTGACTGTGCATGGGATAGGTAAGAATAATTTTGCTTTTTTATTTTATTTTTATTACAGGAAATGGTTTTTGCAGTAAAATAAAAGATGGTCAAAAACATGTGTCTTTATTTCATTAAAATGATTTTTAATTAAAGTGTGTGTGTTTTATTTTTATTTCATGCAATAGGATTAATAATTGATAGTTGTCTAATTGACAGCTCTCAATTATTAACCTGGCTTAAGGTCACCTTTCAATAGCAAGGTGGCTTTAACCCCATATTAACCCATTCGCCACGCTACAGGGCAATGGGAATAGACGGGCAAAGTGCCAGAAAGGGCGAATCTAATTATAGATTTGTCTTTCCGGGGTGTCTGGGGGCAGATGTTAGTAGCCGGGGGGGGGGCAAAAATAATGGTCCCTCTCTGGGCTATTATTATCTGCCCCCACTCACTGGCTTTGTCTGTCTGGTTGCGAAAATAGGGCGGGAGCCCACGCATTTTTTTTAAACAATTTTACACCTCATATATATATATATATATACATGTCATTGAATTTGTGACACATATATATATTTATATTTATAGTTCATACACTTCTACATAGTATAATAGCCGATAATTCAATTGACGGCTTTTGTGAAAATGCAGAACCCGACATGAAATGACACTTGGTGTACATAGGGTTAACCATGTCTTTTCATGTCCTTTGCTATCTAATTTGCACAAACAATTAAATCAGACTATGTGTGCAAAATTTCACACCTGTAGGGGTTAATTAAAGGTGTAAATTCGTAGCAAAAAAGTCCGTTTTTTTTACAACGAATTTACACCTTTAATTAACCCCTACAGGTGTGACATTTTGCACACATAGTCTGATTTAATTGTTTGTGCAAATTAGATAGCAAAGGACATGAAAAGACATGGTTAACCCATTGTACACCAAGTGTCATTTCATGTCGGGTGACCCGACATGAAATGACACTTGGTGTACATAGGGTTAACCATGTCTTTTCATGTCCTTTGCTATCTAATTTGCACAAACAATTAAATCAGACTATGTGTGCAAAATTTCACACCTGTAGGGGTTAATTAAAGGTGTAAATTCGTAGCAAAAAAGTCCGTTTTTTTTACAACGAATTTACACCTTTAATTAACCCCTACAGGTGTGAAATTTTGCACACATAGTCTGATTTAATTGTTTGTGCAAATCAGATAGCAAACGACATGAAAAGACATGGTTAACCCTATGTACACCAAGTGTCATTTCATGACGGGTGCTTCTGTCTTTTCACTGAAGCCGGCTTTACCCGGCAATTGAATCAAAGGATATTTTACTATGTAGAAGTGTATAAACTATACATATATGTATATATATATGTCACAATGACATGTATATATATATATATATATATATATGTATTCTATGTGTGTATATTTAGTGTTTACAAGGAAAGAATGGGGTTTTTTTAGTTGCGATATTTTGTTCCCATAGACTTACATGGGACTTCCGGTATCGGTATCGGGTATCGCCGATATTTTAGTGATATCGGCGATACCATTCCGATTCCGATACTTTAGGATATCGGAAAGTATCGCTCAACTCTACTCCTGAAATATATACGGAGAATTAAAATTACTCCAACACTATTTACAGCTGGACGCTACTGATACAGTACACTTTTTCGGCTTTTCATATTCTGGTGTTATCCATACTGAGCCTGTGACCGTGTGTGTTACTCCTGAAATATATACGGAGAATTAAAATTACCCCAACACTGTATACAGCTGTACGCTAATGATACAGTACACTTTTTCTGCTTTTCATATTCTGGTGAAATCCAAACTGAGCCTGTGAGCGTGTGTGTCACTCCTCAAATATATACGGAGAATGAAAATTAACCCAACACTGTACACAGCTGCACGCTACTTATACAGTACACTTTTTTGCTTTTTATATTCTGGTGTAATCCATACTGAGCCTGTGAGAGTCTGTGTCTGTTACTCCGCAAATATACACGAAGATTAAAATTTTTCATCCTCACCGTATACCGCTGTACGCTTCTGATACAGTACCATATAGCTGCTGGTATTTTGGGTACATTTTCACAAACATGAGGAAGTATGGTGGAAGAGGCCGCGGACGTGGCCGTGGGGGGCCACCTGGTACTGATGGTGGTGCTGGTGCATCTGCTCCAAGTGCCATAAGCACAATAGCAGCTAAGGCAGGAGGTGTTGAGCCGGCGTCATCGTCTGGCTCCTGAAGGCCTGGAAGGCTCCCTTTTCTGGGACTACGTTAACCGCTTTTAAACCCGGAGCATCAGGAATAGGTTCTGGCTTACATTGACGAAACAGCCTCCAGCTCTATCGCCTCCTCTTCTGAAGTTTCAAAAACTGCAAGCACTGAGTCGTCAGTGCAGGCTTCTGGTCAGGAACAACCCCTTTACTTATGTCCTTCACCCCCACCAAAAGTGAAGGTTGCGGTAGGCCACACTTCAGATTACTCCATGGAGCTCTTTTCATATACCATTCCTGGGTTATCAAGTCAAATCCTGAATTCCCCAGTCCAACATGAATCTGACATGGAGTGCACTAATGCACAGCCACTGCTATATGATTCTGTTGGTACATTCACCCAGAGCACTACATTGCCCTCGCAGTCTACTGAGCCAGAATCTGACCATGATAAAACTCAGGTGCCCCTTGCTGCATACTATAGCACCTTACACGGTGACACAGAGGATGGTGCAGTTGAAATTGAAGAGGAGGTGATGGATGACCCAGTTGTTGACCTGGATTGGCATCCATTGGGGGAAGAGGGTGTCGCTGGCAATAGCTCAGAAGAGGAGGAGGATCTTCAGCAGGTATCGACATCGCAGCTGGGGTTATCTGGCAGGCCCGTAGCAGTCCAAAAAGGTGTTAAAAAAACAAAAAGAGTTGCAGGACAGCTTGGCCAGACGGTCAAATTAGCACAGCGTGCAAGCCCTGAAAATGTATACCATAGTAGGAAAAGTCCAGTGTGGCACTGTATTGACCAAAATCCTATTGATGAGGCAAAGGTTATCTGTAAGAAGTGCGAGAGGACCTTTAGCCAAGGAAAAATCTCTGAAATTTGAATACCAGTTGAATACTTAAACATTTAATGAACATGCACATTGCAAGCGCGGACGGACTACAAAACCTACAAATCCCCCCCCAGGGCCGGCGTCAGCACCTGGCGCACCCAGGCAAGTGCCGGTTCCTCGACCAGGTGGGGGGGCCAACTCGTGGGTAACGCTACTGGCACAAGGCCCCTCATAGTACAAAAAAGTGTCTCTGATGATGGGAGGGCCCACTCGCCGTCAGACACACCAGCGTACTATGAGGGGCCCTTTGCCAGTGCCGTTGCCCATGAATGAGCCCCCCTGCTTGCTCAGGGCCCCAGCACTTGCAATACTTACCTCTCCCTGCTCCACGTCTTCCTGACAGTGACATTCAGCTTAGAGAGCGCGATGACGTCACGTCTGTACGCCCTCTGCCTAAACAGTCCAAGTGCAGAGAACTGTAACATGGCGACGCTGAGGAGTCCAGAGTAGAGCAGTGCACAGCGAGGAGAGGTATTACATTTTTTTTGGAGCAATATATGGGGAGCAATAAACACTGGAGAATTATATATGGGGCCCAGCATACACTTGAGCATTAAAAATAGGGCAGATCAGACACTGGAGCAGCATCCATGGGACCCATCATATACTGGATCATTCTAAATGGGCAGATCATACACTGCAGCAGCATCCTTGGGGCCCATCATAAGCTGGAGCATTCTAAAAGGGGGAAAACAGACACTGGAGCAGCATTTACGGGGACCAATATTCACTGGATCATTATAAATGGGTCCCATTATATATGGAGCATTATATTGGCCCATAAGACACTGGAGCATCATGCATGGGGCCCATCATATACTGGAGCATTCTAAATGGGGCAGATCATACACTGCAGTAGCATCCTTGGGGCCCATCATTTGCTGGAGCATTCTAAAAGGGGGAAAACAGACACTGGAGCAGCATTTACGGGGACCATTATACACTGGATCATAAATGGGGCCCATTATATATGGATCATTATATTGGCCCACAAGACACTGGAGCATCATCCATGGGGCCCATCATATACTGGAGTGTTCTAAATGGGGCAGATCAGACACTGGAGCAGCATGCATGGGGCCCATCATATACTGGAGCATTCTAAATAGGGCAGATCAGACACTGGAGCAGCATTCATAGGGCCCATCACATACTGGAGCATTCTAAAAGGGGGAAAACAGACACTGGAGCAGCATTTACGGAGACCATTATACAGTGGAGCATTATAAATGGGGCTCATTATATATGGAGCATTATATTGGCCCATAAGAAACTGGAGCATCATCCATGGGGCCCATCATATACTGAAGCATTCTAAATGGGGCAGATCAGACACTTGAGCAGCATGCATGGGGCCCATCATATACTGGATCATTCTAAATGGGGCAGATCATACACTGCAGCAGCATACTTGGAGCCCATCATATGCTGGAGCATTCTAAAAGGGGGAAAACAGACACTGGAGCACCATTTACAGGGACTATTATACACTGGATCATTATAAATGGTGCCCATTATATATGGAGCATTATTTTGGCCCATAAGACACTGGAGCATCATCCATGGGGCCCATCATATACTGGAGTATTCTAAATGGGGCAGATCAGACACTGGAGCAGCATGCATGGGGCCCATCATATACTGGAGCATTCTAATTGGGGCAGATCAGACAATGGAGCAGCATCCATGGGGCCCATCATATACTGGAGCATTCTAAAAGGGGGAAAACAGACCCTGGAGCTGCATTTACGTGGACCATTATACACTGGATCATTATAAATGGGGCACATTATATATGGAGCATTATTTTGGCCCATAAGACACTGTAGCATCATCCATGGGGCCCATCATATACTGGAGCATTCTAAATGGGGCAGATCAGTCACTGGAGCAGCATGCATGTGGCCCATCATATACTGGAGCATTCTAAAAGGGGGAAAACAGACACTGGAGCAGCATTTACGGGGACCGTTATACACTGGATCATTACAAATGGGGCCCATCATATATGGAGCATTATTTTGGCCCATAAGACACTGAAGCATCATCCATGGGGCCCATCATATGCTGTAGCATTCTAAATGGGGCAGATCAGACACTGGAGCAGCATCCATGGGGCACACCATATACTGGAGCATTCTAAATGGGGCAGATCAGACACTGGAGCAGCATCCATGGGGCCTATCATGCACTGGAGCATTCTAAATGGGGCAGATCAGACACTGGAGCAGCATCTATGGGGCCCATGACATACTGGAGCATTCTAAAAGGGGGAAAACAGACACTGGAGCAGCATTTACGGGGACCATTATACAATGGAGCATTATAAATGGGGCCCATTATATATGGAGCATTATTTTGGCCCATAAGACACTGGATCATCATCCATGGGGCCCATCATATACTGGAGAATCATATGGGGTTCATTATTTATGGGGCATCATATAGGGTATGGAGCATCATATGGGGCACATATGGGGCCTATTCTGTATGGAGAATTATGTGGAGCCCATTCTGTATAGAGCAATATATGGGGCTCATTATTCTGTATGGCGCACTATGTGGTGGCCATAATACTGTATGAAGGAATATACTGTCCGTTTTTTGAGCTATTGTAGATTTTAACATAGATATCAGTCATGTCATGTAAGAAGTGAAGTATTTTTCATTGTACGATACCATATTTCTGACACTCTTTGGCCCGGGGCACATGAAAACTGGGAGCCAGCCCTAGCCGCCCCCACAAGTTTAGCGAAATAACCCCCAGTTTTCAATGCGTAACTGTTAGTATAAAGTTAATTAAGGTTGCCAAGCTTAAGTAATAAGAATTTATGTTGTTGGCATTGAAATGGGCACTGTAGGTGTGTTTACTGTCCTCCACTCCATGGCGACTTTGCTTCCCCATTAACTTGCATTGGGTTTCATGTTTCAGTCGGACCCCCGACTTTTCCCGATAGTCGGCCGATTTAGTTCGACCCGACTTTTGAGAAAGTCGGGTTTCATGAAACCCAACTCGACCCTAAAAAAGGAAAACCGCTCATCTCTACTAACCAGGATTCATCTTGTATGCACTACTACTGCTGCCCCATATTCCAACGCACGTTTCACATGTTGCTTCGTCATGTTTACACTGGGTACGGAAAGTATTCGGACCACTTGAAATTTTTCACTCTTTGTTTCATTGTAGCCATTTGGTAAATTTAAAAAGCTTCATTTTTTTCTCATTACTGTACAATCTGCACCCCATCTTGACAGAAAAAAAACAGAAATGTAGAAATTTTTGCAAATGTATTAAGAAAGAAAACTGAAATATCACATGGTCATAAGTATTCACACCCTTTTTCAGAATTGAGTAGAACCACAGTTTTGTGCTAGTACAGCCTTGAGTCTTCTTGAGAATGATGCAACAAGTTTTTCACTGAGAAACAGATATCCAGCTCAATGATAAAGTGAAGAAATGTCTGATGACTAAGGGCGCTCAGACACCAGAAACAAGTTGATAACTCAAAGTGATAACGCAAATTTTTTGTACTAATTATGCTGTTGTTTTTATCCTCTACTTGAGAATATTTTAAGAAATAAAATTAATTTCTTCACTTTATCGTTGAGCTGGACATCTGTTTCTCATTGGAATTACTTCACGCCAAGACACGGCGGCTCCATGCTCCAAACTACAAGATGTCTTAAATCTATGAGCTGGACTTTTTCTTATCTTTATTAACACCTGGATTTGGGGATCCTCTGCCATTCTCCCTTGCAGATCCTCTACAGTACATCCATTTTCAGGTCTTTCCAGAGGTGCTCAATTGGGTTTATGTCAGGGCTCTGGCTAGGCTAGTCTAGAATGGTCACAGAGTTGTTCTGAAGCCACTCCTTTGTTATTTTAGTTGTGTGCTTAGGGTCATTGTCTTGTTAGAAGGTGAACCTTCGGCCAAGTCTGAGGTCTAGAGCACTGTGGAAGAGATTTTCATCCAGGATATCTCTGTACTTGGCCGCATTCATGTTTACTTCAATTGCAACGAGTCATCCTGTCACTGCAGCTGAAAACCACCCCCAATGCATGATGCTGCCACCACCATGTTTCACTGTTGGGATTATATTGGGCAGGATATGAGCAGTGCCTGGTTTTCTCCACACAAACCGCTTAGAATTATCACCAAAAAGTTCTATCTTCGTCTCATCAGACCAGAGAATCTTATTTCTCGTAGTCTGGGAGCCCTTCATGTGTTTTTTTTAGCAAACTCTATGCGGGCTTTCATATGTCTGGCACTGAGGAGAGGCTTCTGTCGGGCCACTCTGCCATAAAGACCTGACTAGTGGATGGCTGCAGTGAAAGTTGACTTTGTGGAACTTTCTTCCATCTCCCTACTGCATCTGTGGAGCTCAGCCACAGTGATATTTGGGTTCTTCTTTACCTCTCTCACCAAGGCTCGTCTCCCATGATTGCTCAGTTTGGCTGGACGGCCAGGTCTAGAAAGACTTCTGGTGGTCCCAAACTTCTTCCATTTAAGGATTATGGAGGCCACTGTGCTCTTAGGAACCTTGAGGACTGCAGAAATTCTTTTGTAACCTTGGCCAGATCTGTGCCTTGCCACAATTCTGTCTCTAAGCTCCCTGGCCAGTTCCTCTGACCTCATGATTGTTATTTGATCTGACATGCACTGTGAGCTGTGAGGTCTTATATAGACAGATGTGTGCCTTTACAAATCAAGTCCTATCAGTTTAGTTAAACACAGCTGGACTCCATTGAAGGAGTAGAACCATCTCAAGGAGGATCACAAAGAAATGGGAAGCGTGTGACTTAAATATGAGTGTCTGAGCAAAGGTCTGAATACTTATGACCATGTGATATTTCAGTTTTTCAGTTTTAATAAATTTGCAAAAATTTCTACTTTCCTGGTTTTTTTTCAATCAAGATGGGGTATAGAAGGTACCGTATATACTCATGTATAAAGCCGACCCGTGTATAAGCCGACCCCCCTAATTTTGCACAAAAAACTGGGAAAACTTATTGACTTGCGTATAAGCCTAGGGTGAAAAATGATTATGCCCCCATATGATGCTCCACAGATTATGCCCCCATATGCTCCACAGATTATGCCCAATATGCTCCACAGATTATGCCCCCATATGCTCCAGATTATGCCCCCATATATTTCACAGATTATGCCCCTCTTGTGATCCACAGATTATGCCCCATATGCTCCAGATTATGCCCCATATGTTCCACAGATTATGCCCCCATATGCTTCATATTATGCCCCATATGTTCCACAGCTTATGCCCCCATATGCTCCATATTATGCCCCCATATGCTCCAGATTATGCCCCCATATGTTCCACAGATTATGCCCCATATGTCCCAGCTTATGCCCCATATGTTCACAGTTATGCCCCATATGTTCACATTATGCCCCATATGCCTCCATATTATGCCCCCATATGCTCCATATTATGCCCCATATGTCCAGTTTATGCCCCCATATGTTACATTTATGCCCCCATATGCTAAATTATGCCCCATATGAGTTCCCCATAGCTTATGCCCCCATATGCTCCATATTATGTCCCATATGTTCCACAGTTATGCCCCCATATGCTCCATATTATGCCCCCATATGCTCCAGATTATGCCCCCATATGCTGCACAATTATGCCCCATAGTATAGGCCTCATATGCTGCTTGTTGCTGCAAAAAAAAATGACATACTCACCTCTCGTCGCTGGGGGCCAGGTGCCGGTGTCCTGAGCAGGCGGTGACACTGGTGCGCTATGGGGGACAGGTGCCGGTGTCACCGCTCGCTCAGGACCCCGGCACTTGTGATATTTACCTGTCCTCTCTGCACCGCTGCGCACTGCTCCCTCGGTCTGACTCCTCTGGCTGTGAATGATCAGGCAGGGGACGGGGCGCGCACTAACGACGTCATCGCGCCCTCTGCCTGAACATTCACAGCCAGAGGAGTCAGACAGAGTGCATATTCATGACTTTAATGAGGTGTGCCATGTGACCGCTGCAGGAAGGAGCCGGAGATCGTGGGAGAAGCAGGGGGCTGCAGAGACCGCGCCGGCGGAGGGGTGAGTATGATCCGACACCCCCGCTCCCTCTCCCCCGCCGACCCCGTATATGACCCGTGTATAAGCCGAGAGGGGGACTTTCAGCCCTAAAAAATGGACTGAAAATCTCGGCTTATACATGGGTATATACGGTACATTAATGAGAGAAAAAATGAACTTTTTTGAATTTATCAAATGGCTGCAATGGAACAAAGAGTGAAAAACGTAAAGAAGTCTGAATACTTTCCGTAGCCACTGTATATTGCATGTAGTGCCCTGCTCCCCCTCTTTTTAATTGGCATGTTATACTTTTTTCTTGTCCCTGTTTTTATCATTTTATTGTGCTTTGATTAGTGTACCTAATAAAAATTCAGATATTTTTGATATATATTTTTTGCATCATATTTTTGTTGTTGATCTTAGTGCTCAAGTAGTTTTTGTATGTATAGGTGCCAACTTATGCTGCAGAAAGAAATTTCTATCTCCAAAAAGCTTGTCTGTAGAGGGAAGCATGCAGTGCTCTAAAATTTCCTGGTAGACGACTGCGCTGACTTTGGTCTTGATAAAACACAGTGGATGTACACTAGCAGATGACATGGCTCCCCAAACCATCACTGGTTGTGGAAACTTCACACTAGACCTCAAGCAGCTTGGATTGTGTGCTTCTCCACTCTTCCTCCAGACTCTGTGAACTTGATTTCCAAATTAAATGCAAAATGTACTTTCATCTGAAAACAACAGCTTGGACCTCTGAGCAACAGTCCAGTTCTTTTTCTGCTTGGCCCAGGTAAGACTCTTCTGGCGTTGTCTATTGGTCATGAGTGGCTTGACACAAGGAATGTGACACTTGCAGTCCATGTCCTGGATATGTCTCTGTGTGGTGGCTCTTGAAGCAATGACACCAGCAGCAGTCCACTCCTTGTGAATCTCCTCCAAAATTTTTGAATGGCCTTTTCTAAACAATC
This sequence comes from Oophaga sylvatica, assembly GCA_033576555.1. Taxonomy (NCBI): domain Eukaryota; kingdom Metazoa; phylum Chordata; class Amphibia; order Anura; family Dendrobatidae; genus Oophaga; species Oophaga sylvatica. The sequence continues at coordinate 206,660,076 of JARQOD010000006.1, read as the reverse complement.
CTTTCAAGGCGGCTGTTATCCCGGTTGTTTGTGCACCTTTTCTACCACACTTTTTCCTCCACTCAACTTTCTATTAATATGCTTGAATATAGCACTCTGTGAACAGCCAGCTTCTTTAACCCCTTACTGCCATCGGACGTACTATCCCGTCCATGGTACCTGGGCCCGTATGACCATGGACGGGATAGTACGTCTCGTGCGATCGGATGCGCTCCCGGGGGAGCGCAGCCGATCGCAGCCGGGTGTCAGCTGATTATCACAGCTGACACCCATGACCCCACATTAACCCCTTGCACACCGCGATCAAACATGATCGCGGTGTACTGGGGGCACAGGGGAGGATCGCGCAGGGTGGGGGCTCCCTGCGCGCCCCCCTGAGACCCTCAGAGCAGCGCGATGTGATCGCGCTGTTCTGAGGGCTTCCTCCCTCCCAGGACCCGGATCCAAGATGGCGCCGGGGTCCTGGAGGGAGGCGGCTTCCTCAGTGCCTGCTGAGAGCAGGCACTGAGACGCCTGCATCTATGCCTGTGCGATCGCTGGTGTGACAGAGTGCTGTGCACACTGTCACACCAGCGATCTGACAAAATACAGTGATGTCCCACCCTGGGACAAAGTAAAAAAGTAAAAAAAAAAAAATAAACATATTTAAAAAAAAATCCAAAATAAATAAAAAAAAAATATATATATTCCCCAATAAATTCACTTCTTCCTGTAAATAAAAAAAACAAAGCAATAAAAGTACACATATTTGGTATCGCCGCGTCCGTAACGACCCCCCCTATAAAATTGTCCCACTAGTTAACCCCTTTAGTGAACCCCTTAAAAAAAAAAAAAAAAAACGAAGCAAAAAATCAATGCTTTATCATCATACCGCCGAACAAAAAGTGGAATAACACGCAATCAAAAAGACCGATATAAAAAAACATGGTACCGCTGAAAACGTCATCTTGTCCCCCAAAAAACGAGCTGTCATACAGCATCATCAGCGAAAAAATAAAAAAGTTATAGCTCGCAAAATAAAGCGATGCAAAAATAATTATTTTTTATATAAAATTGTTTTTATTCTATAAAAGCGCCAAAACATGAAAAAATGATATAAATGAGGTATCGCCATAATCGTACTGACCCGAAGAATAAAACTGCTTTATCAATTTTACCACACGCGGAACGGTATAAACGCCTCCCCCAAAAGAAATTCATGAATTGCTGATTTTTGTTCATTCTAACCTCCCAAAAATCAAAATAAAAAGCGATCAAAAAACGTCACGTGCTCAAAAATGGTACCAATAAAAACGTCAACTCGTCCCGCAAAAAATAACACCTCACATGACTCTGTGGGCCAAAATATGCAAAAATTATAGCTCTCAAAATGTGATGATGCAAAAACTATTTTTGCAATAAAAAGCGTCTTTTAGCGTGACAGCTGCCAATCATAAAAACCCGCTATAAATAGTAAATCAAACCCCCCTTTATCACCCCCTTAGTAAGGGAAAAATAATAAAATTAAAAAAAAGTATTTATTTCCATTTTCCCATTAGGGTTAGGGTTAGGGTTGCGGCTAAAGTTAGGGTTAGGGTTGGCGCTAAAGTTAGGATTAGGGTTAGGGTTGGGATTAGGGGTGTGTTAGGGTTAGGTTTGTGGTTAGGGTTGGGACTAGGGTTAGGGGTGTGTTGGGGTTAGGGTTGGAGTTAGAATTGGAGGGTTTCCGCTGTTTAGGCACATCAGGGGCTCTCCAAATGTGACATGGCGTCTGATCTCAATTCCAGCCAATTCTGCGTTGAAAAAGTCAAACGGTGCTCCTTCACTTCTAGCTCTGCCATGCGCCCAAAAGTAGTTTACCCCCACATATGGGTATCAGCGTACTCTGGACCCTAAGAGTTATTGTGCAATTTGTCCTATTTCTTCTGTTACCCTTGGGAAAATAAAAAACTGGGGGCGAAAATATCATTTTTGTACAAAAACAATTATTTTTTTGTTTTTACGGCTGTACATTATAAACTTCTGTGAAGCACTTGGGGCTTCATAGCGCTCACCACACATCTAGATAAGTTCCTTGTGGGGTCTATTTTCCAAAATGGGGTCACTTTTTGGGGATTTCCACTGTTTAGGCGCATCAGGGGCTCTCCAAATGCGACATGACGCCCCCAGACCATTCCATCAAAGTCTGCAATCCAAAACGTCACTACTTCCCTTCCGAGCCCCAACGTGTACCCATACAGTAGTTTTCTCCCACATATTGGATATCAGCGTACTCAGGACAAATTGGACAACAACTTTTGGGGTCCAATTTCTCCTGTTACCCTTGTAAAAATAAAATATTGGGGCAAAAAAATCATTTTTGCAAAAAAAAAAAAAGATTTTTTATTTTTACGGCTGTGCGTTATAAACTTCTGTGAAGCACTTCGGGGTTCAAAGTGCTCACCACACATCTAGACAAGTTCCTTGTGGGGTCTATTTTCCAAAATGGGGTCACTTGTGGGGGGTTTCCACTGTTTAGGCGCATCAGGGGCTCTCCAAATGCGACATGACGCCCCCAGACCATTCCATCAAAGTCTGCAATCCAAAACGTCACTACTTCCCTTCCGAGCCCTGACGTGCGCCCATACAGTAGTTTTCTCCCACATATTGGGTATCAGCGTACTCAGGACAAATTGGACAACAACTTTTGGGGTCCAATTTCTCCTGTTACCCTTGTGAAAATAAAATATTGGGGCGAAAAAATCATTTTTGTAAAAAAAAAAAGATTTTTTATTTTTACGGCTGTGCGTTATAAACTTCTGTGAAGCACTTCGGGGTTCAAAGTGCTCACCACACATCTAGATAAGTTCCTTGTGGGGTCTATTTGCCAAAATGGGGTCACTTGTGGGGGGTTTCCACTGTATAGGTGCATCGGGGGCTCTCCAAATGTGACATGACGCCCCCAGACCATTCCATCAAAGTCTGCAATCCAAAACGTCACTACTTCCCTTCCGAGCCCTGACGTGCGCCCATACAGTAGTTTTCTCCCACATATTGGGTATCAGCGTACTCAGTACAAATTGGACAACAACTTTTGTGTTCCAATTTCTTCTGTTACCCTTGTGAAAATAAAATATTAGGGGCGAAAAAATCATTTTTGTAAAAAAAAAAAAGGATTTTTTATTTTACGGCTGTACGTTATAAACTTTAGTGAAACACCTGGGGGTTAAAAGTTCTCACCACACATCTAGATAAGTTCCTTGAGGGGTCTAGTTTCCAAAATGGTGTCATTTATGGGGGTTTCCACTGTTTAGGCAGATCAGGAGCTCTCCAAACACGACATGGCGTCCAGCCAATTCTGCGTTGAAAAAGTCAGACGGCGCTCCTTCCCTTCCAAACTCTGCCATTCACCCAAACAGTGGTTTACCCCCACATATGGGGTGTCAGCGCACTCAGGACAAATTGCACAATAACTTTTGGAGTCTTGTTACCCTTGGAAAAATAAAAATTGGGGTGAAAAGATCATTTTTGTGGAAAAAATATGATTTTTAAATTTTACGGCTCTACATTATAAACTTGTGTGAAGCACTTGGGGGTTCAAATTGCTCACCAAAGATCTAGAAAAGTTCCTTAGGGGTCTAGTTTCCCAAATGGGGTCAATTGTGGGGGTTTCCACTGTTTAGGCACATCAGGGGCTCTCCAAATGCAACATGGCATCCAATCTCAATTCCAGCCAATTTTGGTTGGAAAAAGTCAAATGGTGCTCCTTCCATTCCGAGCTCTGCCGTGAGCCCAAACAGTGGTTCCCCCCCACATATGGGGTATCAGCGTACTCAGGACAAATTGGACAACAACTTACGTGGTCCAATTTCTCCTGTTACCCTTGGGAAAATAAAAAATTAGTGACTAAAAGATAATTTTTGTGGGAAAAAAATAGGATTTTTTATTTTCATGCCCGGGCATTATAAACTTGTGTGAAGCACTTTGGGGTTCAAAGTGCTCACCAAAGATCTAGATAAGTTCCTTAGGGGGTCTAGTTTCCAAAATGGGGTCACTTGTGGGGGGTTTCCACTATTTAGGCTCATCTGGGGCACTGCAAACGGAACATGACCCCCATCAACGTCTGCATTCCAAAACATTACTACTTCCTTTCCAAGCCCTGCCGTGCACCCAAACAGTTCCCCCCTCCACATATGGGGGATCAGCGTACTCAGGACAAATTGTACAACAACTTTTGGGGTCCAATTTCCTTGGGAAAATTCAAAAATTTGGGACTAAAAAATCATTTTTGTGGAAAATTGTTTTTTTTTTTTTTCACACCCAGGCATTATAAGCTTTTGTGAAACACTTGGGGGTTTAAAGTGCTCACAACAGATCTAGATAAGTACCTTAGGGGGTCTAGTTTCCAAAATGGTGTCACTTGTGGGGGTTTCCACTGTTTAGGCGCATCAGGGGCTCTCCAAACACGACATGGCGTCCAATCTCAATTCCAGCCAATTTAGTTTGAAAAAGTCAAACGGCGCTCCTTCCCTTACGAGCTCTGCCGTGTGCCCAAACAATGGTTTTCCCCCACATATTGGGTATTGGCGTACTCAGGAGAAATTGCATAACAACCTTATCTGTCCATTTTCTCCTTTTACCCTTGTCAAAATAAAAAAAAAGTTTGTAAAAGATCATTTTTGTGGCTAAAAAGTTAAATATTTATTTTTTCCTTCCACGTTGCTTTAGTTCCTGTGAAGCACCTGAAGAGTTAATAATCTTCTTGAATGTGGTTTTGAGTACCTTGAGGGGTGCAGTTTTTAGAATGGTGTCACTTTTGGGTATTTTCTGCCATATAGACCCCTCAAAGTGACTTCAAATGAGAGGTGGTCCCTAAAAAAAATGGCTTTGTAAATTTTGTTGTAAAAATGAGGAATCGCTGGTCAACTTTTAACCCTTATAACTTCCTAACAAAAAAAAATTTTGGTTCCAAAATTGTGCTGATGTAAAGTAGACATGTGGGAAATGTTATTTCTTAACTATTTTATGTGACATATTTCTCTGTTTTAAGGGAATAAAAATTCAAAGTTTGAAAATTGCAAAATTTTAAAAATTTTCGCCATATTTGCGTTTTTTTCAAAAATAAACGCAAGTTATATCGAAGAAATTTTACTTCTAACGTGAAGTACAATATGTCACGAGAAAACAGTCTCAGAATCGCGAAGATCCGTTGAAGCTTTCCAGAGTAATAACCTCATAAAGAGACAGTGGTCAGAATTGTAAAAATTGGCCCGGTCATTAACGTGCAAACCACCCTTGGGGGTGAAGGGGTTAACAATGACCTTTTGTGGCTTACCCTCCTTGTGGAGTGTGTCAATGACTGCCTTCTGGACATCTGTCAAGTCAGCAGTCTTCCATATGATTGTGGAGCCTACTGACAACAGGATAAGGACATTTTTAAATTCTTAGGAAGCCTTTGCAGGTGTTATTTGTTAAATATTCTAATTTACTGAGACAATGACTTTTGGGTTTTCATTGGCTGTAAGCCATAATCATCATTAACATAAACGAACATTTGAAATAGATCACTCTGTAATGTCTCTATGTAATATATGAGTTTCACTTTTTGCATTGAAGAACTGAAATAAATTAACTTTTTGATGATATTCTAATTTTGTGAGAAGGACCTATATGTACTGTACTATGTAGCCACTATATGTGGCTGATAAAGTACCCCGAGACAGAATAAGCCCAACCTAGATTGGCTGCCCTCTCTTTTTTACTTGGTTTTAGGAATCTATAGCAGTCCATATCTACAGTTTAGAAAAGAAAAGTATGTAAAATTAACCCAATTATCATTGAAAGGATGTTGACACAAGCAAACTCCAAAGACAGGAAATCTCAAGTATGTATATCCATTAGTGTTGAGCGATACTGCTCGATATCTAAAAATATCGGATCGGGATGGTATCGCCGATATCACTAAATATCGTCGATATCCGATTCCGATACCGGAAGTCCCATGTAAGTCTATGGGAACAAAATATCGCAACTAAAAAAACACTTTCTTTCGTTGTAAACACAAAATATACACACATAGAATACATATATATATATATATATATATACATGTCATTGTGACATATATATATATACATATATTTATAGTTTATACACTTCTACATAGTAAAATAGACTCTGATTCAATTGCCGGGTAAAGCCGTGACATACCCCATAGAAGTCGACGTGCTCGGTGCCGAGTACCCCCAAAACCTCTGCTCTGTGCGACTCAACTTGGGCGTCACGAACAGGATTCTGTAGCTCGCTACAAGCGAGTCCTGTGTGCCTGAATTGAACTGGTTTTGTGCTTGAGAATTGCTAAAATCATCAGAGAATGTATTTGCCATTTTTCCGCCATATCTGTGTCACGACGAGGCACTGGTGAAGAAGAAGGGCGTGCTCTTCGTGGGTGTACACTCACTCAGTGGCGCGAAAACGATGGCCGACCACTCTAAATGTTACTGCAATGTAAGATCGTGCCCCAAAGCTCTTGAGTTCCGCCTCCTCATCCTCCTCAGTGTGCGGAAACTAACACGAAGGTCCCGCCTCACTACAAAAGAGGGGCCCTCTCCAGATGCTATGACACATGTGACTTGGCAGAGATGGCTATGGACCGAGCAAAGTGTGAAGGATGGAGCAGTCAGAGCTCTCCCCCACGGAAGCGACCGATCGCCACGGAACCACGTGGGCACCCGTCTGGAAACCCTCCTACGCTGCAAGAAACGGAGGATACCCTGAGAGACCTGGCCCGGCACCGGGAGGAGGTCGCCAGGATGGAAGCCAGCTACGTGCCTAAAACTAAACTTGGAGCGCGCCAATCCTCTTACCTGAAGTGTCTGTACCGGAAGTGAGGCACCCGTTCTAGTAGAGGAGTCCGTGCGGCATCCCAGCCCTTGCAATGTGATCCGGTTGACGTTGTCGCAGTGGAGGCACCCGTTCCTGCAAAAACGCTGCACCGGCAGCACCCCAGATCCCGCTGTCTGTCCCGTCGCTGAGACAGAAGAAGCGACACCCGTCCTCATGGAGGAGCCGCGCAGGCACCAGAGGTCTACCTGTCTGTACCGAGCCCCGACTGTCATCTGTTCCAGAGCCGGGTGCTTCTCCGCAGTGACGCCGCCAGGACTGTCGGCGCCAGGAGAGCTGCCGCAAACGGACATCGTAAGCTGCAGTTTGATGTGGAGACATGAGATGCTGTTGAGGAGAATTACAACCGCGTCAGAGGAAGAGTGTAGACGTCGGGAGAGAGAAGCCGAGCGACAAAGGGAGCAGCGCGAATCCCAGAAGCTTCGCCAACGTCACATCGAGAAGGACCGGGCAGATAAGGACCGGATGAGAAAAGATAAAAGTACGGTGAGGGAGCCGCGGCGTAAGGGTGCAGTACGGAGCTTTAAATTGAAAGCTGGTTGGGGCTTCATCCAGGAGCCTGGACTTTATTTAGAAGTGTTTGTGACCCGGCGGGACGTGGAGACTCACCTCCCAGAAGGACACCCGGGGAGAGACCTGTTGCCAGGAGACTTGGTAACTTACACCCGACACGGGGTTACAATGGATGGTATGCCCTAAATGTCACCAGGTGCGACCCCTGGTCCCCAGAGTGTCAGGAACCTGTGAGACCCTCGGAGCCTTCAGCCTCCCACATCCAGGCCTCTGCACAAGTGCCCACCCCACGCCGTAAATCTCCCCAGCCTCCCTCAGTGGTCTCCTCAGCAGCCCCAGCTATGGACATGATAATGATAGCTGGCCCGTACCCGGCGCCTGTTAGGCCCCCTGGGGTTCGTTCAGTCCGGGACATAGGGCTCCAGACCCGGAGGGAGATGAAAGAGGTGGCCACACAGACACAGATAGCGGGTCACGACTTGACTGTACAGACCACACGACGTCATCAGGTCCTGGTGGTCCTTGGTGTCTCGGATGTTTGGCAAGCATCAGAAGAGTACCAGGTGGTACCTGGAACACCCTTGCCAAAGAATTATAAATAACCCGGAGAGGGTCCCTGTATGTAAATAGTTAAATTGTTGATGTACCCGGACGGGTGAATGTTCATAAAAAAGTTTTTTAATTTAATAAAAAGAACAACACAGTTTTCATTACTTTTATTACTGTCTCATCCTGCGACGCCATAAATCTCCTGTAAAAAAATGAAAAAAAAAAACAGCAGTATACCACCTGTCCGACGCAGTCCATAGTAACGAGTGTCCCACGACGATCCAGCTCTGCTACATCAGAATGACATCAGAGGCAGCAGGCAGGCAGGCAGGCAGAGCCTGTCATCCCGGCGCAGCACAGCTGATTACCTGCTTCCCCGGCGGTGACGTCATCGGACTGGTTTACGGCCGGGATTACCCTGCAGTCACTGCAGTTATCGCGAAAAACTGCATGTGACCGCCAGGGAGAAGATAATGGCGGCCATCAAGCAGTCCAGGACGTGACCGCCGGAGATCTTCTGCCAGGTAAGTGCCGCTGACTCCTGACAGACCCGACCGACGGACACTCACAGTGACAGTGACAAATCCGATTCCGGTATCCGATATGACGAAAATATCGGTACTCGGAATCGAAAGCCCGATACAGCTAATATCGTCCGATACCCGATATTTGCAGTATCGTATCGCTCAACACTAATATCCATTGCTTTGTCACCATAAAAAGGCTTTATCTCTACATCATTGTCTCACTGCTATCTTGCTGCTTCTATTCTTTGGTATGCGGTACCGGAGAGAATAAGACACAAGACAGATAGTATGTGTCAACAGACTCTAACTTTATTACAAAGCATAGGGTTTATATACACACCCTGGAGGCAGGAAAAAGGATTTACCATATATGGTCCGATCATACAATTTAGCTGTACAAAACTGGTTTCTGTTCCTATGTTTATAATTGAAACATTTTATCTAATTTCACCCGATGAATTAAAAAGACATGTCAGTTTCTTCAGACATATTCTGATGACTTTAGCAAGGACACGTTAGTTCTCATTGATACAAAGAAGGAACACACATTCTGATAACTTTAGCAAGGACACCTTAGTTCTATTGATAGCAAGGACTCATTAATTTCTGAAAGAAAAGAACATTCAAATGTTGTTGACTTAAAGTGACGGTCAGACTTATATAGCATAGATGGGGTCTTTGACTTGAGGGACCTCTGCTATAACAATCATAAAATGCGCTTTGAGCAAAACTCAACTTTGTTTTTTCTTGCGGACATACCAAAAGACTATAGTTTGGTACATGCTTTATCTGTGAAAAACACAGAACACATAGGAAAATAACTATTAACTGAATAACTGAATAAGGTTTAAAAGTGACTAAGGGGATGTAAGCACCTGAGTTCCTTCCTTAGTGTCTAATCCAAAAGTCCCTGTCAGAGTGTGCCGACCTATCTCCTTAGGCATCCTTTAGAAATTAAACATTATAAAGAGGCTGTAAATGTCCAAAGTTGCAGTTCTAAAATAGAGTACAGTGTTTTTTCATCTATCATAGTGACATCAAGAGCCAGAAGACCTAATTCTAGTCTTTTCTACTATCCAGTGAGAAAAGAAACATCTCCAAATCAGCTGAAAGAGGAACAGCAGGGTAGAAGCCATGTATAAGTACTGTACATGTACACTGTGCAGAGTAAAGTGATCGAGTTCATGATTACTGCCCCCTCCCCTCCACTCAACTAAGTAATTTTCTTTATTAATCTAAAAAGAAAATTCAGATTTTCATCACTGCAGAAACAATTTTACTCTAAATATAATAGTAGCCATTTTAGCACTTCTAATGCAAATTTGCAAGTACAATCTATTGTCGGCTCTATGTGCTTATTGTACCATTTTACATCTGCAGCTTTTATTATGATTTATGTCTCTCCACGGTTACAGACTATGAACAAATTCTTTGCTCTTTGAGATTGTAGTTATATAACTGCCCTTTCTACTTCTGCCCATAGGTACTGATTTGGCATTTCATTTTTAAATTAAATCTTTGGCCTAATACAGATGACAAGTCGAGGGTACCGATGCTGTCACAGAAGGAGAGATGTCAAAGAAAGAGAGCCCATTGCAGGGTGGTTCTTGAAGAATGGCTAGCAGCAGAAATGGAAGTAGTCTTTCAAGGGGGTGCTTTATATTAAAGGAGGTGTTGTTTGCACTTATTAGACACACTACAGAGGTGTAGCTAGGTTTTCCGTCCTTGGGGCAAAAATTCAGTTTGGGTCCCCCCAAGCACATTTATGATTTGCACACTTAGTCACGTGCTGACGAGCTGCTCTCCCTAATTCTCTCAATGTTCAGTGAAAAACTGAGATAAATAGGAAGAAAACTAGTTCTCACGTGACTGTAAGTAGTGGCCATGTGATGAATGCTGGATCCAGCAGACGGAGTTGACATTCTCATTGAGTATATTGCACGCTGTCAGGATTAGCATGCAACAGTGCTTCATTTTACAATTAAAGTGCTTGTACAATTTTTAGTTAAAAGTCTGCAGTCACTCTAAGTCACTACAGGCTTCTGAATTCTCATAGCATATGCACTGCACATTTCTAGGATTCTCCATTGCTGGTGGCAAGAGCGGTCATGTGGGCACAAGTATGAGATTTGTATACTTCTGGCCACATTCCATCTAGATGTGTCCAGTCTCTCTCAATTCATTTTCATTGAGTGAAGCCATGCATGACTAGCAGATGCGTAGCTAGGGTTGTAGTTCGGGGGCGGGGCGAAACTTCTGAGGGGGCCCCTAACCAGGTAACCTTGATTACAACTGGGTGATACACGCTAATAGTGTATGTAGGAGAACCTCATTAGATGGCCGTGCTGTTACTGAAAATAATCTCTATACAAAGGCCAACATTGATATTACCACCATATGGTCAGTGGTAGATTCCAGTCCTACGGAACTTGTAAGTGATTACAGCACAGTTATAGATGGTGACTTACAGAGGACGTTCTTTCTGATGGAATCGTTCACTTTTCCCATCTTTTCCATCTGGCCCAGACCGACATGACAACTCCTCCAGCCAGGACTCGTCTGCAGAGATTACAACAAAGACACATTTCAAGTCTCATATTTTCAGCACCATCCCCATCTATCCCAGTCTGCACAAACTACTTATCCTGCTGATACCCCAATACTGAGCCACTGCTGCCATATGTGTCCTTATTACTGCACCTGATACCCCAATACTGAGCCGCTGCTGCCATATGTGTCCTTATTAGTGCACCTGCTGTGTGGTTCTGTGTGGCCTCTAGATGGTAAAGCAACCCTCTAGAACATAGTAATGCCTTGTGTAAGTGCACTAAAAACCATGTCCACATTTTGCCCCTACAAAGTAATAATGCCCTCTGTATGCCCCTTTGAACGTCACAGTAACCTAAGTTCATCTATAACAATAAGTGCCCACTTTACATTTAATAATATCCCAAGTCTCCCCTGTACAGCTCCTCTATACACAGTAAGATGCTATCTTGTACACAATATAATGCCCCCTCACTGTATAGTACCACCCACATAGTATACTGACCCCTCAGTAGCCCCCAAACTGTTTGATGGCTCCAACACTGCATGATGGCCCTCTTCACTGTAATCTCCACACTGTATCGTGGCCCCCTAGATAGCCTCCATATAGTATAATGCACCATATAATCCTCAATATAGTATAATGCACCAGATAGTTCTTAATATAATATAAAGCACTCCCTATATGCCTCCGTATAGTATAATGCACTCCTCATAGGCCCCTATAGTATAATGCATTCCCCATAGGCATACTCTATATACTATAATGCATTCCCATAGGCATACTCTATATTGTGTAATGCATTCCCCATATGTATAATCTATTTAGTATAATTTACTCACCATAGGCAGACTCTGTGTTGTGTAATGCACCCCCATAGTCAGAATCTATACAGTATAATGCAGTCCTTATAGGTAGACTCCATGTTGTTTAATGCACTCTCCAAAGGCAGACTCTATATATGTGGGTGGCACAGTGGCTCAGTGGTTAGCACTGCAGCCTTGCAGCACTGGGGTCCTGGGTTCAAATCCCACCAAGGACAACATCTGCAAGGAGTTTGTATGTTCTCCCTGTGTTTGCGTGGGTTTCCTCCGGGTACTCCGGTTTCCTCCCACATTCCAAAGACATACTGATAGGGAATTTAGATTGTGAGCCCCATCGGGGACAGTGCCAATAATGTCTGCAAAGCGCTGTGGAATTAATGATGCTGTATAAATGAGTAAAATAAATAATGAACCCCTCATAGGAAGACTCTATAAGTATAATGCACTCCTCATTATTATTATTTAAAAAGGACAGAAATGCGTCCTGAACAAAAGGATTTTTTGTTAAGGGGTCTGAAATTTATCCTTGAACACAACGTGTTTACTTTTGAGGGAGTACTGTATTTACAGTTGGCACCAAGATGGGGACTCGGGTCTCGCCAAGTTTCGCAAATTTATTCATGGGGCGATTCGAGTCCTCATCATCTCTCTCTAAGCCTATTTTTCATGACAAAATAAGGCTTTACAGGTGCTTCATAGATGATCTGATTATCATTTGGAAGGGACAGAGGATGAAGAGGCAAAATTAATAAGGAGCTTAATAATAACACCTGGGGGATCACCTTCACATCACAAATTAACAAAGTAAAAATAGTGTTTCTTGATTGGAGATCAGCCATAGTTCAAAAAATTGGATTCAAATGGCTTTTTAGATTTTAATAGTGCACATTACAAGAAGTGGAAGGTCAATATATCCCACAGTCAATTTTTTTGCATAAGAAAGAATTGTATGAGAGAATGTGATTATGTGGCTCAGTCCAAAATCCTAAAAAGAAACTTTGAGGCTATGGTTCCACGGTCCCGAACCATAGCGCTTTGGACGAGCGGAAATTCCGCTCCGTCTAAGCCCCGCCCCCTTTCTGACGCGCGATCTTTCGAGGTGTTCAGGACACCTCCGAACACCTCCGGAAAGAGCGCAGGGCTACATAGCCCTGTGTTAATTCTGTTGCGGCGACGCACCGTCGCCGCAATACGCGAGGACATGCTGCGGTCTAAAAAGACGCCCGCATGTCCGTTTACGCAGGTTTGCCACCTGCGTATTGTTACGCATATGGAGACGGGATTTCTTGAAATCCCCTCCACTATGCTGTAACATCTGGACGCTGCGTGTTTGGCGCTGCGCCAGCGCACACGCCAAAACACGCAGCGTTTCCTGACCGTGGAAACTCACCCTAAGAAAAAAATATACCCCAAAAATCTGATAAATGGTACATATAGGGACAACAAAATAAAACACACAGGAGGAATGTTTAGAAGGAAAAAATAAGAAAGGGGATAATTTGACTATTGGTAAAGAAAAAAGTGATGACCACTGGAAATTGAACTTTATGACTACATTCAATAGGGAAAGCAAGGGAGACACAAAGAGCATAGTATATACAAATGGTTTGAATGATATTATAAGAGAATTTAAAATGTTTTTTAAAGAGGAAAAAAAAAGGATTTTTTTGGAAGTTTTTTTTAAAGATCTTTTTAAAGGAAATTTTTTTGGGGGGGTTTTACTATCTTTTTGCATTCATGTTGATCAGAATGTGGTTTGAAAGGCTGGATTAATCAGTGGGTATGCTCCTGAACCTGGTCCACACTCCAAATAAAGTTCCTGAGGCTGGGTTAAGAGATTTACCACTATATATGGGTGATTGAATTTTTACTAGTAGGAATTGTATTGTGTTTTTACGATACCTGAAGAAGGATATATACTGTATCCGAAACGCATTGTATCTCCTCCTATCAAACAATCAAAAAGAAAATATTCAAAATATCATCTTTGGATGTGAGTTCTGGGAAGTGCTGCCGTTCAAGGGCTGGATGTATTTGTTTCGATGCACTCCCCATAGGCAGATTCTATTTTGTATAATGCACTCCCCATAGGCAGACTCTACTGTATAATGCACTCCCCATAGGCAGACTATATATAGTATAATGAACTTCTCATAGTCAGACTCTATATTGTATAATGCACTCTCCATAGGAAGACTCGATATAGTATAATGTACTCCCCTAGGTAGACTCTATATTGTATAATGCATCCCATAGGCAGAATCTATAGTATAATGCACTCCCCATAGGCAGACTCTATATTGTATAATACACTCCCCATAGACAGACGCTGCATTGCATAATGCACTCCCATAGGCAGACTCTACATTGTATAAAGCACGCCCCATAGGCAGACTCTATATTGTACAATGCACAGCCCATAGGCAGACTCTATATTATAGAATGTGCTCCCCATTGGCAGACTCTATACTGTGTAATGCACTCCCCATAGGCAGACTCTTTATTGTATAATGCACTCTCAATAGGCAGACTCTATATTGTATAATGTACTCCCCCTAAGCAGACTCTATATAGTATAATTCACTCTACATAGGCAGACTCTTTATAGTATAATGCACCCCCATTAGGCAGACTCTATATAGTATAATGCATTCCCCATAGGCAGACTCTATATTGTATAATGCACTCTCAATAGGCAGACTCTATTTTGTATAATGCATAGCCCATGGGCAGACTCTATATAGTATAATTGTCACGTTTGGCTGCAGCCGCCGAGAATCGGTCCAGCCCATAATCGCCCCCACGCTGACCGACCACACTATGGACCCCCCATACCGCAGAGGGGGACCCGGGCCTACCCGAACTAGGGAAGGGCAGAGACCGGGTTCTGTGGCAGCTGATCATGTGGACAAGGAAGAGACACGTAGAACTTGATTACACTGCACAACTTCAGGTATAGAGGAAGTAAAGTTTACTAAAGTAATAAAGTAAAGACACAGTACATAAATCAAACATGACTATGCCAGGCTCCCGATTCCACACCTCCTAGAAGGGTACCACCCATAGGACCCCAAGGCACCAACGGATCAACGCGGTACACATAGGTGGGACATCAGGACACAGGCATGACATCAGGGTACACAAGGTCATCAGGACGCAGACAGGACACACGAGGACATCAGGATCACGAACTCAGGAACACGAACTGGACCTCAGGAACATGTACACAGGAACATGGAATCAGGAACACGGACTGGACATCAGGAACATGGACATAGGAACACGGACTGGATCTCAGGAACATGGAACACTTGCATCGGACTCCGGACATCTGGCAACGATCGACAGGTTCCGGACATCGGCCTGTGGACATTAGGCTCCGGACATGAGGCTGCAGTATCAGGCTCAAGACATCTGGCAACAATCAGCAGGCTTCGGGCATCAGGCAGGAAAGGATAGGATCCGGACATCTGGAAGTGGTCCTCAGATATCAGAAATCAGGCTGTGGTAATCAGGCTCCGGGCAAGAGGCCACAGTCATCGGACTCCGGACATCTGGCAGCGACCTAAAAAGGAACCCAAGCGGTCTGGGGCAAGCCCCACCGGGTTGAACAGGAGCCGGCTAGGGATAGCACAGAATAACAAGCTGAGCAAAAAGTAGAAGAAACTCAGCAGACACACCGCACTCCTACTTCCAAGATGAACCCAGGTTTTATCACAGAAAGTCAGTTAGCAAAGAGTCACAGGGCACAGGGTTCAGGACACAGAAGGACTTCCAGGAACATAACTCAGCAGACACAGTTCAGACAGAGTCAGGTACAGGACAGGTACAGGATCAAGGATTCAAGCCTGCATAATCCGCCTCCAGGACAGGCGCAGGAACAGGACCCAGCAGGAATCAAAGCAAGGACTTTGGTACCAAAACATAAACAGGAGAGGTGCAGGATACAGTTCAGACAGGGTCAGGTACTGTATCAAGGATTCAAGCCTGGATATACCGCCTCCAGGACAGGCGCAGGAACAGGACCAAACAGGAATCAAAGCAAGGACTTTGGTACCAAAACATAAACAGGAGAGGTGCAGGATACAGTTCAGACAGTATCAGGCACTGTATCAAGGATTAAGGCCTGGATATACCGTCTCCAGGACAGGTGCAGGAACAGGACCAAACAGGAATCAAGGCAAGGCTTTGGTACCAAAACATAGACTGAAGAGGTGCAGAAACACACAACATACATGGCAAGATTCAGAAGCTTTGTGAGTAGCTAAGACCCCGCCCATAGGGCAGGGAGCTTTTATATAGGAGCTGCCCCTCAGCAATTGGCTGGGGACAGCATTTCAAGTACACACACTAACCCTGATAAAAGCAGGGGAGGTGTGGCCATGCACGCCCTTAGCAGAATAAGAAACCATTACACACAATCAGTGAAGGAACTGAGGCTCAGGGCACCTGGCAGCAGCTGCACGACCAGACACACGTGGAAAGTCATGCACCAGCTGCAAATGGCCTCACAACCCACGGACAGCTTCCACAGTGGCAACCAGGGACCGCACATATGAATGGTCATGCAGCAAAGCAAAGACCTAGCAC
Organism: Oophaga sylvatica; assembly: GCA_033576555.1. Classification (NCBI taxonomy): domain Eukaryota; kingdom Metazoa; phylum Chordata; class Amphibia; order Anura; family Dendrobatidae; genus Oophaga; species Oophaga sylvatica. The sequence goes on along the minus strand of JARQOD010000006.1, from coordinate 206,643,664 downwards.
CACATGAACAGCTACTCAGCAGAGCAGGGAACTGAGCAGGCTCCATACAGTAACAGCCAACAGTATCCCAGCTCAATTAGGGGGAAAGGAGCAAAGGGTTAAAGCAAAGACATGCATTGTCACGCCGACAACCAAGTACAGACAGAACAGCGTGACAATAATGCACTCTACATAGGCAGACTCTTTATATAATAATGCACCCCCATAAGGCAGACTCTATATAGTATAATGCATTCCTCATAGGCAAACTTTATATTGTATAATGCACTCTCCATAGTCAGACTCTATATAGTATAATGCACTCCCCATAGGACACACTCTATATAGTATAATGCATTCCCCATAGGCAGACTCTATACAGTACAATGCACTCTAGTTTCCAAAATGGGGTCACTTGTGGGGAGTTTCTACTGTTTAGGCACATCAGGGCTCTGCAAATGTAACATGACGCCCACAGAACATTCCATCAAAGTCGGCATTTCAAAACGTCACTACTTCCCTTCCGAGACCCAACGTGTGCCCGAACAGTGGTTCCCCCCACATATGGGGTACCAGTGTACTCAGGACAAACTGTACAACAACTTTTGGGGTCCAATTTCTCCTGTTACCCTTGTGAAAATAAAAAATTGCGGGTTAAAAAATCAGATTTTTAGGAAAAAAATGATTTTTTATTTTCACGCCTCTGCATAATAAACTTCTGTGAAGCAGGTGGGGGTTCAAGGTGCTCACCATATATTTGAATAAGTTCCTTGCGGGTCTAGTTTACAAAATGGGGCCACTTCTGGCGGGTTTCTACTGTTTAGGCACATCAGGGGCTCTGCAAACGAAACAATATGCCCACAGACCATTCCAACTCGGCATTTCAAAGCGTCACTACATCCCTTCCGAGCCCTGACGTGTGCCCAAACAATGGTTCCCCCCACATATGGGGTACCAGCGTACTCAGGACAAACTGGACAACAACATTTGGGGTCCAATTTGTCCTGTAACCATTGTGAAAATAAAAAATAGGGGCTAAAAAATCATTTTTTGAGAAAAAAAATGATTTTTTATTTTCACAGCTCTGCATTACAAACTTCTGTGAAGCACCTGGGGGTTCAAAGTGCTCACTGTGCATCTAGATAAGTTCCTTAGGGGGTCTAGTTTCCAAAATGGGGTCATTTGTGTGGGAGCTCCAAAGTTTAGGCACACAGGGGCTCTCCAAACACGACATGGTGTCCGCTAACGATTGGAGCTTATTTTCCATTAAAAAAGTCAAATGGCTCTCCTTCCCTTCTGAGCCCTGCCGTGCGCCCAAACAGTTGTCCCCCCACATATGGGGCACCAGCGTACTCCAGAAAAACTCGACAGCAACTTTTGGGGTCCAATTTATCCTGTTACCATTGGAAAATAAAAAATAGTGCGCTAAAATATGATTTTTGAGAAACAAAAATGATTTTGTTATTTTCACTGCTCTGCGTTTATAAACTTCTGTGAAGCACTTGGGTGTTCAAAGTGCTCACTACACATCTAGATAAGCTCCTTGGGGGGTCTAGTTTCCAAAATGGGGTCACTTGTGGGGGTTTCTACTGTTTAGGCACATCAGGGGCTCTGCAAACGCAACATGACGCCCGCAGAACATTCCATCAAGTCTGCATTCCAAAATGGGGCTCCTTCCCTTCTGAGCTTTCCCATGCACCAAAACAGTGGTTCCCCCCCACATATGGGGTATTGGTGTACTCAGGACAAAGTGCACAACAACTTTTGAAGTCCAATTTCCCCTGTTACCCTTGTGAAAATAAAAAATAGCGGGCTGAAAAATCATTTTTGAGGAAAAAAATATTTTTTTTATTTTCACTGCTCTGCGTTATAAACTTCTGTGAAGCACTTGGGGTTCAGAGTGCTCACAACACATCTAGATAAGTTCCATAAGGGTCTAGTTTCCAAAATGGTGTCACATGTGGGGGTTTTTCACTGTTTAGGCACACAGGGGCTCTCCAAACGCGTCATGGTGTCCGCTAACGATTGGAGCTAATTTTCCATTCAAAAAGTCAAATGGCGCTCCTTCCCTTCTAGGCCCTGCCGTGCTCCCAAACAGTGGTTTATGACCACATATGAGGTATCTGTGTACTCAGGAAAAATTGCCCAACAAATTTTAGAATCCATTTTATCTTGTTGCCCATGTGAAAATGAAAAAACTGAGGCTAAAACAATTTTTTTGTGATAAAAATGTACTTTCTTTTTTTACGGATGATTTTGTGAAGCACCTGGGGGTTCAAAGTGCTCACTCTGCGCTATATAAGTTCCTTGGGGGTCTAGTTTCCAAAATGGGGTCACTTGTGGGGAGCTCCAATGTTTAGGCACACAGGGACTCTCCAAATGCGACATGGCAACCGCTAAATATTCCAGCATATTTTCCATTCAAAAAGTCAAATGGCGCTACTTCCCTTCTGAGAAATGCCGTGCACCCAAACAGTGGTTTATTACTACATATGAGGTATCTGTGTACTCAGGAGAAATTGCCCAAAAAATTTTAGGATCCATTTTATCCTGTTGCTCATGTAAAAATGAAAAAATTGATGCTAAAAGAAAATTTTTGTTGGAAAAATTTAAATGTCCATTTTTTCCTTCCACGTTGCTTTAGTTCCTGTGAAGCACCTGAAGGGTTAATAATCTTCTTGAATGTAGTTTTGAGTAGCTCGAGGGGTGCAGTTTTTATAATGGTGTCACTTTTGGGTATTTTCTGCCATATAGACCCCTCAAAGTGACTTCAAATGTGAGGTGGTCCCTAAAAAAAATGGTTTTGTAAATTTTGCTGTAAAAATTAGATATCGCTGGTGAACTTTTAACCCTTATAACTTCCTAACAAAAAAAAATTTGTTTCCAAAATTGTGCTGATGTAAAGTAGACATGAGGGAAATGTTATTTATTAACTATTTTGTGTCACATAACTCTCTGGTTTAACAGAATAAAAATTCAATTAAAATTTCAAAATTTTCAAAATTTTTGCCAAATTTCCATTTTTTTTCACAAATAAACACAAAAATTATCGACCTAAATTTACCACTAACATGAAGCCCAATATGTCATGAAAAAACAATCTGAGAATAGTTACCTCTCATAAAGGGACACTGGTCAGAATTGCAAAAAATGGCAAGGTCTTTAAGGTCAAAATAGGCTGGGTCATGAAGGGGTTAAAGTTTCACAGTGCAGCACTGAGCTCAGAGAGGTCACCGCTAGGGTTGAGCGATACTTTCCGATATCCAAAAGTATCGGAATCGGAATGGTATCGCCGATACCCAAAAAATATCGGCGATACCCGATACCGATACCGGAAGTCCAATGTAAGTCTATGGGAACAAAATATCGGAATTAAAAAAACCCCATTCTTGCCTTGTTGGTTAATTGTACATGAAGGAAAACAACAAAGAGTAATGTAGAATGAATTGGGGAAGGTTGAGGAGACTTTAAAGGCATAGATGTTTAACCCAATCAAATGGAATAGCATAAATATTTTTTTTTTTAAAGATGTTCGGATTGACGAAGAAATTGACAATGTTGTTCACTTTTTTCTATTTTGGCAAATATGTATATTTCACAACTTCCATGCTCTTCACCTTTTTAACTTTTGACACACTTTCTCCTTCATAATCTTCAGCATTATCATCTTTTTCATCAAATTATTCTTCATCTTCACCTTCTTTATCTTCTTCTTAAACTTCTTGCTATTCATCTTTTTCTTAACATTACACATATTCTTCTTATTAAACTATTATTCTAATTCATATTGTACTTCATCTTCTTCATCATATTCTTATTTGTGACAGAGAATCCTGTACTTGTAATCTGTCAAAGTATGAATTTTTCATTCTTCCGTTCTTGCTGTCACAAAAGATTTAAATTACAACAGTATTTGTCCGTGTTCAGTTTAGCCTGCAGCAGCAGCAGGCATTTTCCAGGGCACCACGAGGAGGAACGGACTCACCCCCATACACTGCTTAGTCTTCTTCTGCTTAGAATTTAGAGCATATATTTTGCTCTTCATTTTGGTCTTATATTCATGTTCTTCTGCTTTTAGATCTTCTGCTTATTGTTCTTGTGTCTCTTGTTCTGTATCTTGTATTTGTAGCACAACCTTGTACCAGCTGATGTTACTGGGACACGGTTACTAAGCAGGAGGTACCTGTGCTCCAAAGCACTACCAAGGACCAGCAGACGTTGCAGGAACTCGGATACCAAGATGGAGGCACCTAGGCCAAAGGCACTGCGGAGAACCAGCTGACGGTACTGGAACCCGGACGGGTAGCAGAAGGTACAAGAGCAGCAGAACGAACACTGACTGACTAACCGGAGGCACAAGAAGAGCAATGGCCAACCGAGGGCCTGACTACTGAGTTAAGCAGAGTACCTGGTCAGCAACAGACCACGTGAGGAGGCAATGAGCACCAGGAAGCACTGGGAAACATGAGTACGAACCCGAGGTGAAGGACAACCAATCCAGAGAGGACCAGCTGACGTGCTGGAACCGAGGAGAGAGAAAACATGAAACGAGACACGACGTTACTGGGAACGTACAAGCAGGAGGTACCTGTGCTCCAAAGCACTACCAAGGACCAGCAGACTTGTGGAACTCGGATACCGAGATGGAGGCACCTAGGCCAAAGGCACTGCGGAGAACCAGCTGACGGTACTGGAACCCGGATGGGTAGCAGAAGGTACAAGAGCCAATCCAAGTAACGAGGACCAGCTGACTGTGCTGGAACCCGGAGGGGCAGCAGAAGGAAAAGAGCCAATGGCACAACCGAGGACCAGCTGACGTTACTGGGACACGGTTACTAAGCAGGAGGTACCTGTGCTCCAAAGCACTACCAAGGACCAGCAGACATTGCTGGAACTCGGATACCGAGATGGAGGCACCTAGGCTAAAGGCACTGCGGAGAACCAGCTGACGGTACTGGAACCCGGATGGGTAGCAGAAGGTACAAGAGCCAATCCAAGTAACGAGGACCAGCTGACTGTGCTGGAACCCGGGGGGCAGCAGAAGGAAAAGAGCCAATGGCACAACCGAGTACCAGCTGACGTTACTGGGACACGGTTACTAAGCAGGAGGTACATGTGCTCCAAAGCACTACCAAGGACCAGCAGACATTGCTGGAACTCGGATACCGAGATGGAGGCACCTAGGCCAAAGGACTGCGAAGAACCAGCTGACGGTACTGGAACCCGGACGGTAGCAGAAGGTACCCATGGAAATTTAAGATGACAGGCCGCGAGCCGGCCGCAGTTACCGAATCCCACAGTACTACAGTGGGTGATTGTCCTATTGTCACAACGGAAACAGCCTTTATTTGCATATCCCGCAGCACACATAGGAAGCACCTAAACTCCAAGCACCATAGAGTCGGCTAACCCGACCGCAACACGACAGGACAACTTATTGGAGGCTAAGTGACGTTTACACTGACAGGAAACAGATGGCGTGCTGTAACCAGTCTGGGCAGGAGTGAGTACCCGTGCCAATGACACTTCCGAGCAACAACTGGCGGTGTTGAAGCCCAGGGATGAGAAGACAACAGGGTGGAGGCAGCAGGACTTTTTGCCGTACACACAGCAGGGGAACAGCTGACATTACTGAACCCCAGTAACACAGGAGCAAGTGTAGACTGTGCTAACAGCACTTCCGAGCAACAACTGGCGGTGTTGTAGCCCAGGGATGAGAAGAGAACAGGGTGGAGGCAGCAGGACTTTTTGCCATACACACAGCAGGGGAACAGCTGACATTACTGAACCCCAGTAACACAGGAGCAAGTGTAGACTGTGCTAACAGCACTTCCGAGCAACAACTGGCGGTGTTGTAGCCCAGGGATGAGAAGAGAACAGGGTGGAGGCAGCAGGACTTTTTGCCGTACACACAGCAGGGGAACAGCTGACATTACTGAACCCCAGTAACACAGGAGCAAGTGTAGACTGTGCTAACAGCACTTTCGAGCAACAACTGGCGGTGTTGTAGCCCAGGGATCAGAAGAGAACATGGTGGAGGCAGCAGGACTTTTTGCCGTTCACACAGCAGGGGAACAGCTGACATTACTGAACCCCAGTAACACAGGAGCAAGTGTTCACTGTGCTAACAGCACTTCCGAGCAACAACTGGCGTGTTGTAGCCCAGGGATGAGAAGAGAACAGGTGGAGGCAGCAGGACTTTTTGCCGTTCACACAGCAGGGGAACAGCTGACATTACTGAACCCCAGTAACACAGGAGCAAGTGTAGACTGTGCTAACAGCACTTCCGAGCAACAACTGGCGGTGTTGTAGCCCAGGGATGAGAAGAGAACATGGTGGAGGCAGCAGGACTTTTTGCCGTTCACACAGCAGGGGAACAGCTGACATTACTGAACCCCAGTAACACAGGAGCAAGTGTAGACTGTGCTAACAGCACTTCCGAGCAACAACTGGCGGTGTTGTAGCCCAGGGATGAGAAGAGAACAGGGTGGAGGCAGCAGGACTTTTTGCCGTTCACACAGCAGGGGAACAGCTGACATTACTGAACCCCAGTAACACAGGAGCAAGTGTAGACTGTGCTAACAGCACTTCCGAGCAACAACTGGTGGTGTTGTAGCCCAGGGATGAGAAGAGAACAGGGTGGAGGCAGCAGGACTTTTTGCCGTACACACAGCAGGGAACAGCTGACATTACTGAACCCCAGTAACACAGGAGCAAGTGTAGACTGTGCTAACAGTACTTCCGAGCAACAACTGGCGGTGTTGTAGCCCAGGGATCAGAAGAGAACATGGTGGAGGCAGCAGGACTTTTTGCCGTTCACACAGCAGGGGAACAGCTGACATTACTGAACCCCAGTAACACAGGAGCAAGTGTTCACTGTGCTAACAGCACTTCCGAGCAACAACTGGCGGTGTTGTAGCCCAGGGATGAGAAGAGAACAGGGTGGAGGCAGCAGGACTTTTTGCCGTTTACACAGCAGGGGAACAGCTGACATTACTGAACCCCAGTAACACAGGAGCAAGTGTAGACTGTGCTAACAGCACTTCCGAGCAACAACTGGCGGTGTTGTAGCCCAGGGATGAGAAGAACATGGTGGAGGCAGCAGGACTTTTTGCCGTTCACACAGCAGGGGAACAGCTGACATTACTGAACCCCAGTAACACAGGAGCAAGTGTTCACTGTGCTAACAGCACTTCCGAGCAACAACTGGCAGTGTTGTAGCCCAGGGATGAGAAGAGAACATGGTGGAGGCAGCAGGACTTTTTGCCGTTCACACAGCAGGGGAACAGCTGACATTACTGAACCCCAGTAACACAGGAGCAAGTGTAGACTGTGCATAACAGCACTTCCGAGCAACAACTGGCGGTGTTGTAGCCCAGGGATGAGAAGAGAACATGGTGGAGGCAGCAGGACTTTTTGCCGTTCACACAGCAGGGGAACAGCTGACATTACTGAACCCCAGTAACACAGGAGCAAGTGTAGACTGTGCTAACAGCACTTCCGAGCAACAACTGGCGGTGTTGTAGCCCAGGGATGAGAGAGAACAGGGTGGAGGCAGCCGGACTTTTTGCCGTTCACACAGCAGGGGAACAGCTGACATTACTGAACCCCAGTAACACAGGAGCAAGTGTTCACTGTGCTAACAGCACTTCCGAGCAACAACTGGCGGTGTTGTAGCCCAGGGTCAAGGAGGATGTTTAAATACTATATCAAGTATTTTCCTTGTTACGTGTCAATTAAAAAATGTCTATACTCCAAACAAGAGAAATATAAACTTTAGTACCATAAGATGATGATTTAACTTAAAAAAATATATGTAAATTAATAATTTACAAACATAAACGCATACATTAACATGTTGAAAAGCAATGCAAACCACAATTAAAATAGGTTAAATAATCTGCTATACGGTTTAAAATAAAAACCATACAAGTACACATCAGAATCCATTAATGATGGGTAAGTAACAGTATGTACACCATTTTTATTGTGTAGACAATGAATGGCTGACTTAAAAACATAATCAGCATTACAAGTTTTCTTTGACATTCATAAAACTTTACATTTGGTGAATAATATCACTAAAATTTTTAAAAAAATATCTAAAATTTCCATCATGTAATACTGATAATATGTGCCAATCATTTATATTAACAAAACAAAAATTTAAAAAGTGCATAGTGCAGAGTGAAAACAGATATTTATGCCTGACTGTGGACTTGCAAGCATGACAACGGATAGATAATGTATATATAGATGAGACTGCATAGCCACAGATGGTGAATGGCGATGTAATACTGTACCTCAATAAAGTGTGCGTTACTACTACATCCTTTTTTTTATCTAGCTTTATAAAAGGTTACGTGCATGTATGGTTGCGCCCTTGTTTGGACGCACAGACTGGCTTCCTGCTGTGACGCGTTGGGTATTGGAGCGTCTGTACGTCTTATGACGCAGACTAACATTCACGGTGCGCATCGTTCATCATCGCAAGCGTACCGACAGCACAAAGGCGTTGTCATGACTGCTTTACTCAGTAAACATGCACCTATGATGAAACATACACGCATGTGCCCTATTACATAACAAGCTACAAGAAAAACGAGTGTGAGGTGTGACACAGCTGTTTTGTTAAGGTACAGTATTATATCGACATTGTACAGATGTCGCTATTCAGTCTGATAAATATATATCATTCACGTATTCTATCAGTTGTCGTTCTTTCAGCACCACTTACAGGTATATATTTTGCTATTGTGACTATGCACTATTGACTTTACCAAGGTAATGCATGATTTTTGTTTAGCGATTATCATGTTTACATGAAGGACCTTTATGATATGGGCTGTTAACTTTCTAATCAAATATGTATTTTTTAAAATGACACAAATATAAGTAATGTTGAAGAGGACTTTTCCTACATGCATTGTTTGCACAATATTACAGGTGTACATCACATCCCTTAATCAACATTGGATTATTATATTTACTTGTATGCTTTTATTTCAAAGGCAAGAACACTGAAGTATAACCTTCGCACTGCAGCAGTTGTCAAAGTTCAACCCACATTATGCACTTCCAACATTGCAGCATTTGAGTCATCATGATGTGAGTTGGATTTGTCTAAGCTATGGAGTGACAAGGTTGACCATCAGTATCCTATAGCATAAGTAGGCTTTTGTGTTTGCATTTGTTTTCGACATGTGCATATCTGTAATAATATGTCACAATTATTTTGTTACAGATTTGTGACAAAGACTAATCATTTTATGGTTTGAAAGTTGACGTTTCAAATGTTTACAGCTTAGAAATCAGGGTGTAGCCTCATATCTATGTGTAGCACTAGACACTTTGAGATGTCATGTTTTTTTCACCATGATTAGGTAGCTAGCAGTAATTTTTGCCGGACACACAGCAGGGGAACAGCAGGCGTTACTGAACCCCACAAACACATCAGCGATTGTTTTCATCTGTGCATCTAACATTTCTGAGCAGCAACTGGCGCTGTTGAAGCCCAGGGTCAAGGAGGGTGTAGGCAGAGGCCTAGTATGAGACGTTTGAAGTTGAAGTTGTAGTTAGCAGCAGTAATTTTTGCCAGACACACAGCAGGGGAACAGCAGGCGTTACTGAACCCCACAAACACATCAGCGATTGTTTTCATCTGTGCATCTAACACTTCTGAGCAGCAACTGGCGCTGTTGAAGCCCAGGGTCAAGGAGGGTGTAGGCAGAGGCCTAGTATGAGACGTTTGAAGTTGAAGTTGTAGTTAGCAGCAGTAATTTTTGCCAGACACACAGCAGGGGAACAGCAGGCGTTACTGAACCCCACAAACACATCAGCGATTGTTTTCATCTGTGCATCTAACACTTCTGAGCAGCAACTGGCGCTGTTGAAGCCCAGGGTCAAGGAGGGTGTAGGCAGAGGCCTAGTATGAGACGTTTGAAGTTGAAGTTGTAGTTAGCAGCAGTAATTTTTGCCAGACACACAGCAGGGGAACAGCAGGCGTTACTGAACCCCACAAACACATCAGCGATTGTTTTCATCTGTGCATCTAACACTTCTGAGCAGCAACTGGCGCTGTTGAAGCCCAGGGTCAAGGAGGGTGTAGGCAGAGGCCTAGTATGAGACGTTTGAAGTTGAAGTTGTAGTTAGCAGCAGTAATTTTTGCCAGACACACAGCAGGGGAACAGCAGGCGTTACTGAACCCCACAAACACATCAGCGATTGTTTTCATCTGTGCATCTAACACTTCTGAGCAGCAACTGGCGCTGTTGAAGCCCAGGGTCAAGGAGGGTGTAGGCAGAGGCCTAGTATGAGACGTTTGAAGTTGAAGTTGTAGTTAGCAGCAGTAATTTTTGCCAGACACACAGCAGGGGAACAGCAGGCGTTACTGAACCCCACAAACACATCAGCGATTGTTTTCATCTGTGCATCTAACAACTTCTGAGCAGCATACTGGCGCTGTTGAAGCCCAGGGTCAAGGAGGGGGTAGCACAAAATATTGAGTTATTGCCTTGTTACGTGGCCATTGCAAATGTATGTTACTTCAAACAAGAATAAATGAAGTTTTACTAGGACAATAAAATGATGAATTTCAATTCCAAGAATAGAAAAATATTTATACTTGAGAGTCCTCTGTGGTTGATACCGTTTAATGGCTAACTGAAAATATGGTAACAAATTCAAAGCTTTCGAGACTACTCAGGTCTCTTCATCAGGCTAAGACTAAAAAAAAAAATGAAGAATCACATATTTCTACACACAACAGGACACAGGAATAGGTAAGACAAGTGAGGGAGGGACAAGTGAGGGAGACCGGCCAAAAAATGAGAACAAGGATGAATTATCAGCGCCACACGATAAGTCAAAAAATAATGGATTTACCTGTGGCAAAACACTTTTGTATGCCCGGTCATAGCATGATGGATATGGAATTACTGGTATTAAAATATAACTTCAAATATGAGAAAGATACAAAGGTTTCAGAACATGAGCTCATCATGACCTTTGACACTGTTAGTGATGCAATGAATAGATCACACGGATTTATGTCATTCTATATCAATTAAGGAATCTGCGTCTCTGCCCTCCCAGGGGCATGAAAACACAAAACCAGACCCCAATCAGAGGGCAATAAAACTTTCTATCCTTATCTAGGAACTGTTCCAATATTTATGTTCATCCCTCTGTGATAATGACAGTTCTGCTACACGTCACTTACTTGTCTTACCTATTGCACTATTCCTGTGTCCTGTTGTGTATAGAAATATGTGATGCTTCATTTTTTGTTTTAGTCTTTGCCTGATGAAGAGACGTGAGTAGCCTCGAAAGCTTGCAATTTGTTACCATCTTTTCAGTTATCCATTCAAAGGTATCAACCACTGTGGACTCTCAAGTCTAAATATTTTTCTATCTAATGGCTAACACGGTACGAAGATACACATGTTTCCTAACTTCAAGAATAAAAATAAAGACACTGCAAATATAAACGCATATATGCACATGCCAACAAGAAATGGAACAACACACCACCCAAAAAATTGGTTACAAAATATAGTGTTGTAAATTTAACAATAAAAGTCCATTTTTGTATTTATGAATAATGCTTAAGGAATGCTATGTTAAACCATAACATAGTGAAGACAATGGATTTTGTAATCGTCACTCATTATCATCATCATTGCAGTTTAGATGTGACAGTCACAGACATTTCAATTATTTAAGTTAATAAAATCGTTACTTTGTACAGCATGTATGACATGTCCAGCATGGACTCATCAATGTGATGACACAATAATGTACGATAAAAAATAACCATTTAAAAAAAACATAATGCATTGTCACAATTTAAGTGTGTGCCTGCAAGTGTAGGTGAAAGAAAGGCTACGGATAGCAAAGGTATATTCTATGTCTGTATCAGACAGTGGACAGCCTCTGATGGGTAATGGCGATGTTATACTGTACGTCAATAAAGTCTGCGGCTGCAATCATGCATTTTTTGCTTGGACAGTGTTGAAGAGGGTAAAAGCATGTCTGGTTGCGCAAGGCTTTATCCGTCAACACTACCTTCCTACTGTCACGCGTAGGGTAGGGTAACGTGTGTCAATTATATGACTCTATAAAATGTGACGTTACGCAGCGTTATTGCGTCCTAGGGACGCCAAAAATACGACAGCAGTAATCATTTACTGTCTAATACTCCACCTATGACCAACAAAAAAAGACCGTTCCCTCTTTAACAATCTACAAGACTAACAAGCATAATGGTTGACGCAGACTTTATTGAGGTACAGTATTACATCGACATTGTCCATGAGTAACTATGCACTGTGATACCTATATACCATTATTAATTTATATCTGTTGTGGTTGTTTCAACAGCACTTGCAGGTATAACTAGTACTACCTATTGTCAGTATGCATGATGCACGTTCTAGATGTAATAATTTATTATTGCACATTATTACCAGGTTTAGATGCTGGCCATTTCATATATGGTGTGTGAAGTTACAGTTGGCATCAGTATGTGTATTTTATAATGTCTGTCATAAATAAAACTCGTGATGATGATGATGAGGATTTTATGATTCGTACATCCATTGACTGCATTATCTTACAGGTACAGATAAAGTTCCTTAAAAAGCATTAATTGATAAGTATGAAATGTACTTTTATGCATTAATTTCAAAAAGTGAACACTATGTTTTCGTTTTTGTTACCATTTCTAATAGACATGTGCAGATATGGCTGTGATGACAAATTATTATTTGTCCATATTTGTCATAAAAATTTATCATTCTAGGCCTGGAAAACTTCACAATTTCCTGTTTTAAGCATAACAATCAGGGTGACGGCTCTTCCCTATTTGGAGCATGTTCGACATGGGTTTTTCTGTGCATGTGTAGGGAACAGGAGACTTGTTGCCGGACACACAGCAGGGGAACAGCTGGCGTTACTGAACCCCACTAACACTATAGCTTGTGTATTGGTCTGTGGACACGACACTTCTGAGCAGCAACTGGCAGTGTTGTAGCACAGGGAGTAGAGTTCAGGTGGTAGAAAGATGAACATAACAGGAGACATGGATAACGTTGCGAACCAGTTATTTAATCTGAAAACGGACAGACAAATTCTGGCGAGATCCATGCCTTGTTCATTTTCAGAAAAGTAAGCCGGTCTACATTATCGGAGGATAGTCGCATGCGACGGTCTGTTAGTACACCACCTGCGGCACTAAAGACGCGCTCCGATAATACACTGGCAGCAGGGCAAGCCAGCACCTCCAATGCATACTGGCTAAGCTCTGGCCATGTATCCAGCTTAGAGACCCAAAACTTGAATGGGGAAGAGCCATCTGGGAGTACACTGAGAGGGAAAGACATGTAGTCTGTCACCATCTTACGGAAACGTTGCCTCCTGCTGACTGGAGCCGTCTCGGATGGTGTAGACATTGGTGGCGCTGCCACAAAACTTCGCCACATTTGGAACATACTGGTCTTGCCCTGTGCAGATGCGCTGCTTGTGCTCCCTCTTGTTGCAGAGCTGTCTCCACTGCCTCGACGCACAGAGCTGCTTTGTAAAGCAGTAGCAGTGCTCTCGGCTGGAATGGAGAACATTATGGATTGCACCAGTGTGTCTTGGTACTCCCGCATTTTACGCTCCCGGTTCAACGGTGTGATGAGGCTTTGTAAGTTGTCCCGGTAGCGAGGGTCTAGGAGGGTGTACACCCAATAATCAGACGTGGTGAGAATGTGGGCGATGCGGCGGTCGTTTCTCAGGCACTGCAGCATGAAATCAACCATGTGCTGCAGACTCCCAACTGGCCAAGAAACGCTGTTCCCTGCAAGAGGCGTCATCTCTGCCTGCTCTGCATCACCCCACCCTGGCTCTACATACTGACTAGAGCGTTGTGTACTCCCTCTGGAGCGATGTCTTCCTCCTCCATTGACTCCTCCTCATCCTCCTCACAAAGTGAACACTGCCCAGCCCTTTGTGAGGAACCACGTTGCGCTGACTGTCCAGAAGGTGATGGAATTTGTGACTCCTCATCCTCCACCTCTTCCAAAACCTCATCCCTTATTGCTTGCAGTGTTTTTTGAAGCAGGCAGATAAGGGGGACAGTCAGGCTGACTAGTGCATCATCTGCACTCGCCATCCGCGTTGACTCATCAAACGCACGCAAAACGTGGCAGATGTCCTTCATAGAGGCCCACTCAGTAGTGGTGAAGTGTGAACGATGCAAATTGCGAGTTGATTGCGCCTGATGCAGCTGATACTCCATTACTGCTGGCTGCTGCTCACACAACCGCTCCAACATATGTAACGTGGAATTCCACCTGGTGGGTACGTCACATATGATGCGATGTTCAGGAAGGCGAAATCTGCGTTGCAGAGCTGCAATGCGCGATCTGGCCATGCTGGAACATCGCAAGTGAGCGCACTCTAGGTGGACCTTGTGCAGCAGTGCATCAAGATCCGGATAGTCCCTCAAAAAACTCTGCACGACCAAGTTGAGCACATGTGCCAGACATGGTATGTGAGTGAGGTTGCCAAGGCCCAGAGCTGCCACCAGATTTCGGCCATTGTCACACACTACCAAGCCTGGCTGGAGATTCGCTGGCAAAAACCACACGTCGCTCTCCTGCTTGATGGCATTCCAGAGCTCCTGCGCTGTGTGGCTTTGATTCCCCATGTAAATTAATTTCAGGACGGCCTGTTGACGTTTGGCCACGGCTGTGCTCATATCGGTCGCATCAGGTAAGCGTTCACGGGTCCATGTGGAGGTAGACCGTGACGGCTCCTGCAGCGATGATTCTGAGGAACTGGAGTAGGAGGAGGAGTCAATGTGGACAGACTTGATTCCTGCAATCCTTGGAGTTGGCAGAACACGTACAGCGCCACTCGCAAGATCTGTACCCGGCTCACAACATTGACCCAATGGGCAGTGAGGGAAAGGTATCGTCCCTGGCCATGGGTACTGGTCCACGCATCGGTGATCAGGTGGACCTTGCTACTGACGGCGTTTAGTAGCGCATGTTTAATTTTTCCCTCGACATGCTTTTGCAGACCAGGGACGGCTTGCCTGCTGAAATAAAATCGGCTGGGCACATTGTATTGTGGGACTGCCAATGCCATAAAGTTACGGAAACTGTCAGTCTCCACCAGCCTGAATGACAGCATTTCAAGGGACAGGAGTTTTGCAATGCCAGCATTCAGAGCCTGCTCATGATGGTTTGCCGAGTATGGCCATCTTTTATCCCATGCCTGTGCTACCGATGGCTGTTTTGTGGCCTGGGAGTGTGAGGATGACAGGGAACTTGCAGCTGTGGGTGGAATAACACTGGGTCTCTGGACAACAGTGACAGAGGTTCTTCCATGGCGATCCTGTGAGGAAGCCGAACCAGCTGTGTGTGAGCTGGAGGAAGAGGCTCCAACACGAGCTGAAGATGTAGGTGCTGCTGTAGGTTGGCCTACATCTCCAGTGTGTCTTTGTAACTCAACCACGTGCTTTGTCCGTACATGTTTCCACATATTTGTGGTATTGAAGTTACTGATATTTTTACCTCTTTTAACTTTTTGATTACACAGCTTGCATTTGACATAGCAAATATCATCTGCAAGTGTGTCAAAAAAGGACCACGCAGTGCAAGTCCTGGGAGCGCCCGGTTTGGCTGTTGGAAGAGAACTGCTACGAACGGGTGCCAAACTGGAGACTACAGGCAACCGAGTCTGCAGCCTACCTCTCCCTACTGTTTGGACCGTTGGGGCAATCTCTTCCTCAGAGCTGCTACCACCACCTTCCTGTTCCTCACGCCATGTTGGGTCTTGGACCTCATCATCTCCACTACCCTCTTCCAACACCTGCTGCTGTTGGGTGGTCTGGCCAGCACCTTGCTCAACAGAAAATGGCACCTGAGTCTCATCATCATCAGATGCGTTCTGCGGTGTGCTGACCATCGGCACTGGCTCACCCGCCTCTTCACATTCAGAGAGACACAGCTGTTGCGCATCACTGTATACTGCCTCTTCTTCACATTCCAGAATGCTGCTTGGCTGGTCCCCTGTTTGCAACCCAACAGATTCTGAGAACAGAAGCAGAGACTCAGCTGGCTCCAGTTCAGAACTCTCTGACTGCCTGGGCAATTTGGCAGGCGGTGAAGAGACAGATGGTTGTTCAACAGTGCTGTGGTCCTGAGAGGAGGTGGAAGCAATTGAAGTCGATGCATTGGCTGCCATCCAACCAACAACGGCTTCAATTTGTTCTTCCCGCAGCAGGGGGGTACGCTGAGCTCCTACAAAAGTGCGCATAAAGGAACGCTCACGGGAAAACTGGTGGATGCTGTGTCACTGGGTGCGGCAGCAGCAGGCACAGAATCCCCACGTCCTCTCCCTGCTGAAACTCCACGGCCACGACCACGTGCCTTACTCCCTGCCTTCTTCATCTTGGTAGATTGATAAAGAAAGTCAGAAAAGTTATAAGGCCTAAGTGTGGTTATTCCTCAGAGACTGCAGTGAACACTGCAGACAACTGTTCAGTAGCTGTGAAAGGCCCCTTTGTCTACTTCTATAGTGTTTGCAACCAATGTATTGTATACGGATGGAAGCGCGTCACACTAATAGATTAGATTTTTTTCAAATATAATGGAGCAGCACCAATTAGAGAAAAATGTGAAGGATGAGGCAGTGACACACGCTCAGCAGACTACAACCAGCAGTGGTTGAAGAACTAACTGGAGCGTAATCTGCACTCAAAAAATGAAAAGCTCACAGACTACAGTGAACACTGAAACACAACTGTTCAGTAGCTGTGAAAGGCCCCTTTGTCTACTTCTATAGTGTTTGCAACCAATGTATTGTATACGGATGGAAGCGCGTCACACTAATAGATTAGATTTTTTTCAAATATAATGGAGCAGCACCAATTAGAGAAAAATGTGAAGGATGAGGCAATGACACACGCTCAGCAGACTACAACCAGCAGTGGTTGAAGAACTAACTGGAGCGTAATCTGCACTCAAAAAATGAAAAGCTCACAGACTACAGTGAACACTGAAACACAACTGTTCAGTAGCTGTGAAAGGCCCCTTTGTCTACTTCTATAGTGTTTGCAACCAATGTATTGTATACGGATGGAAGCGCGTCACACTAATAGATTAGATTTTTTTCAAATATAATGGAGCAGCACCAATTAGAGAAAAATGTGAAGGATGAGGCAGTGACACACGCTCAGCAGACTACAACCAGCAGTGGTTGAAGAACTAACTGGAGCATAATCTGCACTCAAAAAATGAAAAGCTCACAGACTACAGTGAACACTGAAACACAACTGTTCAGTAGCTGTGAAAGGCCCCTTTGTCTACTTCTATAGTGTTTGCAACCAATGTATTGTATACGGATGGAAGCGCGTCACACTAATAGATTAGATTTTTTTCAAATATAATGGAGCAGCACCAATTAGAGAAAAATGTGAAGGATGAGGCAGTGACACACGCTCAGCAGACTACAACCAGCAGTGGTTGAAGAACTAACTGGAGCGTAATCTGCACTCAAAAAATGAAAAGCTCACAGACTACAGTGAACACTGAAACACAACTGTTCTGTAGCTGTGAAAGGCCCCTTTGTCTACTTCTATAGTGTTTGCAACCAATGTATTGTATACGGATGGAAGCGCGTCACACTAATAGATTAGATTTTTTTCAAATATAATGGAGCAGCACCAATTAGAGAAAAATGTGAAGGATGAGGCAGTGACACACGCTCAGCAGACTACAACCAGCAGTGGTTGAAGAACTAACTGGAGCGTAATCTGCACTCAAAAAATGAAAAGCTCACAGACTATAGTGAACACTGAAACACAACTGTTCAGTAGCTGTGAAAGGCCCCTTTGTCTACTTCTATAGTGTTTGCAACCAATGTATTGTATACGGATGGAAGCGCGTCACACTAATAGATTAGATTTTTTTCAAATATAATGGAGCTGCACCAATTCCACAAAATCAAATAAAAAAAAGAGTCAGTGAGTGACACGTGCAGATGCCTACAAACAGCGGTGGATGCAGAGCAAACTGCAGTGTCACCTGCACTCTCACACACACCTTGCACAGAGCTGTTAAAACAACACTGGCAAAAGGAAGCTTTACACAGCGGTTGGTAAACTAGCCTGCCTAAAGCACAGTAGAGTACACAAAATCGCAATGTCTAACTGTCCCTCAGAGTCAGCACAGCAGCGTTCTGTCCCTAACTGAGTTCACAGCACAGTGACGCTAAAATGGAGGCGGCGCCTTTTATAGTGCATTCTGACATCATTTCAGCAGCCAATCACAGCCATGCCATTAGTTAAGATGACCGCAGCATTACAGGATGTGCCCACACTTCATAAGATTCCTCATTGGCTGACTAAAATCACATTGCCTCTCAAAGAATTATGGGAACTTCCGATTCCAGTATACGATATAGGAAAAATATCGGAACTAAGTATCGGAATTCCGATACAGCGAATATCGGCCAATACCCGATACTTGCGGTATCGGAATGCTCAACACTAGTCACCGCTAGTCACTGATGCTGTGCTCACATCAGCTCATTCTCCCAGTGGTTCTCAGCCTGGACAGTAGCATTTTGGCAAGGTCCAAGTTGAAAACTGTTTTTTTTTGTTTTATTACAGTAGACAAGGGATTCAATGGAATGGACATTAGGTGAGTACAACTGTGTTTGTCATTTTTAAATAGAAAAGTAAAACAGTCTTTTGTTTTATCTCAAATAAAAGACTTTATTCTGGCTGTGTTTATTTACCATAGAACTATAGGATTAGTAATGGAAAGGTGTCTTATAGACACCTCTCCAGTACTAATCCGTGGGCTTGATACAAAGGTGACATCAACCCCATAAATAGAACTCCACTTGCTACCACTACAGGGCAGGTGGGAAGAGTGAGGCAAAGCACCACAATTGTCGCATTTAACAGATGTGCCTTTTCTGGGCGGTTGCGGGCTGCTATTTTTAGGCTGAGGGGCCAATGTTCATGGTACTAAACCAGCCTAAGAATACCAGCCCCCAGCTGTCTGCTTTAGCTTGGTTGGTTGTTAAAAATGGGGGGGGACACCACGTCTTTTTTTAAATTGTTTATTTAAATAATTAAAAAATGGAGTAGGGACCCTCTATTCTTGATACCCAACCTTGCTAAAGCTGGCAGCTGAGGATTGCAGCCCCCAGCTGTAATTTTTGTCAGGCTGGTTATCAAAAATACAGAGGAACCCATGCTTTTTTTTATATTTATTTACAGCGCAGGCGCCAGCTGATAAATGCTCCCATCAACCGCACAGTAATTTTGTCCAGGGGTGCCAAAACTTTTTATGCCATTGTACATAACAAATCCCTGTCATCCTGTCATCTGTTAGCTGCGATCCTAAGTCTGTTTCAAAAAATCTTACTAAAGATCCTTCCACACACCTATCACTCAAACACCTGAAAACATGTTGACTGTGTGAAGCCTTTCCTTGTCAGTGTCAAATCTCCCTGACAACTGACCTCCATCCTCATCTCTGTCATCACCTCAGGCTTTTTTACGTTTTGCTTCCAAAAAATAAATAAAAAACATAATTAGCTATAATTAGGCCAGTGTTTCTTCTGTTTCCTTTCACTTTGTCTGACCTGTAAATTTGCTTTGTCCCATTATCTTTGCCAACACCATAAATCCGGGAGTAGTACCAATGTGATGTTCTCTCGTGAATGCCTCTCCATGGGACATCATTTGTTGGCAATTGCAGATGTGCATTCAGCATGGCAGAACATTCCTCAGACAATCATTATTAACCTCTTTGATAGCATTCCAAGGACTGTAAGTACATGTATTTCTGCATGTGGTGCTTATACTTAATATTGATTCAATCGAGATTTTTTGAAAACGTTGAATACATTTTTTCATCACTTGCATATGATTAACATGTCTATCAATCCTATGATTTTCATAATTCTATGACTTTTCTTTTTGATGTTGTAATTTCAATGATGTACATACCAGAGAGAATTGCTGTTTTAAATATCTACAGGCTCAGCACTTGTTGGTCACCTGCTTTGTAGGCATCACACACTGTAATTACATAAGACAGCATGATGGCTCACTAGTTGGCTCTATAGCCTTTCAGCGCTCGGTCCCAGGGTTTAAATCCAATGAAAAACAACATTTGCAAGGAGTTTGTATGTTCGCCGTGGATTTCCTCCGAGTACTCCGGTTTCCTCACACATACCAAAAGCATACTATTAGAGAATTTAGATTGTGAGCCACAAAGGGGACAATGATGATGATTTCTGTAATGCATTGCTAAATTACTAGTGCTTATAAGCAAAATAAATTAATACATATGTTCAATGTTTGGAAAATGTCTCAGTAATGCTTCTCTCCTTTTGAGGCCCTCCATGAGGTCAACCAGCAAATTCCAGCCAAAGTAGAGTCAAGTTTGAACACTGGAGAAATACTGTTTCTTCTCAGTGCAAGTATTATTTATGAAAAATGTGCCCTGCAAATGATGTATTTGTTAAAAATAATCAAATAGTATCTTTTGTACTGAATTTGCATGAAAGAGAATCTGTCTGGAGGATCAACCCTCTTCAGCCATCTATCTGGGCTTGAAGGTCATAAAAAGTTGTAAAAATGATACCTTGATATCTGGATCTGTTGCCTTATTCCCTAGAAATCTCAATATGTAAAGCTGCTGTTAAGATCTTTGGGCCAATCACTAATCAGCATGTTAATCTGACTCCAGAACTTATTTTAAATGAAACAGGGAGTTATCAGTGTAAGATTTATAGATCAAGAAATCGTGCTCACATTGATAACTCCTTTATCTTTATTAGGAAAAACATTCTCTGGAATAAGACATCGGTTAGCAGATATCAAGATATCATTTCCTTTAACTTTCTAATGCTTACAAGATCTTCAGCTCATTTACTTATTAGGAAAAATGTGGATTACTTTGGAATAAAACATAAGGTTTGCAGATATCAAGGAATCAAGTTATTCAACTTTCTATTTCCGGACAGATAAAACAACTGGCACAATACTGACAGACTAGCATGTTCCTGCCTCAGAAAGGATGACTGGGGTGTCACTCACATCACTTGACAGCCTAGCAAGCCCTTTATCCCATATGGTGAATGAGCTGTCAACCACATTGTCCTTAAGAAGACACATTGAGTGTTGGAATCATGACAATAATGAAGCCATCTGTGTGTGCTGTTCTCTACAGTGGTTTTGTGTTTTGGAGCAGGAAACCCACAAATTCCAATGAAAGACCATCTCTAGCTCGGGTACAGATTAGTAACATAATCACCATTGTATTTCTCAGAGAAAAGGTTGGATACTAATACAGTCACATAACACAGTTCATGGGTATATTAACCCCTTAACCCCTAAGGGTGGTTTGCACGTTAATGACCGCGCCAATTTTTACAATTCTGACCACTGTCTCTTTATGAGGCTATATCTCTGGAACGCTTCAACGGATCTTCACGATTCTGAGACTGTTTTCTTGTGACATATTGTACTTCATGATAGTTGTAAAATTTATTCAATATAATTTGCGGTTATTTATGAAAAAAATGGAAAATGGAGAAAATTTTGAAAATGTTGCAATGTTCAAACTTTGAATTTTTACTCCCTTAAAACAGAAATATATCACACAAAATAATTTCTAAATAACATTTCCCACATGTCTACTTTACATCAGCACAATTTTCAAACCAAATTTTTCTTTTATTACGAAGTTATACAGGTTCAAAGTTGACCAGTGATTTCTCATTTTTACAACAACAAAACCATTTTTTTAGGGACCACCTCACATTTGAAGCCACTTTGAGGGGTCTATATGGCAGAAAATACCCAAAATTGACAACATTCTAAGAACTGCACCCCTCAAGGTACTCAAAGCCACATTCAAGAAGTTTATTAACACTTAACCCTTAAGGTGCTTCACAGGAGCTGAAGCAACTTGGAAGGAAAAAATGAACATTTAACTTTTTAGTCACAAAAATGATCTTTTACAAACAATTTTTTTTATTTTAACAAGGGTAAAAGGAGAAAATGGACAGAAAAAGTTGTTGTGCAATTTCTCCTGAGTATGCCGATACCCCATTTGTGGGGGAAAACCACTGTCTGGGCTCACGGCAGTGCTTGGAAGGGAAGGAGCGCCGTCTGACTTTTTCAAACCAAAATTGGCAGGAATTGAGATTGGACGCCATGGCGCGTTTGGAGAGCCCCTGATGTGCCTAATCAGTGGAAACCCCCCACATGTGACACCATTTTGGAAGCTAGACCCCCTAAGGAACTTATCTAGATCGGTTGTGAGCACTTTGAACCCCCAAGTGTTTCACTAAAGTTTATAATGCCTGGGTGTGAAAAAAAAAATTTCCACAAAAATTATTTTTTACTCCCCAATTTTTGATTTTTCCCAAGGAAATTGAACCCCAAAAGTTGTCCAATTTGTCCTGAGTATGCTGATACCCCATATGTGGGGAGAAATACTGTTTGGGCGCACCACAGGGCTCGGAAAGGAAGTAATGACGTTTTGGAATGCAGACTTTGATGGGTGTCATGTTCAGTTTGCAGAGTCCCTGATGTGCCTAAACAGTGGAAACCCCCCACAAATGACACAATTTTGGAAACTAAACCCCCTAAGGAACTTATCTAGATATGTGGTGAGCACTTTGAACCCCCAAGTGCTTTACACAAATTTATAATGCCAGGGCATGAAAATAAAAAAATCCTATTTTTTCCCACAAAAGTAATATTTAAGTCACCAATTTTTTATTTTCCCAAAGGTAACATGAGAAATTGGACCATAAAAGTTGTCCAATTTGTCCTGAGTACGCTGATACCCCATATGTGGGGGGGAACCACTGTTTGGGCACATGGCAGAGCTCGGAAGGGAATGAGCGCCATTTGACTTTTTCAAGCCAAAATTGGCTGGAATCGAGATTGGACTCCATGTCGCATTTGGATAGCCCCTGATGTGCCTAAACAATGGGAATCCCCCAAAAGTGACCCCATTTGAGAAAATAGACCCCCTAAGGAACTTATCTACATCTGTGATGAGCACATTGAACCCCCAAGTGCTTCACACAAGTTTATAACGTAGAGCCGTAAAATTAAAAAATCATATTTTTTCCACAAAAATGATCTTTTCACCCCAATTTTTATTTTCCCAAAGGTAACAACACCTCAAAAGCTATTGTGCAATTTGTCCTGAGTACGCTGATACCCTATATGTGGGAGAAAACTACTGTGTGGGCGCACGTCGGGGCTCGGAATAGAAGTAGTGATGTTGGGTAATGCAGACTTTGATGGAATGGTCTGCGGGTGTCATGTCGAATTTGGAGAGCCCCTGATGTGCTTAAACAGTGGAAACCCCCACAAGTGACCCCATTTTGTAAACTAGACCCCCAAAGGAACTTATCTAGATGTGTAGTGAGCGCTTTGAACCCCCAAATGCTTCACAGAAGTTTATAACGCCCGGGCGTGAAAATAAAAAAATCATATTTTTTCCACAAACATGATCTTTTAGTCCCCAGTTTTTTATGTTCCCAAGGGTAACAGGAGAAATTGGACCCAAAAAGTTGTTTTCCAATTTGTCCTGAGTACGCTGATACCCCATATGTGGGAGAAAACTACTGTATGGGCACACGTCAGGGCTTGGAAGTGAAGTAGTGACGTTTTGCACTGCAGACTTTGATGGAATGGTCTGCGGCTGTCATGTCACATTTGGAGAGCCCCTGATGTGCCTAAACAGTGGAAACCCGCCACAAGTGACCCCATTTTGGAAACTAGACCCCCAAAGGAACTTATTTAGATGTGTAGTGAGCGCTTTGAACCCCCAAGTGCTTCACAGAAGTTTATAACGTAGAGCCATAAAAATAATAAATCATATTTTTTTCCACAAAAATTATATTTTTGCCCCCAATTTTTTATTTTCCCAAGGGTAACAGAAGAAATTGGACCCCAAAGTTATTGTGCAATTTTTCCTGAGTACGCTGATACCCCATATGTGGGGTAAACTACTGTTTGGGCGCAAGGCAGAGCTCAGAAGGGAAGGAGCACCGTTGGACTTTTTCAACGCCAAATTGGCTGGAATTGAGATCAGACGCCATGTCACATTTGGAGAGCCCTGATGTGCCTAAACAGTGGAAACCCCCCAATTCTAACTCCAAACCTAACCCCAACACATCCCTAACACTAATCCCAACCCTAAGCATAACCCTAACCACAAACCTAACCCAACACACCCGTAACCCTAGTCCCAACCCTAACCCTAACTTTAGCCCCAACTCTAACCCTAACTTTAGCCCCAACCCTAACCCTAACACTAATGAGAAAATGGAAATAAATATATTTTTTTAATTGTATTATTTTTCCCTAACTAAGGGGGTGATAAAGGGGGGTTTGATTTACTATTTATAGCGGGTTTTTATGATTGGCAGCTGTCACACACTAAAAGACGCTTTTTATTGCAAAAAGAAGTTTTTGCATCATCACATTTTGAGAGCTATAATTTTTCTATATTTTGGCCCACAGAGTCATGTGAGGTCTTATTTTTTGCGGGACTAGGTGACATTTTTATTGGCACCATTTTTGGGCACATGACATTTTTTGATCGCTTTTTATTACGATTTTTGGGAGGCAGAATGAACAAAAACCAGCAATTCATGAGTTTCTTTTGGGGGAGGGGCGTTTATAGGGTTCCGCGTGTGGCAAAATTTATAGTGCAGTTTTATTCCTCTGGTCAGTACGATTACAGTGATACCTCATTCATATCTTTTTTCATGTTGTGTCGCTTTTATACAATAAAAACGATTATATATAGAAAATAATAATTTTTGCATCGCTTTATTCTGCAAGCTACAACTTTTTTTTATTGTTTCGCTGATGATGCTGTATGGTGGCTTTTTTTGCGGACAAGATGACGTTTTCAGCGGTACCATGTTTGTTTATATCCGTCTTTTTGATCGCGTGTTATTCCACTTTTTGTTCGGCGGTATGATGACAAATCATTGTTTTTTAGCCTTGTTTTTTTTTTTAAAGGGTTCACTAAAGGGGTTGACTAATGGGACAGTTTTATAATACGGGTCGTTATGGACACGGCGATACTAAATATGTATACTTTCATTGTTGGGTTTTATGTTTACATTAAAGAAATTAATTCATTGGGGAATATTTTTTATTCCATTATTTAGGAATTTTTTTTTTACAAATGTTTATTTTAATTGTTTTTATATTTTTACTTTGTCCCAGGGTGTGACATCACTGTGTAGGGTCAGATCGCTGGTGTGACAGTGTGCACAGCAGCACAGCACTGTGTCACACCAGCGATCGCACAATCACTACTGCAGGCTTCCTCAGCGCCTGCTCTCAGCAGGCACTGAGTAAGCCGCCTCCCTGCAGGACCCGGCTGCCATCTTGGATCCAGTGAGGCGAGTCCCTCGGAACAGCGCAACACATCCCGCTGTTCTGAGGGTCTCAGGGGAGCGCGTAGGGAGCCCCCTCCTTGCACGATGCTCCCCTGTGCCCCCGGTACACCGTGATCATGTTTGATCGCGGTGTGCCAGGGGTTAATGTGCTAGGAGTGGTCCGTGGCCACTCCTGGCACATAGGGCCGGGTGTCAGCTGTGATAATCAGTTGACACCCGGCCGCGATCAGCTGGACTTCCCCCGGGAGCGCAGCTGATCGCATGGGACGTACTATTCCGTCCCTGGGAATTAAGTACCAGGTCACATGGACAGAATAGTACGTCCAATGGGATTAAGGGGTTAAAGAGAACCTGTCATGTCCAAAATTGCTATATCACTAGTACCCTCAAAGTAATTCCAGTTAATGAGATGCATTGGGGATCGTCAATATTCTTATGAAAGTGGATCCAACATCAATTTAAATGAACACATCTTATGGGTAAAAATATGCATATTATATCTTGTAAGCTGAATCAAGTAACTTTTCACCTTCTTTCCCTCTGCAGGCTGTCCAATTTGCAATTGGCTTTGACTTGGTGGGAGAAGACTATCTGCTCTGATCGTTCCCATAGAAATCATAACATATAGAGAGCTATTACCATTCTTCATTCCTTAGCACTCAGACAGAAGTAGCAGAGACATGTAAAAAAATTATACAGCAGTCCTGAAAAGTGTAAATGCAAATCCAACTCTGAGGTGAGGTAAAATACTTGTTAGGAAGCTCAGCACCACATTTAAATGGTTCCCTGTGCCTGTTTCTACACTCTGCACCTCACTTTTCTATCTCCTCACCTCCCCATAGAGCAGAGGTCCCCAACCTTTCTGACCTTGAGAGCCACATTCAGCTCTGAGAGAGGGTTGCGAGCCACATTCAGTTTTGAGAGAGGGTTGCAAGCCACATCAAGCCTTGAGAGAGGGTCGCGAGCCACATTCAGCTCCCGCCCCCCCCCTCACAATAGTGGAAACCAAACCCCCCATTACAGGCATAATGGTAACCAAACATTTTCCACAGAAATCACCCCAAAGCAGTATATAAAGATCCAAGGGTTCCTACAGTACCCCCATCCAGTTCTCTCTCATCAAGCACTCCCAACACACTGTCACATCAAGCTTCAAGCACCTCCTCTGACAGGTGATATCATCTTGTCTCCAGCGTACCATACTTAAATTATCTCAAAACTCCTGAGACTATTATATGTGCATCCAGATCTGCTCTTCAGTGCAGGGCTGCTCACAAAATTCACTATTTTAAGATGAGCTCTTCATACCTGTTTGCTAGATCTGGAGCTAATGCGCCAAGCTGGCAGACAGCCACGAACCACAATTCATGAGCCCACGAGCCACATGTGGCTCCCGAGCCAAAGGTTGGGGACCCCTGCCATAGAGTATAAAAAGCTGTGTAATCTGAGACCTCATTGTACTTGTCAGGCTGGATGACAAGTTCAGGAGGCAGTGGGGAGGATAAGTTTCTCATTAGAGGAGAAAGGAGCATAATTCCAAGATATAGAGTATTACAAATTTTCTATTTATATGTATAACAGGAGAAAAAGAAGCAAACAGGTGACAATAGATAAAAAAAAATATTTGTATTTTTATTGAGTAAGTACAAAAGAATCAAATGTAGAACAATAGACAAAAAAATTAATAATAATAAAGACTCAAAGCAGAGAAAACCAGAGGCTCCACAGGACAAACACTCCTCCCCAAAGAGAAAAAACCCCCCAATTCCATATAATGAAAATAGAGGAAACCTCATATCCTAAAAGTGCCAGTGCATGTAAAGGTATGGGTGGAATAGGTAAGTATCCTAAGAAACCATCGCCAGTGCGGTAGTAGGTACTAATAAGTAAGGTTCACGAAGAACCCATAAGTGAAGGAGAGCTTACCAATGCCAATAATCCAAAGGGGAGAAGAGTGTCCTGGGCAGGCAGTGTGGACCCCCTACGCGCATTTCGTGTGCCCTTAAGCACACTTCCTCAAGGGGAATGTACTGATTTCTCCATAGAAGGACCTTTAAGAATGCATGTGATCATGTCACATGATCAATTCTGGCCGGTAGCGGTGCATATTGTGGCGCATGCGCACGGTGAATCGCAGGTCCTTGAGACATGCAGGAAGAACGTCAAGGTGCCAGTGCGCACGCGCTGAACAAAAGTACAGCACGCACACATAGGACACCTGTGAGACGATCCCCGCATGTCAGGAATAGCAAAACGCCACCGAACATGCGCACCACACCAACAATGTGTGAAAAAGTAATGACCAGGGTACATATATAATAATCTGAATGTAAAAAATATGCACAAAGATAAATACACAAAGGCTCCTAATGATGTAACATACAGTGTGCATGTAACATAAGCAGAAAATGTATATCAACAGACATAAACCTCCAAGTCGATCAATTTATGAATAACAATAATATATAAATCCAAAGGGACTGGAGTAAGTCGATGGAGGATACGCGTCGTATATTTAGGACATTTTCATATGGTCACTGAACATAAGAACCAATGATGTAGAAGGTCCAACTAAATAGAAATAGAAAAATAAATAAGTAATGAATAACAATGACTAACAATATAACCTGTGATTCACCGTGCGATGGTTTCTTAGGATACTTACCTATTCCACCCATACCTTTACATGCACTGGCACTTTTAGGATATGAGGTTTCCTCTATTTTCATTATATGGAATTGGGGGGTTTTTCTCTTAGGGGAGGAGTGTTTGTCCTGTGGAGCCTCTGGTTTTCTCTGCTTTGAGTCTTTATTATTATTAATTTTTTTGTCTATTGTTCTACATTTGATTCTTTTGTACTTACTCGATAAAAATACAAATATTTTTTTTATCTATTGTCACCTGTTTGCTTCTTTTTCTCCTGTTATACATGTTGCTTTGGAGCGGGTGTTGTTTCTTGCTTCTACTATATGGGTTTATGTTTCCCACTTTTGGCACTATTTGTATGCCATTATGGGGTATTTTTGTATGTACAAATTTTCTATTTAAATGCATTATTGATTTATGTAAAGTTCACTGAAATTACAGTTTCATTTTAACTTTACTTTCATTAAAGAAAAGCATGTAATTTACCTTTATTTTCTTACTACTTTTTGGGAGATTTTTATTTTTTAACTTTAATGTTCAACTATAATGGCAAGCTCTGGTTTTTGCAATCAGTGCAAAATAGTTATTCCCAGTGTGTTTGTGCGCTAATCTGTAATAATAGGATAATTGATAATGTTGATCATTATCACTTATTTCTGAATTATATTTTATCTTTACACAGATGATAGTTAGATTTACTGATGCAATTTTATTTTTTTCTTATCATGAATGGTAGTAACAAATCTTAAAAATAAGTGACGTATCAATTTTCTTCATCCTTAAATTGAAGTGCGAGATGACCATGGATGTTTCTCTTTTGCCCACTTTTAATGCTAAATTGATTTAATGTTCTCCAAACAGACTAATTTATTCCTCTAACCCTGTAACAACCTTTAAAATCTGCTAGCTAGGCTTTTAGAGCTATAACCGTTCTACTCTTCACACCACTATGCAATCTTTGTCATTTCTGTCCACTTTTAACAATTAAATAAATGGAGGTGGCAACAGATTATCTGAAATTTTTTTCAAGAACATTTTTGGTTTTATTAAGGCTACTATCTCACACATTTTGACAGCAGTTTTTGGCATAAAGAAAAAATAAAAATGTAGTTTTAACAGTAGTTTTATTCGACCAATATTTCTGTATTTTATATAAAATGGTGACCGGCCTGCAAACCATGAGGAACGGTTAGAGAATTTGGGAATGTTTAGCTTGCAAAAAAGAGGTCTGAGAGGAGCTGTCTGAAAGGGAGGAAACACAGATTAGATGTTAGAAAAAACTTTTTGACAGTGAGAGTGATCAACAAGTGAAACAAGCTGCCACGAGAGAGGTGGCGAGTTCTCCTTCAATGGAAGTTATCAAACAGAAGCTGGACAGACATCTGTCTGAGATGGTTTAGTGAATTCTGCATTGAGCAGGGAGTTGGACCGGATGACCCTGGTGGTCACTTCCAATTCTACCTTTCTATGATTTTGTGATTCTATGAAATAATGGGGCATATTTGTAAATATTGTCTAATTAGACAGTGTAAACTTATACTATACAATTTAGACATTTATTAAAGTAGCTCATAATTTTTGATAAATAAGGTGCATAAAGATGAGTTGTTCTTTTGAAATTCAACTTAGTTGAATTTTTTCAAAAATTTGATTAACGGCGAGAGAGCAAAATAGAAAGAGAGAGGGACAGAGATAGAGAAAAACATATGAAACACACTTCAGGGTGGAGTGGCACGGTTCCTGGCATATCCCAGCAGTTTTGATTTCACTATTGGAGGTACTTATGCCCACACCATTGCTTGCTTGTATATATTGGCTGCACTGAGTATTATTTTATCATTAACACTTAGGCAAGCCTATACTACATTGGGAGGCTCATACCATTGCTATGCACTTGCTTCCCTTTCCTCCTCTCCTATATCCTATGCAATTTGGTCTATATCATTATTTGTTTCAGTCCAAGAACACACACTGTGTCCCTTTCAGTGAGGCACTTTATGGTGTATTTTTTTGTTTTAAAAAAAAATTTTCTCAATAAACTTGTTTTCATTTGGTACTATTTCATAGTTCTCTTCTTTTTCTTGAGATAATACCTACTGTGTATCTCAAGGTATCGTTTTTCTACACTATATTGAAGTGCTATGTATTATTGAGAATACATATCCCAAGGACACTATTAATGATCAATATAATATTTTGTATCTCATATTTGACGTACATCAGGTTGAAACACATATGTGCACACAAATGTGAAGAAATTCATGTGAGTGTTACCACCCAAGAGAAATGGAACATGTCACCCTAGTTGCATCCCAGTTACATCAGTTTTTTTCTCATCTCTTTTTTTATACTGAAGCAAGTAGACTGTCAGAACTTTTTTTAATCTTTTTACACTTAACCCCTTCATCCCTGAGTCTATTTTCACCTTCATGACCTGGCCAAATTTCACAATTCTGACCAGTATCAATTTATGTGGTAAGGTAATAATTTTGGAAATCTTCAACGGCTCCCAATGATTCTGAGAATGTTTTTTCAAGACATATTGTACTTCATGATAGATGTAAAATTTCTTTGACATAACTTGCATTTATTTCTGAAAAAATCATACATTTGGCAAACATTTTGAAAATGTCGCACAAAATAGTTAATAAATAACATTTCCCACATCATCTTACATCAGCAAAATTTTCGAAACATAATTTTTTGTTGAAAAGTTAGAAGGGTTAAAAGTTGACCAGCGATTTCTCATATTTACCACAAAAATTTTCACAGCAATTTACTTGGGGACTAGTGTTGAGCGATACTGCTCGATATCTAAAAATATCGGATCGGAATGGTATCGCCGATATCACTAAATATCGTCGATATCCGATTCCGATACCGGAAGTCCAATGTAAGTCTATGGGAACCAAATATCGACATTAAAAAAACCATTCTTGCCTTGTTGGTTAATTGTACATGAAGGAAAACAACAAAGACTAATGTAGAATGTATTGGGGGAGGTTGAGGAGACAATAAAGGCATACATGTTTAACCCAATGCATTGGAATAGCATTAATATATATTTTTTTGGAAATACATTTGGATTGACTAACAAATTGACAATGTTGTTAACCTTTTTTCTATTTTGGCAAATATGTATGTTTCACAACTTCCATGCTCTTCACCTTTTTAACTTTTGCCAGTGCCACACTTTCTCCTTCATAATCTTCAGCAGCATCATCTTTCTCATCAAATTATTCTTCATCTTCACCTTCTTAATCTTCTTCTTAAACTTCTTGCTATTCATGTTTTTGTTTACATTACTCATATTGTTATTATTAAACTAATTAATCTTCTTCATATTCAAATTCTTCATCTTCTTCCTCTTCTTCTTCATCATATTCTTATTTGTGACAGAGATTCCTGTACTTGTAATCTGTAAAAGTATGAATTGTTCATCCTTCCGTTCTTGCTGTCACAAAAGATTTAAATTACAACAGTATTTGTCCGTGTTCAGTTTAGCCTGCAGCAGCAGGCATTTTCCAGGGGCACCACGAGGAGGAACGGACTCACCCCCATACACTGCTTAGTCTTCTTCTGCTTAGAATTTAGAGCATATATTTTGCTCTTCATTTTGGTCTTATACTTCATGTTCTTCTGCTTTTTGATCTTCTGCTTATTGTTCTTCTGTCTCTTGTTCTGTATCTTGTAGTTTGTCTTAACCTTCTTTGTCCTGTTGGTGATCTTCTTCTGGGTAATCTTTTATTTTTTCTTTGTGATGGTGTTCAGGCTGGTTGGCTTCATGCTCGTCGTCCTTGTTGTCGTCATCTTCTTCTGGGTGGTCTTTAAGGTCGTCTAATTTCCGAGAACCAGCTGACGTTACTGGAACCCTGACGGGTATCAGATGAAGCAAGAGACAATGTAAGTAACGAGGACCAGCTGACTGTGCTGGAACCCGGAGGGGCAGCAGAAGGAAAAGAGGCAATGTCACAACCGAGTACCAGCTGACGTTACTGTGACACGGTTACTAAGCAGGAGGTACCTGTGCTCCAAAGCACTACCAAGGACCAGCAGACGTTGGTGGAACTCTGATACGGAGATGGAGGCACCTAGGCCAAAGGCACTGGGGAGAACCAGTTGACGGTACTGGACCCCGGACGGGTAGCAGAAGGAAAAGAGGCAATGTCACAACCGAGTACCAGCTGACGTTACTGTGACACAGTTACTAAGCAGGAGGTACCTGTGCTCCAAAGCACTACCAAGGACCAGCAGACGTTGGTGGAACTCGGATACGGAGATGGAGGCACCTAGGCCAAAGGCACTGGGGAGAACCAGCTGACGGTACTGGACCCCGGACGGGTAGCAGAAGGAAAAGAGGCAATGTCACAACCGAGTACCAGCTGACGTTACTGTGACACGGTTACTAAGCAGGAGGTACCTGTGCTCCAAAGCACTACCAAGGACCAGCAGACGTTGGTGGAACTCGGATATGGAGATGGAGGCACCTAGGCCAAAGGCACTGGGGAGAACCAGTTGACGGTACTGGACCCCGGACGGGTAGCAGAAGGAAAAGAGGCAATGTCACAACCGAGTACCAGCTGACGTTACTGTGACACGGTTACTAAGCAGGAGGTACCTGTGCTCCAAAGCACTACCAAGGACCAGCAGACGTTGGTGGAACTCGGATACGGAGATGGAGGCACCTAGGCCAAAGGCACTGGGGAGAACCAGTTGACGGTACTGGACCCCGGACGGGTAGCAGAAGGAAAAGAGGCAATGTCACAACCGAGTACCAGCTGACGTTACTGTGACACGGTTACTAAGCAGGAGGTACCTGTGCTCCAAAGCACTACCAAGGACCAGCAGATGTTGGTGGAACTCGGATACGGAGATGGAGGCACCTAGGCCAAAGGCACTGGGGAGAACCAGTTGACGGTACTGGACCCCGGACGGGTAGAAGAACGCACCCATGAAAATGTAAGTTGACAGGACGCAAGCCGTCCGCAGTTACCGAATCACACAGTCCTACAGTGTTTGCTTGTCCTATTGTCACAATGGAAACCGCCTTTATTTACATATCCCACAGCACACATAGGAATCACCTAAACTGCAGGCACCATAGAGTCGGCTAACCCGAATGCAACACGACAGCACAACTTATTGGAGGATAATTGACGTTCACACTGCCAGGAAACAGCTGTCGTGCTGTAACCAGGCTGGCCAGGAGTCAGTACCCCTGCCAATTACTTACGAGCAACATATGGCAGTGTTGTAGCCCAGGGAGTAGAGTTCAGGTGGTAGAAAGATGAACATAACAGGAGACATGGAAAACGTTGCCAAACAGTTATTTAATCTGAAAACGGACAGGCAAATTCAGGTGAGATCCATGCCTTGTTCATTTTCAGAAAAGTAAGCCGGTCTACATTCTCTGAGGATAGTCGCATGCGACGGTCTGTTACTACACCACCTGCAGCACTAAAGACACGCTCAGATAATACACTGGCAGCAGGGCAAGCCAGCACCTCCAATGCATACTGGCTAAGCTCTGGCCATGTATCCAACTTAGAGACCCAAAATTTGAAAGGGGAAGAGGCATCTGGGAGTACACTTAGAGGGAAAGCCAAGTAGTCTGTCACCATCTTACGGAAACGTTTCTTCCTGGTGACTGGAGCCGTCTCGGATGGTGTAGACCTTGCTGGCGCTGTCACAAAACTTTGCCACATTTGTAACATACAGCTCTTGCCCTGTGCAGAGGCGCTGCTTCTGCTCCCTCTTGTTGTAGAGGTGTCTACACTGCCTCGACGCACAGAGCTGCTTTGTAAAGCAGTAGCAGCAGCAGCAGCTCTCTCGGCTGGAATGTACAACAGTATGGATTGCACCAGTGTGTCTTGGTACTCCTGCATTTTACGGTCCCGGTTCACCGGTGTGATGAGGGTTTGTAAGTTGTCCCGGTAGCGAGGGTCTAGGAGGGTGTACACCCAATAATCTGACGTGGTGAGAATGTGGACGATGCGGCGGTCGTTTCTCAGGCACTGAAGCATGAAATCAACTATGTGCTGCAGACTCCCAACTGGCCAACAAAGGCTGTCCTCTGGAAGAGGCGTCATCTCTGCCTCCTCTGCATCACCCCACCCTCGCTCTACATACTGACTAGAGCGTTGTGTACCTCCCTCTGTAGGGATTTCTTCCTCCTCCATTGACTCCTCCTCCTCCTCATCCTCCTCACAAAGTGAGCCCTGCCCAGCCCTTTGTGAGGAACCACGTTGCGATGACTGTCCTGAAGGTAATTGAATTTGTGACTCCTCATCCTCCACCTCTTCCAAAACCTCTTCCTTTAGTGCTTTCAGTGATTTCTGAAGCAGGCAGATAAGGGGGACAGTCATGCTGACTAGTGTATCATCTGCACTCGCCATCCGCGTTGAGACATCAAACGCACGCAAAACGTCGCAGATGTCCTTCATAGAGGCCCACTCAGTAGTGGTGAAGTGTGAACGGCGCAAATTGCGAGTTGATTGCGCCTGTTGCAGCTGATACTCCATTACTGCTGGCTGCTGCTCACACAACCGCTCCAACATATGTAACGTGGAATTCCACCTGGTGGGTACGTCACATATGATGCGATGTTCAGGAAGGCGAAATCTGACTTGCAGAGCTGCAATGCGCGATCTGTCCATGCTGGAACGTCGCAAGTGAGCGCACTCTAGGCGGACCTTGTGCAGCAGTGCATCAAGATCCGGATAGTCCCTCAAAAAACTCTGCACGACCAAGTTGAGCACATGTGCCAGACATGGTATGTGAGTGAGGTTGCCAAGGCCCAGAGCTGCCACCAGATTTCGGCCATTGTCACACACTACCAAGCCTGGCTGGAGATTAGCTGACAAAAACCACACGTCGCTCTCCTGCTTGATGGCATCCCAGAGCTCCTGCGCTGTGTGGCTTCGATTCCCCATGGAAATTAATTTCAGGACGGCCTGTTGACGTTTGGCCACGGCTGTGCTCATATCGGTCGCAACAGGTAAGCGTTCACGGGTCCATGTGGAGGTATACCGTGACGGCTCGTGCAGCGATGATTCTGAGGAACTGGAGTAGGAGGAGGAATCAATGTGTACAGACTGGATTCCTGCAATCCTTGGAGTTGGCAGAACACGTACAGCGCCACTGGCAAGATCTGTACCCGGCTCCACAACATTGACCCAATGGGCAGTGAGGGAAAGGTATCGTCCCTGGCCATGGGTACTGGTCCACGCATCGGTGGTCAGGTGGACCCTGCTACTGACGACGTTTAGTAGCGCATGTTTAATGTTTCCTCGACATGTTTTTGCAGAGCAGGGACAGCTTGCCTGCTGAAATAAAATCGGCTTGGCACATTATATTGTGGGACTGCCAATGCCATAAAGTTCCTGAAACTGTCAGTCTCCCCCAGCCTGAATGACAGCATTTCAAGGGACAGGAGTTTTGCAATGCCAGCATTCAGAGCCTGTGCTCGTGGATGGTTTGCCGAGTATGGCCGTCTTTTATCCCATGCCTGTGGTACCGATGGCTGTTTTGTGGTCTGGGAGTGTGACGATGACTGTGAACTTGCTGCTGTGGGTGGAATAACAGTTTGTCTATGGACAACAGTGACCGAGGTTCTTCCATGGAGATCCTGTGAGGAAGCCGAACCAGGTGTGTGTGAGCTGGAGGTAGAGGCTCCAACACGACCTGAAGATGTAGGTGCTGCTGTAGGTTGGCCTACATCTCCAGTGTGTCTTTGTAACTCAGCTACGTGCTTTGTCCGTACATGTTTCCACATATTTGTGGTATTCAGGTTACTGATATTTTTACCTCTTTTAACTTTTTGCTTACACAGCTTGCATTGAACATAGCAAATATCATCTACAAGTCTGTCAAAAAAGGACCACGCAGTGCAAGTCATGGGAGCGCCAATTTTGACATTTGTAAGAGAACTGCTCCCAACAGGTGCCAAACTGGAGGCTACAGGCAAGCAAGTCTGCAGCCTACCTCTCCCTCCTCTTTGTACCGTTGGGACAATCTCTTCCTCAGAGCTGCTCCCACCACCTTCCTGTTGCTCACGCCATGTTGGGTCTCGGACTTCATCATCTCCACTACCCTCTTCCAACACCTGCTGCTGTTGGATGGTCTGGGCAGCACCATGCTCCACAAAACCTGGCACCTGAGTCTCATCATCATCATAAGATGCATTCTGCGGTGTGCTGTCCATCGGCACTGGCTCACCCGCCTCTTCAGATTGAGAGAGACACAGCTGTTGCGCATCACTGCATACTCCCTCTTCTTCAAATTGCAGAATGCTGCTTGCCTGTGCCCGTGTTTGCGAGCCAACAGATTCTGAGAACAGAAGCAGAGACTCAGCTGGCTCCTGTACAGAACTCTCTGACTGCCTGGGCAATTTGACAGGCGGTGAACAGACAGATGGTTGCTCAACAGTGTTGTGTTCCTGAGAGGAGGTGGAAGGAATTGAAGTCGATGCATTGGCTGCCATCCAACCAACAACGGCTTCAATTTGTTCTTCCCGCAGCAGGGGGGCACGCCGAGCTCCTACCAAACTGCGCATAAAGGAACGCTCATGGGTAAAACTGGTGGATGCTGTGTCACTGAGGGCGGCAGCAGCCACAGAATCACCACGTCCTCTCCCTGCTGAAACTCCACGGCCACGACCACGTGCCTTACTCACTGCCTTCTTCATCTTGGTAGATTGATAAAGAAAGTCAGAAAAGTTATAAGGCCTAAGTGTGGTTATTACGCAGAGACTGAAGTGAACACTGAAACACAACTGTTCACAATCTGTGAAAGGCTACTCCTTTGTCTACTTCTATAGTGTTTGCAACCAATGTATTGGATACGGATGGAAGCGCGTCACACTAATAGATTATATTTTAAATGGAATGGAGCAGAACCAATTGGAGATAAATGAAAAGGATGAGGCACTGAGACACGCTCAGCAGAGTACAAGCAGCAGTGCTTGAACAAGTAACTGGAGCGTGATGTGCACTCAAAAAATAAAAAACACAGACTGAAGTGAACACTGAAACACAACTGTTCACAATCTGTGGAAGGCTACTCCTTTGTCTACTTCTATAGTGTTTGCAACCAATGTATTGGATACGGATGGAAGCGCGTCACACTAATAGATTATATTTTAAATGGAATGGAGCAGAACCAATTGGAGATAAATGAAAAGGATGAGGCACTGAGACACGCTCAGCAGAGTACAAGCAGCAGTGCTTGAACAAGTAACTGGAGCGTGATGTGCACTCAAAAAATAAAAAACACAGACTGAAGTGAACACTGAAACACAACTGTTCACAATCTGTGAAAGGCTACTCCTTTGTCTACTTCTATAGTGTTTGCAACCAATGTATTGGATACGGATGGAAGCGCGTCACACTAATAGATTATATTTTAAATGGAATGGAGCAGAACCAATTGGAGATAAATGAAAAGGATGAGGCACTGAGACACGCTCAGCAGAGTACAAGCAGCAGTGCTTGAACAAGTAACTGGAGCGTGATGTGCACTCAAAAAATAAAAAACACAGACTGAAGTGAACACTGAAACACAACTGTTCACAATCTGTGAAAGGCTACTCCTTTGTCTACTTCTATAGTGTTTGCAACCAATGTATTGGATACGGATGGAAGCGCGTCACACTAATAGATTATATTTTAAATGGAATGGAGCAGAACCAATTGGAGATAAATGAAAAGGATGAGGCACTGAGACATGCTCAGCAGAGTACAAGCAGCAGTGCTTGAACAAGTAACTGGAGCGTGATGTGCACTCAAAAATAAAAAACACAGACTGAAGTGAACACTGAAACACAACTGTTCACAATCTGTGAAAGGCTACTCCTTTGTCTACTTCTATAGTGTTTGCAACCAATGTATTGGATACGGATGGAAGCGCGTCACACTAATAGATTATATTTTAAATGGAATGGAGCAGAACCAATTGGAGATAAATGAAAAGGATGAGGCACTGAGACACGCTCAGCAGAGTACAAGCAGCAGTGCTTGAACAAGTAACTGGAGCGTGATGTGCACTCAAAAAATAAAAAACACAGACTGAAGTGAACACTGAAACACAACTGTTCACAATCTGTGAAAGGCTACTCCTTTGTCTACTTCTATAGTGTTTGCAACCAATGTGTTGGATACTGATGGAAGCGCGTCACACTAATAGATTATATTTTAAATGGAATGGAGCAGAACCAATTGGAGATAAATGAAAAGGATGAGGCACTGAGACACGCTCAGCAGAGTACAAGCAGCAGTGCTTGAACAAGTAACTGGAGCGTGATGTGCACTCAAAAAATAAAAAACACAGACTGAAGTGAACACTGAAACACAACTGTTCACAATCTGTGAAAGGCTACTCCTTTGTTTACTTCTATAGTGTTTGCAACCAATGTATTGGATACGGATGGAAGCGCGTCACACTAATAGTTAAATTGCATGGAGCTGCAAGAATTACACTGAAGAAAAAAAAAAGAGTCTGTGAGTGACACGTGCAGATGCCTACAGACAGCGTTGCATGCAGAGCAAACTGCAGCGTCACTTACACACACACCTTGCAGAGCTGTTAAAACAACACTGCAGGCAAAAGGAAGCTTTACACAGCGGTTGGTGCTAGCCTGCCTACAGCACAGTACACTAAATCGCAATCTCTAACTGTCCCTCAGAGTCAGCACAGCAGCGTTCTGTCCCTTACTGAATTCACAGCACAGTGACGCTAAAATGGCGGCGGCGCCTTTTATAGTGCATTCTGACATCATTTCAGCATCCAATCACAGCCATGCCATTAGTTAACATGACCGCAGCAGTACAGGATGTGCCCACACTTCTTAGGATTCCTCATTGGCTGACTAAAATCACATTGCCTCTCAAAGAATTATGGGAACTTCCGATTCCGGTATACGATATATGGAAAATATCGGAACTAAGTATCGAAAGGCCGAAACAGCTAATATCGGCCGATACCCGATACTTGCTGTATCGTATCGCTCAACACTATTAGGGACCACATCACATTTGAAGTTACTTTGAGGGGTCTATATGACAGAAAATACCCAAAAGTGACACCATTCTTAAAACAGCACTCCTCAAAGTGCTCAAAATCACATTCACAGAGTTTATGAACCCTTCAGGTGCTTCACAGGAATTAATGGAATATGGAATGAAAAAATTAACATTTAATTTTTTCACAAAAAAATTACTTTAGACTCGCATTTATTTATTTTCACAAGGGTTACAGGAGAAAATGGACACCAAAATTTGTTGTGCAATTTCTCCTGAGCACGCCGATACCCCATGCATGGGGGAAAACTACTGTTTGGGTGCACAGAGGGGCTCGAAGGTTAAGGAGCACCATTTGCATTTTTGAATGCAAAATTTGCTGGAATAATTAGCGAATGCCATGTCGCCTTTGGAGAGGCCCTGATGTGCCTAAACAGTGTAAAACCCCAACAACTGACACCACTTTGGAAACTAGAACCCTCAAGGAATGTATTAAATGTATAACATTGAACAGAGAAAATAAAAAATCTAATTTTTCCTGCAAATATGTTCATTTAGTCTAAGATTTTCAAAAGGATAACAGGAGAAATTGCACCATACCCTTTGTTGTGCAATTTCTCCTGAGTAGGCCAATACTCCATATGAGAGGGAAAGCTACTGATTGGGCACATGGCAGGGCTCGGAAGGGAAAGAGGGCCATTTGACTTTTTGAATGCAAAATATGCTGGAATAATTATTGGATGCCATGTCGCATTTGGATGATCCCTAAGTGCTTCACAGATATTTATAACGTAGAGCTGTGAAAATAAAAAAAGTTAAAATTTTCCCACAAATATTGTTCTTTAGATCAAATTTTTTATTTTCACAAGGGTGACAAGAGAAAATAGAGCCGAAAATTTGTTATGTAATTACTCCTGAGTATGCTTATACCCAATATGTGAAGGAAAACTACTGTTTGGGCTCAGAAGGGAAGGAGAGACATTTGACTTTTGGAGACTAAAATTGGCTAGACCCATTAGTTTGGAGAGGCCCTGATGTGTCTAAACAGTGGAAAACCCCCATAAGTGACCCCATTTTGGAAACTAGACCATTCAAGGAATTTATCTATATATGTGAGGAGCACCTTGAACCCACAGGTGCTTCACAGGATTTTGCAA
Organism: Oophaga sylvatica; assembly: GCA_033576555.1. Taxonomy (NCBI): domain Eukaryota; kingdom Metazoa; phylum Chordata; class Amphibia; order Anura; family Dendrobatidae; genus Oophaga; species Oophaga sylvatica. The sequence goes on along the minus strand of JARQOD010000006.1, from coordinate 206,603,409 downwards.
CGTTGATTTGTGAAAATGAAAAAAAAAACACATTTTTCCCACAAAAAAGTTTTAGCCATACATTTTTTGGATTTTCACAAGGGTAACAGGAAAAAATTGACCCCAAAATCTTGTGTAATTTCTCCTGAGTACGCAGATGCACCATATGTGGGGTAAAACTACTATTTGGCTGCACAGCAGGGTTCAGAATCGAAGAAGTGAGGTTTTATAGCACAGACTTTGATGGAATTGTCTGCCGATATTGTATTTGTAGAGCTCCTTATGTACCTAAACAGTGGAAACCCCACAAGTGACCCCATTTTGGAAATTAGACCCCTCAAGGAATGTATCTGCATGTGTTATGAACACTTTGAACCCACAGGTGCTTCACAACATTTTGGAACATTGATTTGTGAAAATGAGAAAAAAATATTTTTCCCACAAAAATGTTGTTTTAGTCCCTATTGTTTTAATTTTCACAAGAATAGCAGGAGAAATGGACCCCAAATTTGTTGTGCAATTTCTACTGAGTACACCGATACCCCATATGAGACCGAAAACTTATTTTTTGGTACAGTGCAAAGCTCAGAAGGGAAGAAGCACCATATTGGAGTTCAGATTTTGCTGGACTTGGTTAAGGATGCCATGTCTTATTGGCAGAGCCCTTGAGGTGCCAGAACAGCAGAAATCCCAATAAGTGACCCCATTTTACAAACTACACCTCTATTGAACTCATTGGGAGGTGCAGTGATCACATTTAAGCCACAGGTGTGTCACAGAATTTTATACCATTAGGCAAAAGAAAAAATAATTACATTTTTACCACCAAAATTGCGATTTAGCCCCAGATTTTACACTTTCACATGGGAAAATGAATAAAAATGTCACCAAAATTTGCCCCACAATTTCTGATGAGTGTACAAATACCACATATGTTGCTGTACAGTACTAATTAGCCATCTGAAGCACAGATTTTCCTAGAATAGTTTGTGAACTCCGTATATAGAGCTCCTAAGTACTAGAAGAGCAAAATCTTCCCTCAAGTGACCCCATTTTGGAAATTAAACCCCATTGGGAATATATCTAAATGTGTAGTAACATTTTGACTCCATAGGTGTTTTCCAGAAATAAGCAGCAATGGATGTTGCTGAGTGAAAATTCCAAACTGCCATTTTAGTGCCCAGTACGTTGTAGACACCTGTTAAGAATCGGAACTGAGGAGGATAACAGGAAACATAGACTAGAGCAAACAGACACCAGAGAGGTTGGTAACTTAGCGGATTGCAGAACCCTAACCTGACAACACAACTAGAATTAGCCATGGGACGTTCTTACGATGACCTAGATGCCTCATCACAGCCACAGAGTTAACTAAACCTACAGAGAGAAAGGGGAAAGCTAACTGCCCTGGAGTAGTGCCCCAAAGGAATAGATAGCCCCCAACATATATTGACGGTGAGGCAGATGAAGCACACGCACAGACAGAAAATAGAGTGAGCAAATGCTGGAGCCAAGGCTGTCTAGATAGAACAGGAAAGAAAAGAACACTGTCTGCAATCCAGCAAAAAAACATAAAAAACTTCAACACTTCTGATATGCAAAAATACTGAGACCACACGATCTCTCCCCCACTAAATCAGAACTCTGGTGTAACTGGAAGCAAACAACAGATACTGAATTAACAGGGAACTGAACCACAGAAAAGACTGAAGCGGGCTGTGGCAAATGACCACAGAGTCCCGCACAGGTCCGCACAAGGGGGCCTGGCTGAACAAACTCCAGCAAGGCAGAACACTGAGAAAAGCAACAGGTAAACCAAGCCAAAGATTTAAAAAGCGAAAAACTAATCTGAAAGATGCAGGACAAAGCAGGAGCAGCAGACATCCATGAGGCTAGGAAGAAAACAGCTCACCGGCAAGCATTATGGGAAGGCTGCTCACTTATATCTCCCCAGTCAGTAACACCAGATTGCCAATCATCCCCGCCAGGTGAGAGACCTCTGTCAGCCAGGGCAGCTCCATCACCAGAAGCAGCCACCAGAAGGAACCCAACCTCAGAAGCCAGATTAACCCCTTCCAGACAGATGACACCTAAGTCGGCATCATAAAAACCTGTGCCATCCAGACTCATGACGCCGACGTAGGTATCATGCTATAAATCCCGTTCCTGCGGGTCAGGTGACTGGGGTCACTGAAAGGTCACCCGACCCGCAGGCACAAGACCCTTTGTGCTTCACCACAGGGGGCTTGGCTAAACCCCCACGTGGCTACGATCGCTCTGATTGGCTGTTTCCCTTTTAAAAGCCATTTGTAATATTTCACCAATGAAATTTGGTGAAATATTACAATCCAGCCATGGCCGATGCTGCAATAGCATCTGCCATGGCTGGAAACCGAGATCCGACCCCCCCCACACCGAGTGACAGCGGCGATTGGCCGCCGCCACTGATTGATGGTGGCGATCTGTCGCCGCCGTCACTATCTGCTCCCCTCCTCTTTATTCTGGTCCCCACAGGCCTCCGATCCACCCCACCAGGTCTCCGATCCCCCCTAGGTACCGCCGAAATCGCCGTCTTCCTCCCGGCTTCTCTTCTGTCCAGTCCATGGGCGCCACCATCTTCCAAAATGGCGGCGCAGGCAGATTCAATAAATGAATGAAAGTACATTTTGATGTGATCAAAATCAAACAATAGTAAATAACCCTCCTTCATCACTTCCATAGGTAGGGAACAATAATAAAATAAAGAAAATATTTTTATTTTTATTTTTCCATTAGGGTTACAATTACAGTTAGGGTATTAGGTTAGGGTTAGGACTAGGGTTAGGGTTAGGATTAGGGTTAGCATTAGGGTAAGGCTGGGTTCTTATTGCGTTATGGCAGTCCGTTAGATGGACTGCATTACACCGTGGTATAACGTGGTATAACACAGTCCGTTAACACTGCCATTCACCCCCATTTGCGGGCGAATCACGATGCATGCGGTAAAGCGGTATGCGTTCGCGATGTGCCATCAGTCAGTGACGGAGCCTCGGACGCAGGCTGCAGTGTCTGGGCTCTGTCACCGCTAGCACAGATGAATCATCTGCTGATTCATCTGCGCTAGCGGGTATAGCATAAGGTGACCGCGTTATGCTATACCGTTACCTGCCAGTCAATGCTATGTGTTGAATGGGCTGGTAAAACGTAATGTGAACCTAGCCTTAGCAATAGGGTTAGAATTAGGGTTAGGGTTAGAATTAGGGTTACGGTTAGAATTAGGCTAGGATTGGAATTAGGATTAGGGTTAGGCTTGTGGTTAGGGTTAGAGTTAGGATTAGTGTTAGGGGTGTTTTGAGGTCAGGGTTGGGATTAGGGTTAGGCTTGTGGTTAGGGTTATGGTTAGGGTTGGGAATAGGGTTAGGGATTGTGTTGAGGTTAGGGTTATGGTTAGGGTTTGGATTAGGGTTAGGGGTGTGTAGGGGTTAGGGTTGTGGTTAGGGGTGTGTTGGGGTTAGGGTTGGGGTTAGAATTGAGGGGTTTCCACTATTTAGGCACATCAGGGAGTCTCCAAACGCAACATGGCGCCACCATTCATTCCTGCATATGTGCGTTCAAAAAGTCAAACAGTGCTCCCTTTATTCCGAGCCACGACGTGTGCCCAAACAGTGATTTACCCCCACATATGGGGTATCAGCGTACTCAGGAAAATTTACGCAACAACTTTGGGGGTCTAATTTCTCCTGTTACCCTTGGGGAAAAAAAATTGGGGACTAAAAGATCATGTTTGTGGAAAGAAAATGATTTTTTATTTTCACGGCTCTGCGTTATAAACTTCTGTGAAGAACTTGGAGATTCAAAGTGGTCACACATCTAGAGGAATTCCTTGGGGATCTAGTTTCCAAAATGGGGTCAATTGGGGGGGTTTCTACTGTTTAGGCACATCATGGGCTCTGCAAACGTAACATGACGCCTGCAGACCATTCCATCAAGTCGGCATTACAAAACGTCACTACTTCCCTTCCGAGTCCCAACATGTGCCCAAACAGTGGTTCCCCCCATACATAGGGTACCAGCATACTAAGGACAAACAGGACAACAACTTTTGGGGTCCAATTTTTCCTGTTACCTTGTGAAAATAAAAAATTGCGGGCTAAAAAATCAATTTTTGAGGAAAAAAAATGATTTTTTATTTTCGTGGCTCTGGGTTATAAACTTCTGTGAAGTACTTGGGGGTTCAAAGTGCTCAATACACATCTAGATAAGTTCCTTGGGTGGTCTAGTTTCCAAAATGGGGTCACTTTGGGGGGTTTCCACAGTTTAAGCACATCAGGGGCTCTGCAAACGTAACATGACGCCCACAGACCATTCCATCAAGTCGACATTTCAAAACGTCACTACTTCCCTTCCGAGCCCCGACGCGTGCCCATACAGTAATTTTCTCTCACATATGGAATATCAGTGTACTCAGGCCAAATTGGACAACAACTTTTGGGGTCTAATTTCTCCTGTTACCCTTGGGAAAATAAAAAAATTGGAGACTAAAAGATCATGTTTGTGAAAAAAATAAGATTTCTTTATTTTCATGCCCACGGCGTTATAAACTTCTGTGTAGCCCGTGGGGATTCAAAGTGCTCACTACACATCTAGATAAGTTCCTTGGGTGGTCTAGTTTCCAAAATGGGGTCACTTTGGGGGGTTTCCACAGTTTAAGCACATCAGGGGCTCTGCAAACGTAACATGACGCCCGCAGACCATTCCATCAATGTCGGCATTTCAAAACATCACTACTTCCCTTCCAAGCCCCAACGTGTGCCCGAACAGTTGTTCCCCCCCACATATGGGGTACCATTGTACTCAGGACAAACTGTACAACAACTTTTGGGGTCCAATTTCTCCTGTTACCCTTGTGAAAATAAAAAATTGCGGGTTAAAAAAATCCGTTTTTGAGGAAAAAAATTATTTTTTATTTTCACGCCTCTGCATTATAAACTTCTGTGAAGCACGTGGGGTTCAAGGTGCTCACCACACATTTGGATAAGATTCTTGGGGGGTCTAGTTTCCAAAATGGGGTCAATTGTGGGGGTTTCTACTGTTTAGGCACATCAAGGCTCTGCAAAAGTAACAAGATGCCCGCAGACCATTCCATCAAGTCGGCATTTCAAAGCTTCACTACATCCCTTCCGAGCCCTGACGTGTGCCCAAACAGTTGTTCTCCCCACATATGGGGTACCAGCGTACTCAGGACAAACTGGACAACAACTTTTGGGGTTCAATTTCTCCTGTAACCATTGTGAAAATAAAAAATAGTGGGCTAAAAAATCATTTTTTGAGAAAAAAAAAGATTTTTTATTTTCACTGCTCTGCGTTATAAACTTCTGTGAAGCACCTGGGGTTCAAAATGCACACTGTGCATCTAGATAAGTTCCTTAGGGGGTCTAGTTTCCAAAATGGGGTCATTTGTGGGTGAGCTCCAAAGTTTAGGCACACAGGGGCTCTCCAAACACGATATGATGTCCGCTAACGATTGGAGCTAATTTTCCATTAAAAAAGTCAAATGGCGCTCCTTCCCTTCTGAGCCCTGCCGTGCGCCCAAACAGTGTTCCCCCCACATATGGGGTACCAGCGTACTCAGGAAAAACTGGACAACAACTTTTGGGGTCCAATTTATCCTGTTACCCTTGGGAAAATAAAAAATAGCGTGCTAAAAAATGATTTTTGAGGAACAAAAATGATTTTTTTATTTTCACTGCTTTGCGTTTATAAACTTCTGTGAAGCACTTGGGGGTTCAAAGTGCTCACTACATATCTAGATAAGCTCCTTGGGGGGTCTAGTTTCCAAAATGGGGTCTCTTGTGGGGGGTTTCCACTGTTTAGGCACATCAGGGGTTCTGCAAACGCAACATGACACCCGCAGAACATTCCATCAAGTCTGCATTCCAAAATGGCGCTCCTTCCCTTCTGAGCTCTCCCATGCGCCAAAACAGTGGTTCCCCCCACATATGGGGTATTGGTGTACTCAGGACAAATTGCACAACAACTTTTGTGGTCCAATTTCTCCTGTTACCCTTGTGAAAATAAAAAATAGCGGGCTAAAAAATCATTTTTGAGGAGAAAAAAGATGTTTTTATTTTCACTGCTCTGCGTTATAAACTTCTGTGAAGCACTTGGCGATTCAGAGTGCTCACAACACATCTAGATAAGTTCCTTAAGGGTCTAGTTTTCAAAATGGTGTCACATGTGTTTTTTTTTTCACTGTTTATATATAAACATAAACCTCGCACTCGGCTTGGCTATAGTAGGAAGATTATTTTTTATAGTAGTACACTGATAGAGACGTTTCGGTCTGATACGACCTTCCTCAGTTTACGTACTATAGAAATAGATATCGAACGTATCCTATATAGAAGATAGGCAAAAAATGCCCTTGTGCTGAGAATTATCTGTAACAACCCGTGTATACTGAATCTCAGGAAAAGGACCAGGCAGAAAACAGATAGGGTGTCCACCGTTAGTCTGTAAGCTGTATGCTGAATCTCAGGGAAAAGGACAAAGCAAAAAACAGACAGTGTGTCCACTGTTAGTCTGTATGCGCTCTATGTCTCAGTCCTGGACAAGCTGACTTCCAGGTGCAGTATCCACCTGAAAGTAGCAGTGGATACTGCACCTGAAAGTCAGCTTGTCCAGGACTGAGACATAGAGCGCATACAGACTAACGGTGGGCACCCTGTCTGTTTTCTGCTTTGTCCTTTTCCCTGAGATTCAGCATAAAGCTTACAGACTAACGGTGGACACCCTGTCTGTTTTCTGCCTGGTCCTTTTCCCTGAGATTCAGTATACACGGGTTATTACAGAAAATTCTCAGCACAAGGGCATTTATTGCCTATCTTCTATATAGGATACGTTCGATATCTATTTCTATAGTACGTAAACTGAGAAAGGTCTTATCAGACCGAAACGTCTCTATCGGAGTACTACTATAATAAATAATCTTCCTGCTATAGCCAAGCTAAGTGCGATGTTTATGTTATATATGTCTATGGTTTGGGAACCTAACCTCTGCACCTACTACAGCTGTGCACACGGTGTTTCTTCATACGTTTTTTCACTGTTTAGGCACACAGGGTCACTCCAAACGCGTCATGGTGTCCGCTAACAATTGGAGCTAATTTTCCATTTAAAAAGTCAAATGGCACTCCTTCCCTTCTGGTACCTGCCGTGCGCCCAAACAGTGGTTTATGACCACATATAAGGTATCTTTGTACTCAGGATAAATTGCCCAACAAATTTTAGGATCCATTTTATCCTGGTGCCCATGTGAAAATGAAAAAGCTGAGGCTAAAAGAAAATTTTTATGAAAAAAAGTACTTTCTTTTTTTTATGGATCAATTTGTGAAGCACCAGGGTTCAAAGTGCTCACTATGCATCTAGATAAGTTCCTTTGGGGGTCTAGTTTCCAAAACGGGGTCACTTGTGGGTGAACTCCAATGTTAGGCACACAGGGACTCTCCAAATGCGACATGGCAACCGCTAAATATTCCAGCATATTTTCTATTCAAAAAGTCAAATGGCACTCCTTCCCTTCTGAGAAATGCCGTGCGCCCAAACAGTGGTTTATGACCACATATGAGGTATCTGTGTACTCAGGAGAAACTGCCCAACAAATTTTAGGATCCATTTTATCCTGTTGCCCATGTAAAAATGAAAAAAATTGATGCTAAAAGAAAATTTTTGATGGAAAAATTAAAATGTCCATTTTTTCCTTCCACGTTGCTTTAGTTCCTGTGAAGCACCTGAAGGGTTAATAATCTTCTTGAATGTAGTTTTGAGTAGCTTGAGGGGTGCAGTTTTATAATGGTGTCATTTTTGGGTATTTTCTGCCATATAGACCCTTCAAAGTGACTTCAAATGTGAGGTGGTCCGTAAAAAAAATGTTTTTGTAAATTTTGTTGCAAAAATGAGAAATCGCTTGTCAACTTTTAACTCTTATAACTTCCTAACAAAAAAAATTTTGTTTCCAAAATTGTGCTGATGCAAAGTAGACATGTGGTAAATGTTATTTCTTAACTATTTTGTGTCACATAGCTCTCTGGTTTAACAGAATAAAAATTAAAAATTTGAAAATTGCGAAATTTTAAAAATTTTCGCCAAATTTCCATTTTTTTTTCACAAATAAACGCAAAAATTATCAACCTAAATTTGCCACGAACACGAAGCCCAATATGTCACGAAAAAACAATCTCAGAATCGCTAGGATCCATTGAAGGGTTCCTGAGTTATTACCTCATAAAGGGACACTGGTCAGAATTGCAAAAAATGGCAAGGTCTTTAAGGTCAAATTAGGCTGGGTCAAGAAGGGTTAAAGGTGTTCACAACAGACACCAGTATATTGTAGTGCCCAATATGTGGTAGTGCCCAAATCACGCTTCTGGAGACATGCACTCATATATTAGGTGGGCTCTCATCGCTACAGAAATGCTAAACATGTGGACACTAAATGTGGTTTAGGCACACTGTGGCTCAGAAGGGAGGGGGCATTTGAATCTGGGAGCTCAGAATTTGTTGAATTTCTCTTGGGGAGGGGGACGAGGAGCCATTTCACTTTTCCAGAGCCTTTCTACTATCAGGTTTGTTTTTTGTGGGACAAGTTGACGTTTTTATTGGTACAATTTTCGATCACATGACATTTTTTGATCACTTTCTATTGTAATTTTTGGGAGGCAGAATGAACAAAAAACAGTAATTAAGGAATTGTATTTGTTTTTTTTATGCTGTTCTGCGTGTGGTAAAATTGATAAGGCAACTTTATTCTTTGGGTCAGTACAATTACAGCGATACCACATATAGATTTTTTTATGTTTTGGCGCTTTTACACAATAAAAATTAATTTATAGAAAAATAATTATTTTTGCATCTCTTTATTCTTTGAGCTCTAATTTTTTTATTTTTCTGCTGATAGAGCTGTCTGGTGGTTTGTTTTTGAGGGCAAGACGATAATTTCAGCAATACCATTTTTATTTACATTAATCTTTTTGATCGTGTTTTATTACCATTTTGTTCGGTGGTATGATGATGAAGAATAATTTTTTGCCTAATTTTTATTTATTCTTTTTATTGTGTTCACTGATGGAGTTAACTAGTGGGACAGTTTTATTGGTCCAGTCTATCCAGACACAGCAATAACAAATCTGTGTACTTCTTTTGTTTATTTTTTTTTTTTAGAAAAAGATTTATTTATGGAATAAAATATATTTTTATTTTTTGATTATTTTGTGATTTTTTTAATATATTTTAACAATTTAATTTTAGTTTTTTTTACTTTTTTTTAGTTTTTTACTTAGTTCCTCTATGGGACTTTCACTTTTTTCATTCTGATCGCTTATAAAGCATAGCAATGCAGGAGCATTCCTATGATTTATAAACTGTCAGTGATGCACTGACATAATACACTACTCAAAAAAATAAAGGGAACACGCAAATAACACATCCTAGAGCTGAATAAATGAAATATTCTCATTGAATACTTTGTTGTGTACAAAGTTGAATGTGCTGTCAACATAATCACACAAAAATAATCATTGGATATCAAAATTTTGAACCAATGGAGGCCTGGATTTGGAGAGACCCCCAAAATGAAAGTGGAAACAAGTCAAAATGAAAATTAAAACAAGACAAAATTAAAGTGGAAACAAGTCAAAATGATGCTCAGTATTGTGTGTGGCCTCCACATGCCTGTATGACCTCCCTACAATGCCTGGGCATGCTCAAGATGAGGTTGCATATGTTCTCCTGAGGGATCTCCTCTCAGACCTGGACTAAAGCATCTGTCAACTCCTGGACAGTCTGTGGTGCAACATGACATTGGTGGATGGAGCGAGACATGCTGTCCCAGATGTGCTGAATCGGATTCAGGTCTGGGGAACGGGCGGGCCAGTCCATAGCTTCAATGCCTTCATCTTGCAGGAACTGCTGACACATTCCAGCCACATGAGGTCTGGCATTGTCCTGCATTAGGAGGAACCCAGGGCCAACCGCACCAGCATACGGTCTCACAAGGGGTCTGAGGATCTCATCTCGGTACCTAATGGCAGTCAGTCTACCTCTGGCGAGCACATGGAGGGCTGTGTGGCCCTCCAAAGAAATGCCACCCCACACCATTACTGACCCACTGCCAAACCGGTCATGCTGAAGGATGTTGCAGGCAGCAGATCGCTCTCCACGGCGTCTCCAGACTCGTCTGTCACATGTGCTGAGTGTGAACCTGCTCTCATCTGTGAAGAGCACAGGACGCCAGTGGCGAATTTGCCAATCCTGGTGTTCTCTGGCAAATGCCAAGTGTCCTGCACGGTGTTGGGCTGTGAGCACAACCCCCATCTGTGGACGTCAGGTACTTAGACCATCCTCATGGAGTCGGTTTCTAACCGTTTGAACAGACACATGCACATTTGTGGACTGCTGGAGGTCATTTTGCAGGTCTCTGGCACTGCTTCTCCTTTTCCTTCTTGCACAAAGGTGGAGGTAGCAGTCTTGATGCTGGGTTGTTGCCCTCCTACGGCCCCCTCCAAGTCTCCTGGTGTACTGGCCTGTCTCCTGGTAGCGCCTCCATCCTCTGGATACTACACTGACAGACACAGCAAACCTACTTGCCACAGCTCGCATAAATATGCCATCCTGGATAAGCTACACTACCTGAGCCACTTGTATGGGTTGTAGACACTGCCTCATGCTACTGTATAGTACCTCTAAGGATGAGAGCAATGACAAAATGCAAAAGTGACCAAAGCATTAGCCAAAAAGGATGAGAAAAGAGAAATGGTCTGTGGTCCCCACCTGCAGAACCACTCCTTTATAGGGAGTTTCTTCCTAATTGTCAATCATTTCTACCTGTTGTCTGTTCCATTTGCACAACAGCAGGAAAAAATTGATTCACAATCGGTGTTGCTTCATAACTGGACAGGTTGATTTCACAGGAGTGTACAGTCATGGCCAAAAGTTTTGAGAATGACACAAATATTAATTTTTACAAAGTCTACTGCTGCACTTTTTCTAATGGCAATTTGCATATACTCCAGAATGTTATAAAGAGTGATCAGCTTAACAGCAATTACTTGCAAAGTCAATATTTGGCTAGAAAATGAACTTTATCCCCCAAAACACATTTCAACATCATTGCAGCCCAGTCTTAAAAGGACCAGCTAACCTCTTTTCAGTGATTGCTCCATTAACACAGGTGTGGGTGTTGATGAGGACATGGCTGGAGATCAATCTATCATGATTAAGTAAGAATGACACCACTGGACACTTTAAAAGGAGGCTGGTGCTTGGCATCATTGTTTCTCTTATGTTAACCATGGTTATCTCTAAAGAAACACATGCAGTCATCATTGCAATGCACAAAAATGGCCTAACAGGGAAGAGTATCGCAGCTAGAAAGATTGCACCTCAGTCAACAATCTATCGCATCATCAAGAACTTCAAGGAGAGAGGTTCCATTGTTGCCAAAAAGGCTTCAGGGCGCCCAAGAAAGACCAGCAAGCGCCAGGACCGTCTCTTAAAAGTGTTTCTGCTGCGGGATCGGGCTACCAGCAGTGCAGAGCTTGCTCAGGAATGGCAGCAGGCAGGTGTGAGTGCATCTGCACGCACTGTGAGGCAGAGACTCTTGGAGCAAGGCCTGGTCTCAAGGAGGGCAGCAAAGAAGCCACTTCTCTCCAGAAAAAACATCATGGACAGACTGATATTCTGCAAAAGGTACAGGCAGTGGACTGCTGAGGACTGGGGTAAAGTTATTTTCTCTGATGAATCCCCTTTTCGATTGTTTGGGACATCAGGAAAACGCCTCATTCAGAGAAGACAAGGTGAGCGCTACCACCAGTCTTGTCTCATGCCAACTGTTAAGCATCCTGAAACCATTCATGTGTGGGGTTTCTTCTCAGCCAAGGGAATCGGCTCTCTCACAGTCTTGCCTAAAAACACAGCCATGAATAAAGAATGGTACCAGAATGTCCTCCAAGAGCAACTTCTCCCAACCCTCCAAGAGCAGTTTGGCGATCAACAATGCCTTTTCCAGCATGATGGAGCACCTTGCCATAAAGCAAAGGTGATAACTAAATGGCTCAGGGAACAAAACATAGAGATTTTGGGTCCATGGCCTGGAAACTCCCCAGATCTTAATCCCATTGAGAACTTGTGGTCAATCATCAAGAGACGGGTGGACAAACAAAAACCTAAAAATTCTGACAAAATGAAAGCATTGATTGTGCAAGAATGGACTGCTATCAGTCAGGATTTGGTCCAGAAGTTGATTGAGAGCATGCCAGGGAGAATTGCAGAGGTCCTGAAGAAGAAGGGTCAACACTGCAAATATTGACTTGCTGCATTAACTCATTCTAACTGTCAACATAAGCTTTTGTTACTCATATGTTTGCAATTATTATATTTCTGTCTGTGATAAAAACATCTGTCAAACACACATAAAAACCAGAGGGCAGCAGATCATGTGAAAATATAAATATTTGTGTCATTCTCAAAACTTTTGGCCATGACTGTAATTAACTTGGAGTTATATCGTGTTGTTTAAGTGTTCCCTTTATTTTTTTTGAGCAGTGTAGCTTGATACCCCATGTTCTGAGCAGGTGTCATCATGACGATATTGGGTTATCATGGCAATGATCACCCGTTGCGATGATGTTGTGGGGCCACCGACCAAAGAGCAGATAGGGCCCCTTCCCTTTGCCTGCCTTCAAAATGCTGTGATTGCTATCGATAGCAGCATTTATGGGGGTAAACTCCTGGGAGCGATATATGCACTTCTCCTGGCAGTGAGTACTGGGTGTCAGCTGAAACACCCGGCTGCGACCGCCTATGCACAGCCTCCAGTGCACGGGCGATCGCCATTGATGTATATACTTCATCGGTTGGGAAGTACTTCCCAACATGACATATATGCAGGGTAGCATGGTGGCTCAGTGGTTTGCACTGCAGTCTTGCAGCGCTGGAGCCCTGGGTTCAAATCCCACCAAGGACAACATCTGCCAGGAGTTTGTATGTTCCCCTATGATTGTGTGAGTTTCCTCTGGGGGCTCCGGTTGCCTCCAACATTCCAAAGACATACTGATAGGGAATCTAGATTGTGAGCCCCATCGAGGAGAGCGATGATAATTTGTGCAAACTGTAAAGCGCTGTGAAATTAATGGTGCTATATAAATAAGTAAAATAAATAATACTGCAAATGTCGGGAATGGGTTAATAATGTATCAGTTAAAAATCAATGAAATTCAGATGTAACTCTGAAATACAAAATATTTTTCTAGTTTCATCAGTGTCTCATGGATAACCATAGACTTTACCGGCCGAATCTGATCCACAAAACTGATGAGAATAGGATTTGTTCAGAGGCTCATGGACAGTAGACACATACTCATTTTTTAAATTGATTTGTGGATTAATTCAACTACAGGGGGGAAATAAGTATTTGATCCCTTACTGATTTTGTAAGTTTGCCCACTGACAAAAACATGAACAGTCTATAATTTTAAGAGTAGTTAATTTTAACATTGAGAGATAGAATATCAAAAATATAATCCAGAAAATCACATTGTATAAATTATACAAATTTATTTGCATTTTGCAGTGAGAAATAGGTGTTTGATCCCTCTGGCAAACAAGACTTAATACTTGGTTGGCAAAACCCTTCTCGGCAAACACAGCAGTCAGACATTTTTTGTAGTTGATGATGAGGTTTGAACCTCATCTGACCACAGCACCTTCTCCCAATCACTCACAGAATCATCCAAGTGTTCATTGTCAAACTTCAGACGGGCCTGCACATGTGCCTTCTTGACCAGGGGGACTTTGCGAGCACTGCAGGATTTTAAACCCTTACAGCGTAAGGTGTTACCAATGGTTTTCTTTGTGACTGTGGTCCCAGCTGCCTTGAGTTCATTAACAAGTTCACCCCGTGGCATTTTAGGCTGATCTATCACCTTCCTCATGATCAAGGATACCTCACGAGGTGAGATTTTGCATGGTGCTCCTGATCGATGTTGATTGACAGTCATTTTGTATTTCTTTCTTTTTCCTACTATTGCACCAACAGTTGTCTCTTTCTCACCCTGGATCTTACTTATGGTTTTGTAGCCCATTCCAGATTTGTGCAGGTCTATGATCTTGTCCCAGACATCCTTACAAAGCTCTTTGGTCTTGCCCATGTTGTAGAGGTTAGAGTCTCACTGACTGATTAATTGAGTGTGTGGACAGGAGTCTTTTATAAAGGTGACTATGTAAGACAGCTGTCTTTAATGCAGGTAACAAGTGATTAGTAGCGTCTAACTGGTCTGTAGGAAACAGAACTCCTAATGGTGGGTAGGGAAAAAATACTTATTTCCCACTGCAAAATTCAAAGAAATTTATATAATTTTTACAATGTGATATTCTGAATTTTATTTTTGATATTCTATCTCTCCATGTTAAAATTAACCTATTCTTAAAATGATAGACTGTGCATGTCTTTGTCAGTGAGCAAACGTACAAAATCAGCAAGGGATCAAATACTTATTTCCTCCACTGTATGTGTGTTAGTGTGCTATCCAAGAAAATAAGGACTTTAGCCTAAATCAAAGATACATTTTAAAAATGTGAATTAAAAACAGGATTAAGCAAGCCAGAAAAAAGTTTTTACACATTTAAAAACATTAACTTAAACAACATTTCTAATAAATATTTTTCTTAAATATTACATGGTAAGAAATTACCGTCAATGCAAGTTTTGCACAGTTTATTGGCTGCTCTCAGGTACTGCAGCTTAGCACTAATTAAAGTGAATGGAACTTTGGTTGTAGGACCTATAACAATGTTGGGTTTAGGACCGTTACAGATCTGATATTGATAACTTATTCTTAAAATAGATCTTCAGTGTTACAGTCCTGAAAAATCCATTTAAAGGGAATCTATTTGCTTGATTCACTCCTCAAACTGTTTATACATGAATGTAGCTATTGCAAAGACAAGTCCATCTACATTTTCAAATATCCAGACTGTTCTCCATTTCCAAGAAATCACAGTTTGAATCAATATGCAAATTAGACTGAAGTGCTACAGGCATGACAGAGCACTTTTAAGCCATTTCTTTCTCAAACACTTGGGAAGTGCTTCTCAATAACATATGGATGAAGTGTAAATAGACTTTTCTTTACAAAATTACGTTCACATATAAACAGTTTGGTGGGTGAAATTAGGCTGACAGATTCTCTAAGAATTGATCTCTGTCCACAATTTGGGACACATGGCAAAATGCCTTGGTTTACCGAAATTTTGTATTTTTGCTTATATCATAGCAAAATGAAGAAAAACATGAAAATTATTTAACTGTCATTCTTGATACACTATTTGTTAGCACATTTTGTATTTATGACAATTGCGTGTTAACTTTGCAATTCTGATAATTGTTATAATTTTTTAAATATGTGTTGATGATGCCTACTGCAATAGTCAGCAGTAGGCCGGAGTCACACTGGCGACAAAAACGGACGACTGCAATGCGATGAAATATCGCATTGCAGTCGGACCAATTTTAATCTATGGAGCAGCTCCCCGTATCAGATTTTTTCTCGGCCGTTTTCCTCGGACCGGACAATCGCAGCATGCTGCGATTGTCACCGATTATCCGTCGACAATCGCCAATGCAAGTCTAAAGGGTATGATGAAAAATCGGATTACAAACGTACCACACGTGTGACTTGTGATA
>JARQOD010000006.1:206549896-206587612 GCA_033576555.1 Oophaga sylvatica | reverse complement strand
TGACTTGTGATAAAATCGCACCGGTGTACTTTAGAAAAGCCGGCAATTCACCCCCGGCTATACTGTAAAATCACACTGACAGGTTTAATAAAGAGTAGAAAGAATACATATACACACATAGAATACATAGATATATATTTTTAGTTCATACACGTCTACATAGTATAACAGCCGCTAATTCAATTGCCGGCTTTTGTGAAATTACAGAACCCGACATGAAATGACACATGGTTTACATACAGTTAACCATGTCATTTCATGTAGTTTGATATATGGTTTTCACTAACAATTACATGAGTGTATGTGTGCAAAATTTCATACATGTAGGGGCTAATTAAATGTGTAAATTCGTTGAAAAAAATGCGTGGGCTCCTGTTGTATTTTCTCCACCAGACAGGCAAAGCCAGCGAGTGGGGGCAGATAATAATAGGCTAGGGAGGGTGCATTTATTTTGTGCCCCCCCTGGCTACTAACATCTTCCCCCAGCCACCCCAGAAAAGGCAAATCTATAATTAGATGCGCCCTTTCTGGCACTTAGCCCTTCTATTCCCATTGCCCTGTAGCGGTGTCTAATGGGTTAATAATGGGTTAAAGCCACCTTGCTATTGGAAGGTGACTTTAAGCCAGATTAATAATTGAGAGTTGTCAATTAGACAACTCTCAATTATTAATCCTATTATATGAAATAAAAAAAAAAAACACACACACACATTAATTACAAATCATTTTAATTAAATAAACACACCGTTTTTGACCATCTTTTATTGTACTGGTATTCCTTTGATTCCCTTGTTCTTGTGTATGAACTATAAATATATGTATATATATATATGTCTCAATGACATATATATATGTATTCTATGTGTATATATCTATTCTTTCTTTTGTGATTTAAAAACTATTTATTTGGATCCATTATATGTCGGTTTTGCTAGCCACCGATAAAATCTCGCCAGACGGATGTCAAACGGATGTCAAACGTATGCTCAGATGCGAGAAAATCGCATCCTCCCATTCAAATCGGATGACAGATGGATCAGTGTTCAGGAAACATTTGTGCGATTCTCGGCCGTCTAAAACGGTCCTATTTTTTAGACGGCGTGTGTGACTCCAGCCGTAGAGATGCAATTGAATGTCTCAGCAGGATCTCCGCTACACAGTAATGCTTCCTCCCGATGCACTCAGTGAAACAAATTAGGCTTGTATTATGTTATTCATAAATGAAGCATAATAAAAGGAAACCAAAGCAAAAATAAAACATTACATGTACAATAAACCCAGAAGAAGTATGCATATTTATAAATGTTCTTTCGAAACATAAAATACAAGACACATGGCTACCACTATTTCATATTAGTTTTGGTGCTTCCCAATTTCCAGCTGACATAAAAGCTCATAAACTTTATTGTAAGAAAACATCTACTGTAAATGTAATTACTGTCAAAATTCATTGACGAACTCCTGCACTCAGGTGTGGAAGCATAGGCCACAGTGACAATGTTGTTTATTGGCTGTAGACTGGTGTCATGTTCACTACAATGACTTTTCATCCATAGAAATAAAACATTTCAATAGATGATGCAGCCATATGATGCAATATTACAGTAAATTAGTGATGAGCGAGTATGCTCGTTGTTTGGGTTTTCTCCGAGCATGCTCGGGTGTTCTCAGAGTATTTTGGCGTGCTCAGAGATTTAGTTCTTGTCGCCGCAACTGCATGATTTGCTTCTGCCAGACAGCCTGAATACATGTAGGCTCGGGTGTTCTCAGAGTATTTTGGTGTGCTCAGAGATTTAGTTCTTGTCGCCGCAACTGCATGATTTTCTTCTGCCAGACAGCCTGAATACATGTAGGGATTGCCTGTTTGTTAGGAAATCTCCACATGTATTCAGGCAAATTATGCAGCTGCGGTGACAAAAATGAAATCTCTGAGCACGCCAAAATACTCAGAGGATACCTAAGCATTCTCGCTCATCACTACTGTAAGTGCCTGGTTTTTGTGACCCAGTAATAGTAGGTATTTATCGCATCACATTATTTTTTTTTTTTTTTTTTTTTATGTATCATGAAATGTACCATTAGGAAGAGTTACAGGTGGTTGCCAGCAAAATCGGCACCCAAAAATAAGGGAAAAATGTAAATTATTTCTCGGAAAGTGTGTTGAGATAACTGAAATTGGATTTGTTTCCTTTGGCACAGTCTTTAACCCCTTCACCCCTAAGGGTGGTTTGCACGTTAATGACTGGGCCAATTTTTACAATTTTGACCACTGTCTCTTTATGAGGTTATAACTCTGGAACGCTTCAACGGATCTTCGCGATTCTGAGATTGTTTTCTCGTGACATATTGTACTTCACGTTAGAAGTAAAATTTCTTCGATATAACTTGCGTTTATTTTTGAAAAAAACGCAAATATGGCGAAAATTTTTAAAATTTTGCAATTTTCAAACTTTTAATTTTATTCCCTTAAAACAGAGAAATATATCACACAAAATAGTTAAGAAATAACATTTCCCACATGTCTACTTTACATCAGCACAATTTTGGAACCAAATTTCTTGGGGGGTCTAGTTTCCAAAATGGGGTCAATTGTGGGGGGTTTCTACTGTTTAGGCACATCAGAGGCTCTGCAAAAGTAACAAGATGCCCGCAGACCATTCCATCAAGTCGGCATTTCAAAGCGTCACTACATCCCTTCCGAGCCCTGACGTGTGTCCAAACAGTTGTTCCCCCCACATATGGGGTACCAGCGTACTCAGGACAAACTGGACAACAACTTTTGGGGTTCAATTTCTCCTGTAACCATTGTGAAAATAAAAAATAGTGGGCTAAAAAATCATTTTTTGAGAAAAAAAAAGATTTTTTATTTTCACTGCTCTGCGTTATAAACTTCTGTGAAGCACCTGGGGGTTCAAAATGCACACTGTGCATCTAGATAAGTTCCTTAGGGGGTCTAGTTTCCAAAATGGGGTCATTTGTGGGTGAGCTCCAAAGTTTAGGCACACAGGGGCTCTCCAAACACGATATGATGTCCGCTAACGATTGGAGCTAATTTTCCATTAAAAAAGTCAAATGGCGCTCCTTCCCTTCTGAGCCCTGCCGTGCGCCCAAACAGTGTTCCCCCCACATATGGGGTACCAGCGTACTCAGGAAAAACTGGACAACAACTTTTGGGGTCCAATTTATCCTGTTACCCTTGGGAAAATAAAAAATAGCGTGCTAAAAAATGATTTTTGAGGAACAAAAATGATTTTTTTATTTTCACTGCTTTGCGTTTATAAACTTCTGTGAAGCACTTGGGGGTTCAAAGTGCTCACTACATATCTAGATAAGCTCCTTGGGGGGTCTAGTTTCCAAAATGGGGTCTCTTGTGGGGGTTTCCACTGTTTAGGCACATCAGGGGTTCTGCAAACGCAACATGACACCCGCAGAACATTCCATCAAGTCTGCATTCCAAAATGGCGCTCCTTCCCTTCTGAGCTCTCCCATGCGCCAAAACAGTGGTTCCCCCCACATATGGGGTATTGGTGTACTCAGGACAAATTGCACAACAACTTTTGTGGTCCAATTTCTCCTGTTACCCTTGTGAAAATAAAAAATAGCGGGCTAAAAAATCATTTTTGAGGAGAAAAAAGATGTTTTTATTTTCACTGCTCTGCGTTATAAACTTCTGTGAAGCACTTGGCGATTCAGAGTGCTCACAACACATCTAGATAAGTTCCTTAAGGGGTCTAGTTTTCAAAATGGTGTCACATGTGTTTTTTTTTCACTGTTTATATATAACATAAACCTCGCACTCGGCTTGGCTATAGTAGGAAGATTATTTTTTATAGTAGTACACTGATAGAGACGTTTCGGTCTGATACGACCTTCCTCAGTTTACGTACTATAGAAATAGATATCGAACGTATCCTATATAGAAGATAGGCAAAAAATGCCCTTGTGCTGAGAATTATCTGTAACAACCCGTGTATACTGAATCTCAGGGAAAAGGACCAGGCAGAAAACAGATAGGGTGTCCACCGTTAGTCTGTAAGCTGTATGCTGAATCTCAGGGAAAAGGACAAAGCAAAAAACAGACAGTGTGTCCACTGTTAGTCTGTATGCGCTCTATGTCTCAGTCCTGGACAAGCTGACTTCCAGGTGCAGTATCCACCTGAAAGTAGCAGTGGATACTGCACCTGAAAGTCAGCTTGTCCAGGACTGAGACATAGAGCGCATACAGACTAACGGTGGGCACCCTGTCTGTTTTCTGCTTTGTCCTTTTCCCTGAGATTCAGCATAAAGCTTACAGACTAACGGTGGACACCCTGTCTGTTTTCTGCCTGGTCCTTTTCCCTGAGATTCAGTATACACGGGTTATTACAGAAAATTCTCAGCACAAGGGCATTTATTGCCTATCTTCTATATAGGATACGTTCGATATCTATTTCTATAGTACGTAAACTGAGAAAGGTCTTATCAGACCGAAACGTCTCTATCGGAGTACTACTATAATAAATAATCTTCCTGCTATAGCCAAGCTAAGTGCGATGTTTATGTTATATATGTCTATGGTTTGGGAACCTAACCTCTGCACCTACTACAGCTGTGCACACGGTGTTTCTTCATACGTTTTTTCACTGTTTAGGCACACAGGGTCACTCCAAACGCGTCATGGTGTCCGCTAACAATTGGAGCTAATTTTCCATTTAAAAAGTCAAATGGCACTCCTTCCCTTCTGGTACCTGCCGTGCGCCCAAACAGTGGTTTATGACCACATATAAGGTATCTTTGTACTCAGGATAAATTGCCCAACAAATTTTAGGATCCATTTTATCCTGGTGCCCATGTGAAAATGAAAAAGCTGAGGCTAAAAGAAAATTTTTATGAAAAAAAGTACTTTCTTTTTTTATGGATCAATTTGTGAAGCACCAGGGTTCAAAGTGCTCACTATGCATCTAGATAAGTTCCTTTGGGGGTCTAGTTTCCAAAACGGGGTCACTTGTGGGTGAACTCCAATGTTAGGCACACAGGGACTCTCCAAATGCGACATGGCAACCGCTAAATATTCCAGCATATTTTCTATTCAAAAAGTCAAATGGCGCTCCTTCCCTTCTGAGAAATGCCGTGCGCCCAAACAGTGGTTTATGACCACATATGAGGTATCTGTGTACTCAGGAGAAATTGCCCAACAAATTTTAGGATCCATTTTATCCTGTTGCCCATGTAAAAATGAAAAAAATTGATGCTAAAAGAAAATTTTTGATGGAAAAATTAAAATGTCCATTTTTTCCTTCCACGTTGCTTTAGTTCCTGTGAAGCACCTGAAGGGTTAATAATCTTCTTGAATGTAGTTTTGAGTAGCTTAAGGGGTGCAGTTTTATAATGGTGTCATTTTTGGGTATTTTCTGCCATATAGACCCTTCAAAGTGACTTCAAATGTGAGGTGGTCCGTAAAAAAAATGTTTTTGTAAATTTTGTTGCAAAAATGAGAAATCGCTTGTCAACTTTTAACTCTTATAACTTCCTAATAAAAAAAATTTTGTTTCCAAAATTGTGCTGATGCAAAGTAGACATGTGGTAAATGTTATTTCTTAACTATTTTGTGTCACATAGCTCTCTGATTTAACAGAATAAAAATTAAAAATTTGAAAATTGCGAAATTTTAAAAATTTTCGCCAAATTTCCATTTTTTTTCACAAATAAACGCAAAAATTATCAACCTAAATTTGCCACGAACACGAAGCCCAATATGTCACGAAAAAACAATCTCAGAATCGCTAGGATCCATTGAAGGGTTCCTGAGTTATTACCTCATAAAGGGACACTGGTCAGAATTGCAAAAAATGGCAAGGTCTTTAAGGTCAAAATAGGCTGGTCAAGAAGGGGTTAAAGGTGTTCACAACAGACACCAGTATATTGTAGTGCCCAATATGTGGTAGTGCCCAAATCACGCTTCTGGAGACATGCACTCATATATTAGGTGGGCTCTCATCGCTACAGAAATGCTAAACATGTGGACACTAAATGTGGTTTAGGCACACTGTGGCTCAGAAGGGAGGGGGGCATTTGGATCTGGGAGCTCAGAATTTGTTGAATTTCTCTTGGGAGGGGGGACGAGGAGCCATTTCACTTTTCCAGAGCCTTTCTACTATCAGGTTTGTTTTTTGTGGGACAAGTTGACGTTTTTATTGGTACAATTTTCGATCACATGACATTTTTTGATCACTTTCTATTGTAATTTTTGGGAGGCAGAATGAACAAAAAACAGTAATTAAGGAATTGTATTTTGTTTTTTTATGCTGTTCTGCGTGTGGTAAAATTGATAAGGCAACTTTATTCTTTGGGTCAGTACAATTACAGCGATACCACATATAGATTTTTTTATGTTTTGGCGCTTTTACACAATAAAAATTAATTTATAGAAAAATAATTATTTTTGCATCTCTTTATTCTTTGACCTCTAATTTTTTTATTTTTCTGCTGATAGAGCTGTCTGGTGGTTTGTTTTTGAGGGGCAAGATGATAATTTCAGCAATACCATTTTTATTTACATTAATCTTTTTGATCGTGTTTTATTACCATTTTGTTCGGTGGTATGATGATGAAGAATAATTTTTTGCCTAATTTTTATTTATTCTTTTTATTGTGTTCACTGATGGAGTTAACTAGTGGGACAGTTTTATTGGTCCGGTCTATCCAGACACAGCAATAACAAATCTGTGTACTTCTTTTGTTTATTTATTTTTTTTAGAAAAAGATTTATTTATGGAATAAAATATATTTTTATTTTTTGATTATTTTGTGATTTTTTTTAATATATTTTAACAATTTAATTTTAGTTTTTTTTTAGTTTTTTACTTAGTTCCTCTATGGGACTTTCACTTTTTTCATTCTGATCGCTTATAAAGCATAGCAATGCAGGAGCATTCCTATGATTTATAAACTGTCAGTGATGCACTGACATAATACACTACTCAAAAAAATAAAGG
The DNA here is from genome assembly GCA_033576555.1 of Oophaga sylvatica. NCBI lineage: Eukaryota > Metazoa > Chordata > Amphibia > Anura > Dendrobatidae > Oophaga > Oophaga sylvatica. The sequence goes on along the minus strand of JARQOD010000006.1, from coordinate 206,580,638 downwards.
GAACACGCAAATAACACATCCTAGAGCTGAATAAATGAAATATTCTCATTGAATACTTTGTTGTGTACAAAGTTGAATGTGCTGTCAACATAATCACACAAAAATAATCATTGGATATCAAAATTTTGAACCAATGGAGGCCTGGATTTGGAGAGACCCCCAAAATGAAAGTGGAAACAAGTCAAAATGAAAATTAAAACAAGACAAAATTAAAGTGGAAACAAGTCAAAATGATGCTCAGTATTGTGTGTGACCTCCACATGCCTGTATGACCTCCCTACAATGCCTGGGCATGCTCAAGATGAGGTTGCGGATGTTCTCCTGAGGGATCTCCTCTCAGACCTGGACTAAAGCATCTGTCAACTCCTGGACAGTCTGTGGTGCAACATGACATTGGTGGATGGAGCGAGACATGCTGTCCCAGATGTGCTGAATCGGATTCAGGTCTGGGGAACGGGCGGGCCAGTCCATAGCTTCAATGCTTTCATCTTGCAGGAACTGCTGACACATTCCAGCCACATGAGGTCTGGCATTGTCCTGCATTAGGAGGAACCCAGGGCCAACCGCACCAGCATACGGTCTCACAAGGGGTCTGAGGATCTCATCTCGGTACCTAATGGCAGTCAGTCTACCTCTGGCGAGCACATGGAGGGCTGTGTGGCCCTCCAAAGAAATGCCACCCCACACCATTACTGACCCACTGCCAAACCGGTCATGCTGAAGGATGTTGCAGGCAGCAGATCGCTCTCCACGGCGTCTCCAGACTCGTCTGTCACATGTGCTGAGTGTGAACCTGCTCTCATCTGTGAAGAGCACAGGACGCCAGTGGCGAATTTGCCAATCCTGGTGTTCTCTGGCAAATGCCAAGTGTCCTGCACGGTGTTGGGCTGTGAGCACAACCCCATCTGTGGACGTCAGGTACTTAGACCATCCTCATGGAGTCGGTTTCTAACCGTTTGAACAGACACATGCACATTTGTGGACTGCTGGAGGTCATTTTGCAGGTCTCTGGCACTGCTTCTCCTTTTCCTTCTTGCACAAAGGTGGAGGTAGCAGTCTTGATGCTGGGTTGTTGCCCTCCTACGGCCCCCTCCAAGTCTCCTGGTGTACTGGCCTGTCTCCTGGTAGCGCCTCCATCCTCTGGATACTACACTGACAGACACAGCAAACCTACTTGCCACAGCTCGCATAAATATGCCATCCTGGATAAGCTACACTACCTGAGCCACTTGTATGGGTTGTAGACACTGCCTCATGCTACTGTATAGTACCTCTAAGGATGAGAGCAATGACAAAATGCAAAAGTGACCAAAGCATTAGCCAAAAAGGATGAGAAAAGAGAAATGGTCTGTGGTCCCCACCTGCAGAACCACTCCTTTATAGGGAGTTTCTTCCTAATTGTCAATCATTTCTACCTGTTGTCTGTTCCATTTGCACAACAGCAGGAAAAATTGATTCACAATCGGTGTTGCTTCATAACTGGACAGGTTGATTTCACAGGAGTGTACAGTCATGGCCAAAAGTTTTGAGAATGACACAAATATTAATTTTTACAAAGTCTACTGCTTCACTTTTTCTAATGGCAATTTGCATATACTCCAGAATGTTATAAAGAGTGATCAGCTTAACAGCAATTACTTGCAAAGTCAATATTTGGCTAGAAAATGAACTTTATCCCCCAAAACACATTTCAACATCATTGCAGCCCAGTCTTAAAAGGACCAGCTAACCTCTTTTCAGTGATTGCTCCATTAACACAGGTGTGGGTGTTGATGAGGACATGGCTGGAGATCAATCTGTCATGATTAAGTAAGAATGACACCACTGGACACTTTAAAAGGAGGCTGGTGCTTGGCATCATTGTTTCTCTTATGTTAACCATGGTTATCTCTAAAGAAACACATGCAGTCATCATTGCAATGCACAAAAATGGCCTAACAGGGAAGAGTATCGCAGCTAGAAAGATTGCACCTCAGTCAACAATCTATCGCATCATCAAGAACTTCAAGGAGAGAGGTTCCATTGTTGCCAAAAAGGCTTCAGGGCGCCCAAGAAAGACCAGCAAGCGCCAGAACCGTCTCTTAAAAGCGTTTCTGCTGCGGTATCGGGCTACCAGCAGTGCAGAGCTTGCTCAGGAATGGCAGCAGGCAGGTGTGAGTGCATCTGCACGCACTGTGAGGCAGAGACTCTTGGAGCAAGGCCTGGTCTCAAGGAGGGCAGCAAAGAAGCCACTTCTCTCCAGAAAAAACATCATGGACAGACTGATATTCTGCAAAAGGTACAGGCAGTGGACTGCTGAGGACTGGGGTAAAGTTATTTTCTCTGATGAATCCCCTTTTCGATTGTTTGGGACATCAGGAAAACGCCTCATTCAGAGAAGACAAGGTGAGCGCTACCACCAGTCTTGTCTCATGCCAACTGTTAAGCATCCTGAAACCATTCATGTGTGGGGTTTCTTCTCAGCCAAGGGAATCGGCTCTCTCACAGTCTTGCCTAAAAACACAGCCATGAATAAAGAATGGTACCAGAATGTCCTCCAAGAGCAACTTCTCCCAACCCTCCAAGAGCAGTTTGGCGATCAACAATGCCTTTTCCAGCATGATGGAGCACCTTGCCATAAAGCAAAGGTGATAACTAAATGGCTCAGGGAACAAAACATAGAGATTTTGGGTCCATGGCCTGGAAACTCCCCAGATCTTAATCCCATTGAGAACTTGTGGTCAATCATCAAGAGACGGGTGGACAAACAAAAACCTAAAAATTCTGACAAAATGAAAGCATTGATTGTGCAAGAATGGACTGCTATCAGTCAGGATTTGGTCCAGAAGTTGATTGAGAGCATGCCAGGGAGAATTGCAGAGGTCCTGAAGAAGAAGGGTCAACACTGCAAATATTGACTTGCTGCATTAACTCATTCTAACTGTCAACATAAGCTTTTGTTACTCATATGTTTGCAATTATTATATTTCTGTCTGTGATAAAAACATCTGTCAAACACACATAAAAACCAGAGGGCAGCAGATCATGTGAAAATATAAATATTTGTGTCATTCTCAAAACTTTTGGCCATGACTGTAATTAACTTGGAGTTATATCGTGTTGTTTAAGTGTTCCCTTTATTTTTTTTGAGCAGTGTAGCTTGATACCCTATGTTCTGAGCAGGTGTCATCATGACGATATTGGGTTATCATGGCAATGATCACCCGTTGCGATGATGTTGTGGGGCCACCGACCAAAGAGCAGATAGGGCCCCTTCCCTTTGCCTGCCTTCAAAATGCTGTGATTGCTATCGATAGCAGCATTTATGGGGTAAACTCCTGGGAGCGATATATGCACTTCTCCTGGCAGTGAGTACTGGGTGTCAGCTGAACACCCGGCTGCGACCACCTATGCACAGCCTCCAGTGCACGGGCGATCGCCATTGATGTATATATACTTCATCGGTTGGGAAGTACTTCCCAACATGACATATATGCAGGGTAGCATGGTGGCTCAGTGGTTTGCACTGCAGTCTTGCAGCGCTGGAGTCCTGGTTCAAATCCCACCAAGGACAACATCTGCCAGGAGTTTGTATGTTCTCCCTATGATTGTGTGAGTTTCCTCTGGGGGCTCCGGTTTCCTCCAACATTCCAAAGTGTGATGAACGGGCACGCGGTCCGCCACACGGTAGCCCGGGTATCACGGCTTGTGATCCCTCCGTGCTGCAAATGTGACGAAAACGTGCACACACACGACGGCTGCTGCCGTCCGACCCAGTAAACTGCAGGGATTTATAATTATCCCACTTCCACTTAGGAACTTGCAGCTCTCTGGCGCCCCCCTTACCCTCAGGTCAGTCAGGGAACTGCACCTAGGATAATTGGTCGCCAGACGGGTCACTTGGATGTGTGCTGGCTATTGGGCACGCTGCAGTGAGGGAATTATAATTACTCCTGGCTGCAGCCAGGCAGTACCCGTATAAACCCCGCTCCGTCACTGCCAGCGTCACCCAATAGATTAACACTTTACACCCCTTCCTTTTAGCTGCCACCAGCTACGGCTTTTGATGAACAATTTATCAAGAGGGTCCGTAGCAACCCCAAAACAGTAGCGTAGTGCTTCAGGCACGTGCACATTCGTTTATAGAGCAGGAGAAACAAACTAATAAATTTATAGGTTTATTCCTTAAAAACCAGGCAGTGCTTATATAATATAAAAAGATGTAACAAACTGAGTCAATATCGTTATATACAGATGCAGTTATAAAATAAAATGGGATTAAGAATGAAAGATAACTCACATGGTTGTTAGATCATTACAGGCAAGCCAGGCCGGGGAAAGGAGCCACACGTCATAGTTCATTGGTAGATCTCTTACTCAGGACATCCCAGCAAAAAAAGTGCCTAAGGAACTTCACTGCAAGACTTATGCATGTCAGCTTCTGACCTCACAAAAGGGCTGGTCCTCTGGCCACCTCCCCTGGCTGCAAGCTATGGTTTGAGCTCTGCAATATCATAAGGTTCATAACTCGTCCTGTGAACCTAGCAGAATAACGGCAGACCTATCAATGATCTCACTCCAAAATGACGGTTCCAATGAGCCCACACTTGGGTGGGCTAGTACATGGGGCACCCGAGAATTCCATTTCTCAGGTTCTGTTGGAGTTACGGGTTTACCAGTACCACGGGAACGATGCCCGTCGGCGCATGGTTCAACACAGTAACTTTCGTGTTTCTAGCGAATGCTCCCACCGTGTTATTAACCAAAAAAGAATGAATTCTCCAAAATGGCTGCTATAGGACTTTTGTAGGGTTTGCGAAGACAAAGGAAAATTCCTGAGGTGGGAGGGATGAGAGATCGAGTTAGCTGCAGAGAGAAGGAGGGAGGGGTACTTTGCCCTGTGCTTGCAAACAGTGGGGGTGGTAGTTCTAGCAACAGCACAAGACATGAAGCTTGCAATATCATCACACCTCCCCCCTTTAGAGGGCGCTACGGAGGCATGACCTGTCGGTAATCCGACATGCGCACCTCAGCGGGTTCGCCACGTCGTGATAACCCATCAGCATTCCCATGATCACTGCCTTTCTTGTGTTGTACGGCAAAATCATACTGTTGCAGGGCAAGGCTCCAGCGTAGCAACCTACCATTGGTTCCGGACACTGTGTGCAGCCAGCTCAGAGGGTTGTGGTCGGTGACCACCTTGAAGGTGTGCCCGTACAGGTAGGGCTGCAAATGTTGCAGTGCCCAGACCATGGCCAGGCACTCCTTCTCGATGGTGGAGTATGCCACTTCCCTTGGCAGAAGTTTCCGGCTCAGGTACAACACGGGGTGCTCCTGGTTCCCCGAATCAACCTGGCTGAGTACAGCACCGAGGCCAAATTCGCTGGCGTCAGTCTGTACCAGGAATGGCCGACTGCTGTCGACGGCTTTCAACACTGGAGAGCTGCACAGGGCTGTTTTCAAAGCTCGGAATGCCGCCTCACAGCCATCTGTCCAGTTGACTGTTTGGGGTAGACCGCCCTTGGTGAGGTCCGTCAAGGGTTTTGCAATGGCGCTATAGTTCGGTACGAAACGCCTATAGTACCCTGCAGTGCCCAGGAAGGACTTCACCTGCTTTTTGGTCCTGGGGTGGGCCAGGACACGATCTCGTCCACTTTCTCGGGCTCTGGACTCATGGAACCCCCGCCTACCCGGTGCCCCAGGTAGTGGACCTCCCTCATGCCCATCTGGCATTTTCCCGGCTTGATGGTCAGACCTGCCTGGTGAATACGCTTGAGCACCTCCTGGAGATGCTGAAGGTGTTCCTCCCAGGTGGAACTGAAGACGGCAATGTCGTCCAGGTACGCCACAGCGTACTCCTCCAGTCCCTGAAGCAGGTGGTTGACCATCCGCTGGAAAGTGGCAGGGGCATTCTTCATGCCGAAAGGCATGACCGTGGACTCGTACAGTCCAAAAGGGGTGATAAAGGCAGATTTCTCCTGCGCCGCAGGGCTCAGGGGAATCTGCCAGTATCCCCGGCTCAGATCCATGATGGATATGTACTTGGCATTCGCCAACCGCTCCAGCAGATCCTCGATGCGTGGCATTGGGTGCGCATCAGAGGTAGTGATGCGTTGAGCCCCCTGTAGTCCACGCAGAACCGGGTGGTCCGATCCTTTTTTGGCACGAGAACTACAGGTGAGGCCCACGCGCTTTTGGACTGCCGGATCACCCCCAGCTGCAACATCTCATGGATCTCCTGGCGCATAATCTGCTGCACTTCCTCAGAGATCCGATAAGGTGTCCGCCGTAACGGGGCGTGATTCCCGGTGTCCACCTCGTGGACTGCCAACTCGGTCCTTCCGGGTCGGTTCGTGAACTCGGCCCGGAAGGGTTCCAGAGTGGTCAGCAACTGCAACCGCTGGGAGACGGTTAGCGAGGCATTTACCTCCATGTCCTCAATGGACCCATTGGCATTAGCTTGGGCCAGCATGTCTAGGAGGGGATCCTCTTCCCCGTCCTCGGGCAGATTGCAGACCGGTAGGACGCAGGCTTCACGTTCGTGATGGGCCTTCATCATGTTGACGTGAAAGGCCTTGCGCCTACCCCGAGTGTGGTCAAGCGTGACCACGTAGGTGGCTGGGTGAGCTGTTGGTGCATGACGTACGGGCCTTCCCAGGCTGCCTGAAGCTTATCCTTTGGTACGGGGACCAGCACCCACACCTTTTGACCCACCTGGTAGGTCCGCTCCCGGCGTTCTGGTCGTACCAGTGCTTCTGGTCAGCCTGAGCCTGCGTCATGTTGTCATGCACCAACTGCGTCAAGGTCTGCATCTTGTCGCGGAAGCGCATGACATAATCCACGATGGACACTTCCGTGGGGTTTGGCTCATCTTCCCAGGATTCTCTTATCAACCCAAGGGTCCCCGGACTCGCCTACCATACAGGAGCTCGAAGGGGAGAACCCCGTCGAGGCTTGCGGGACTTCTCTGTAGGCAAATAGCAGGTGTGGGAGGTACCGCTCCCAATCGCGTCCCTGGGTCTCAACCAGCATGCGGAGCATCTGTTTGAGGGTACCGTTAAAGCGCTCACACAAACCATTGGTCTGTGGGTGATACGCACTCGATACCATACGCGTCACCTGCATTTTGCTGCAGAGAGCCTTCATTAGGCGAGACATAAATTGGGTCCCTTGATCGGTAAGCATCTCCCTGGGAAATCCTACCCGTGAAAAGTGGTCACCAGTGCATCTGCCACCTTATCTGCCCTAGTTGAGGACAGAGCTACTGCCTCCGGTACCGGGTAGCGTAGTCTACCACAGTCAGGATGTATTGCTTTCCAGAGCTGCTGGGGACGGCCAGCGGGCCCACAATGTCCACCGCGATCCTCTGGAAAGGCTCCTCTATCACTGGCAACGGGATCAGGGGAGCCTTAAGAGCAGGCCCCGCCTTCCCCACTCTTTGACAGGTGATACAGGAGCGGCAGTAGTTAGTCACATCTGTCCCCATCTTGGGCCAATAGAAGTGTTGAGACAGCCGTGCCTTAGTTTTGCTAATCCCCAAGTGTCCAGCAAGTGGAATCTCATGGGCAATCCTCAACAACTCACCTCGGAACTGGTGCGGGACGACCAGCTGTTTTTCCCTCAACCACTCCTTTTGGGAACCTCCGGGTACTGTCTCCCGGTACAACCTTCCTCGTTCCCAGAACACCCTCTCCTTATCAGTCACGGAGGTGGGCGTCTCGGCGAGGTGCCTCAAGTTCCCAGGCTCGCATCTGAGTGCAGAGCGCCTGGAACTCCTGGCTGGAGGCAGCCAGAAGTGACGTCAGGGTTCCTTCCTCACTGGGACCCTCTGGGACCGGCTCTGGGTCCACCTCTGGTTCAGTCTCTCCTGTAGCGGAGGAGGGTCCAGATGGCAGGGCGCTACCTGCGATCCGGGCACTCTGACTGCGGGTGACAGCAGCTACATATGCAGTCTCCCCGGGATTTCTATAGACCCATCAGCCTGCGCTGCTATGGGCTCTACCTCCCCATCCACCCCCAACACTTCAGGAGCAGTGCTACTTATGGGCCAGTTACCTTCCTCGGTGGCACTGGTCAGTGTCATGGCGTCACCTTCCTCCCGGTTCCCATGCACCTCCCCATTTCCTTGAGCACTGTCGCTTGCTCCTGCTAGGGGTTCCTCAGCCGTCTCACTCCGCAGAGCGACGGGACTGAACGCTCCTGTACCTGTGGACACATCTACCACTTCAGAGAAAGGGTTAACAGATTCAGATGGCACAGATACATCACTATCAACATCAGTCCTAGGGAAAGAAAGGTTATCAGTTGCATCATCACTTCGCAAAGCATTAGCAGGTAACACAATCAGTTTCCCATCATCATCAACATCAACATCATGGTTAACGTTAACCTTATCATCAGATTGGGAAGGGGTGTCAGGGACATAGTACGCCACCATCCTCCCCAGATCAGTCCCCAATAAAACATCAGTGGCAGGTTTTCGGACACCCCCACTTCCTTCACCCCGCTCCCGGTACCCCAGTCAATGAAAACTCGGGCTATCGGCAAGGGGTAGTGGACGCCCCCAATCCCTGTGACAGTTAAGGTTTTCCCCGGAATCAACTCTTCAGGGGCCGCCAGTTCGGGTCGGATGAGGGTTCGTTCAGCCCCGGTGTCCTTGAGGCCTGTAGCAAGACGGGCCCCCACGCGGACGGGCTGCACGTTGTCATCAACCCTCCCCACCACACCACCCACCAAAAGAACAGAGGCGTTGGGCCCGGAGGCCTTGGCTGGGGGGTTCTTCTGCCTCTCCGGACAGGTGGCGCTGATGTGTCCAGTCCTTTTGCAGGAGAAACACTGGCGGGGGTCTGATGTAGGCCGGGCGCTGGCAAAGGGGATAGTGCCTCCAGAGGGACGGCTGGCAGGGGCACTGGGTTGGTTGCAGGCTTACCCCCTCCCCAACGGGTGGTGACGGCCTTCCGCACCTCGGGTTTCCGGTTGGCCTCATAGCTGTCGGCGATCCGGGCTGTTGTGACCGCGTCCTCTGGTTCTCGGTCCAGGATGAACTGTCGGACCTCAGCTGGGCACAGATGCAGGAACTGGTCTTTGATCATCAGGTCTTTCAGCTCCTCATAGGTGTCAACTGACAGTCCATGGATCCACTGGTCAAAGTGGGTCCTGAGTCCTTGCACCACATCGCTATAACTGTCGTGTGGGCCACGTTGGAGGTTCCGGAACTTCTTTCGGTATACCTCAGGGGTTAGCTGGTACTTAGCAATCAGGGCCTGCTTGATGGCCTCATAGTCACTGTCTTGATCTGGCGCGAGGGAAGCAAACGCCTCCAAAGCTTTGCCCTTTAGCCCGGGGTCAAGTACCTGGCCCATTGGTCGGCAGGCAGCCGGTACTGTCTGCAGACTTTCTCAAAGGCCCGCAGAAAAGTGTCCAAGTCTCCGTCCCTTTCCAGCACGGGAAAGTGCTCCGGCCGGGGCTTGGGACTCTGAATGCTGCTGGGCACACTGCTCTGGGCTGTGGAGGGCATTGCCCCTCGCTGGACCATCTCCAGCTCATGGGCTCTCTCAGCCTCCCGCTCGGCTCTCTCAGCCTCTCGCTGGGCTTGGCGCTCGGCTCGGGCCTCCTGCTGGTATTGCTGAATCAGCTTCAGGCGCTCCCCCCGGTCGTCGGTGGGGAGTTCCTCCAGGGCCGCCTGCAGGTAAGGGTCCAGCCCGCCCTGGGTGTAAGCCTGCAGGGTTTGGGCCTCTGCTGCCGCCCCACCTTGGCTTGGGCCGGCTTCTGTGCCCTCCTCGCTCTCAGCGTGGACCTGTGACATCAGGACCTTGATCAGTTGAGCTTTGGTTTGGCCCCTGGGTCAAGGCCTCGGGAAATGCATATTCCAGCAAGAGTGTCCCTTTTCTGCAGTTTGTACCAACTTGCTCCTATTGTAGCCATGTTTGCCAAATAAAAGATAGGATAGAAAAACAAAGAGAAGGGAGGGGTAACCGCAAGTACACACAATTGTCTCAGGACTAATAAACACTGAGTCTGTTCTCCAAAACTTTAGTTGCAGGGTCGCTGAAGAACCGTGCAAGTTTTTTTTTTTAGTGAATGGAATGATTGCTCAAACCAGATCACTAATGCTCTATAATCCCACCGCTTGCCACCAATATGTGATGAACGGGCACGCGGTCCGCCACACGGTAGCCCGGGGTATCACGGCTTGTGATCCCTCCGTGCTGCAAATGTGACGAAAACGCGCACACACACGACGGCTGCTGCCGTCCGACCCAGTAAACTGCAGGGATTTATAATTATCCCACTTCCACTTAGGAACTTGCAGCTCTCTGGTGCCCCCCTTACCCTCAGGTCAGTCAGGGAACTGCACCTAGGATAATTGGTCGCCAGACGGGTCACTTGGATGTGTGCTGGCTATTGGGCATGCTGCAGTGAGGGAATTATAATTACTCCTGGCTGCAGCCAGGCAGTACCCTTATAAACCCCCTTTGTCACTGCCAGCGTCACCCAATAGATTAACACTTTACACCCCTTCCTTTTAGCTGCCACCAGCTACGGCTTTTGATGAACAATTTATCAAGAGGGTCCGTAGCATCCCCAAAACAGTAGCGTAGTGCTTCAGGCACGTGCACATTCGTTTATAGAGCAGGAGAAACAAACTAATAAATTTATAGGTTTATTCCTTAAAAACCAGGCAGTGCTTATATAATATAAAAAGATGTAACAAACTGAGACAATATCGTTATATACAGATGCAGTTATAAAATAAAATGGGATTAAGAATGAAAGATAATTCACATGGTTGTTAGATCATTACAGGCAAGCCAGGCCGGGGAAAGGAGCCACACGTCATAGTTCATTGGTAGATCTCTTACTCAGGACATCCCAGCAAAAAAAGTGCCTAAGGAACTTCACTGCAAGACTTATGCATGTCAGCTTCTGACCTCACAAAAAGGGCTGGTCCTCTGGCCACCTCCCCTGGCTGCAAGCTATGGTTTGAGCTCTGCAATATCATAAGGTTCATAACTCGTCCTGTGAACCTAGCAGAATAACGGCAGACCTATCAATGATCTCACTCCAAAATGATGGTTCCAATGAGCCCACACTTGGGTGGGCTAGTACATGGGGCACCCGAGAATTCCATTTCTCGGGTTCTGTTGGAGTTACGGGTTTACCAGTACCACGGAACGATGCCCGTCGGCGCATGGTTCAACACAGTAACTTTCGTGTTTCTAGCGAATGCTCCCACCGTGTTATTAACCAAAAAAGATATCAAAAAACTGACCGGCACATCCAAACTTAGATTCAGTGTGAACAGGTGCTAAACCTAGAGTCACCAACTCATATACATACAAGAAGAAAAGGTAGCACACTGTAGCGCTATAGCTTGCAAACACGAAATATGAAAAATATGAAAAATGAATTACATCATTACCTTAGAAATATGAAAAATTGAGAAGTCTTAGCGCATAAGATGGCCAAATTATGTGAGCCTGATAGCCACGTCAAGGCTCTTCTCGTATATCAGGTCCCTAACTAATGCCTATCCTCGCTTTAGAAAAGTCTGTCTGCATGGGAACCTATGAATCCTCTTTTCAGACTAAAATCTACATCTCTGTGGAGGGTGATGAACCTGCTGTAATTAAAAGGCCTGTGACCACCAGGTGGAGTGCTCAGGCAGAAGGTAAATGAATACATATCAAAAAACTGACCGGCACATACAAACTTAGATTCAGTGTGAACAGGTGCTAAACCTAGAGTCACCAACTCATATACATACAAGAAGAAAAGGTAGCACACTGTAGCGCTATAGCTTGCAAACACGAAATATGAAAAATATGAAAAATGAATTACATCATTACCTTAGAAATATGAAAAATTGAGAAGTCTTAGCGCATAAGATGGCCAAATTATGTGAGCCTGATAGCCACGTCAAGGCTCTTCTCGTATATCAGGTCCCTAACTAATGCCTATCCTCGCTTTAGAAAAGTCTGTCTGCATGGGAACCTATGAATCCTCTTTTCAGACTAAAATCTACATACAGTGTGCTACCTTTTTTTCTTGTATGTATATGAGTTGGTGACTCTAGGTTTAGCACCTGTTCACACTGAATCTATGTTTGGATGTGCCGGTCAGTTTTTTGATATGTATTCATTTACCTTCTGCCTGAGCACTCCACCTGGTGGTCACAGGCCTTTTAATTACAGCAGGTTCATCACCCCTCCACAGAGATGTAGATTTTAGTCTGAAAAGAGGATTCATAGGTTCCCATGCAGACAGACTTTTCTAAAGCGAGGATAGGCATTAGTTAGGGACCTGATATACGAGAAGAGCCTTGACGTGGCTATCAGGCTCACATAATTTGGCCATCTTATGCGCTAAGACTTCTCAATTTTTCATATTTCTAAGGTAATGATGTAATTCATTTTTCATATTTTTCATATTTCGTGTTTGCAAGCTATAGCGCTACAGTGTGCTACCTTTTCTTCTTGTATTAACCAAAAAAGAATGAATTCTCCAAAATGGCTGCTATAGGACTTTTGTAGGGTTTGCGAAGACAAAGGAAAATTCCTGAGGTGGGAGGGATGAGAGATCGAGTTAGCTGCAGAGAGGAGGGAGGGGTACTTTGCCCTGTGCTTGCAAACAGTGGGGGTGGTAGTTCTAGCAACAGCACAAGACATGAAGCTTGCAATATCACCACACAAAGACATACTGATAGGGAATCTAGATTGTGAGCCCCATCGAGGAGAGCGATGATAATTTGTGCAAACTGTAAAGCGCTGTGAAATTAATGGTGCTATATAAATAAGTAAAATAAATAATACTGCAAATGTCGGGAATGGGTTAATAATGTATCAGTTAAAAATCAATGAAATTCAGATGTAACTCTGAAATACAAAATATTTTTCTAGTTTCATCAGTGTCTCATGGATAACCATAGACTTTACTGGCCGAATCTGATCCACAAAACTGATGAGAATAGGATTTGTTCAGAGGCTCATGGACAGTAGACACATACTCATTTTTTAAATTGATTTGTGGATTAATTCAACTACAGTGGGGGAAATAAGTATTTGATCCCTTACTGATTTTGTAAGTTTGCCCACTGACAAAAACATGAACAGTCTATAATTTTAAGAGTAGGTTAATTTTAACATTGAGAGATAGAATATCAAAAATATAATCCAGAAAATCACATTGTATAAATTATACAAATTTATTTGCATTTTGCAGTGAGAAATAGGTGTTTGATCCCTCTGGCAAACAAGACTTAATACTTGGTGGCAAAACCCTTCTCGGCAAACACAGCAGTCAGACATTTTTTGTAGTTGATGATGAGGTTTGAACCTCATCTTACCACAGCACCTTCTCCCAATCACTCACAGAATCATCCAAGTGTTCATTGTCAAACTTCAGACGGGCCTGCACATGTGCCTTCTTGACCAGGGGGACTTTGCGAGCACTGCAGGATTTTAAACCCTTACGGCGTAAGGTGTTACAAATGGTTTTCTTTGTGACTGTGGTCCCAGCTGCCTTGAGATCATTAACAAGTTCACCCCGTGTCATTTTAGGCTGATCTATCACTTTCCTCATGATCAAGGATACCTCACGAGGTGAGATTTTGTATGGTGCTCCTGATCGATGTTGATTGACAGTCATTTTGTATTTCTTTCTTTTTCCTACTATTGCACCAACAGTTGTCTCTTTCTCACCCTGGATCTTACTTATGGTTTTGTAGCCCATTCCAGATTTGTGCAGGTCTATGATCTTGTCCCAGACATCCTTACAAAGCTCTTTGGTCTTGCCCATGTTGTAGAGGTTAGAGTCTCACTGACTGATTAATTGAGTGTGTGGACAGGAGTCTTTTATAAAGGTGACTATGTAAGACAGCTGTCTTTAATGCAGGTAACAAGTTGATTAGTAGCGTCTAACTGGTCTGTAGGAAACAGAACTCCTAATGGTGGGTAGGGGAAAAAATACTTATTTCCCACTGCAAAATTCAAAGAAATTTATATAATTTTTACAATGTGATATTCTGGATTTTATTTTTGATATTCTATCTCTCCATGTTAAAATTAACCTATTCTTAAAATGATAGACTGTGCATGTCTTTGTCAGTGAGCAAACGTACAAAATCAGCAAGGGATCAAATACTTATTTCCTCCACTGTATGTGTGTTAGTGTGCTATCCAAGAAAATAAGGACTTTAGCCTAAATTAAAGATACATTTTAAAAATGTGGATTAAAAAAAGGATTAAGCAAGCCAGAAAAAAGTTTTACACATTTAAAAACATTAACTTAAACAACATTTCTAATAAATATTTTTCTTAAATATTACATGGTAAGAAATTACCGTCAATGCAAGTTTTGCACAGTTTATTGGCTGCTCTCAGGTACTGCAGCTTAGCACTAATTAAAGTGAATGGAACTTTGGTTGTAGGACCTGATAACAATGTTGGGTTTAGGACCGTTACAGATCTGATATTGATAACTTATTCTTAAAATAGATCTTCAGTGTTACAGTCCTGAAAAATCCATTTAAAGGGAATCTATTTGCTTGATTCACTCCTCAAACTGTTTATACATGAATGTAGCTATTGCAAAGACAAGTCCATCTACATTTTCAAATATCCAGACTGTTCCTCCATTTCCAAGAAATCACAGTTTGAATCAATATGCAAATTAGACTGAAGTGCTACAGGCATGACAGAGCACTTTTTAAGCCATTTCTTTCTCAAACACTTGGGAAGTGCTTCTCAATAACATATGGATGAAGGTGTAAATAGACTTTTCTTTACAAAAGTTACGTTCACATATAAACAGTTTGGTGGGTGAAATTAGGCTGACAGATTCTCTTAAGAATTGATCTCTGTCCACAATTTGGGACACATGGCAAAATGCCTTGGTTTACCGAAATTTTGTATTTTTGCTTATATCATAGCAAAATGAAGAAAAACATGAAAATTATTTAACTGTCATTCTTGATAACTATTTGTTAGCACATTTTGTATTTATGACAATTGCGTGTTAACTTTGCAATTCTGATAATTGTTATAATTTTTTAAATATGTGTTGATGATGCCTACTGCAATAGTCAGCAGTAGGCCGGAGTCACACTGGCGACAAAAACGGACGACTGCAATGCGATGAAATATCGCATTGCAGTCGGACCAATTTTAATCTATGGAGCAGCTCCCCGTATCAGATTTTTTCTCGGCCGTTTTCCTCGGACCGAGACAATCGCAGCATGCTGCGATTGTCACCGATTATCCGTCGACAATCGCCAATGCAAGTCTATGGGTGTGATGAAAAATCGGATTACAAACGTACCACACGTGTGACTTGTGATAAAATCGCACCGGTGTACTTTAGAAAAGCCGGCAATTCACCCCCGGCTATACTGTAAAATCACACTGACAGGTTTAATAAAGAGTAGAAAGAATACATATACACACATAGAATACATAGATATATATTTTTAGTTCATACACGTCTACATAGTATAATAGCCGCTAATTCAATTGCCGGCTTTTGTGAAATTACAGAACCCGACATGAAATGACACATGGTTTACATACAGTTAACCATGTCATTTCATGTAGTTTGATATATGGTTTTCACTAACAATTACATGAGTGTATGTGTGCAAAATTTCATACATGTAGGGGCTAATTAAATGTGTAAATTCGTTGAAAAAAATGCGTGGGCTCCTGTTGTATTTTCTCCACCAGACAGGCAAAGCCAGCGAGTGGGGGCAGATAATAATAGGCTAGGGAGGGTGCATTTATTTTGTGCCCCCCCTGGCTACTAACATCTTCCCCCAGCCACCCCAGAAAAGGCAAATCTATAATTAGATGCGCCCTTTCTGGCACTTAGCCCTTCTATTCCCATTGCCCTGTAGCGGTGTCTAATGGGTTAATAATGGGTTAAAGCCACCTTGCTATTGGAAGGTGACTTTAAGCCAGATTAATAATTGAGAGTTGTCAATTAGACAACTCTCAATTATTAATCCTATTATATGAAATAAAAAAAACAACACACACACATTAATTACAAATCATTTTAATTAAATAAACACACCGTTTTTGACCATCTTTTATTGTACTGGTATTCCTTTGATTCCCTTGTTCTCCTGTAATAAAAATAATAAAACAACATTATTCTTACCTATCCGGCGCTCAGTCAGGTCTAATGCTGTAATCCTTCACAAAGGGTTAACAGGTTTACTGCGTGGACCGGAGCTAATGCTGCAGCCTCGCAGTAAACCCAGGAATGAATGAGTTCCTCTCCCACCAGCTGACAGGAGAGGAAGTGATTAGCTGGGAAGCTTAATTACATGTTTCCCACGGTAATCAGTTCACTTCAGGTCAGCCGGGGACTCCGCACAGCGTCAGTAACGTCAGAGGTAGTCCCCGGCTGACCTGCACTGAACTGATCAGCCTGGGAAACAAGCAATTAAGCTTCCCAGCTAATCACTTCCTCTTCTGTCAGCCGGGAGACGAACTCATTCATTTGGGGGTTTACTGCAAGGCTGTCAGCATTAGCTGGAGTCCACGCAGTAAACATGTTAACCCTTTGTGAAGGATTACAGTGTTGGACCTGACTCAGCACCGGATAGGTAAGAATAATGTTGTTTTATTTTTTTTTTTTTTATTACAGGAGAACAAGGGAATCAAAGAAATACCAGTACAATAAAAGATGGTCAAAAACTGTGTGTTTATTTCATTAAAATGATTTTTAATTAATGTGTGCATGTTTTTTTTTTTAATTTCATACAATAGGATTAATAATTGAGAGTTGTCTAATTGACAACTCTCAATTATTAACCTTTCTTAAAGTCACCTTCCAATAGCAAGGTGGCTTTAACCCATTATTAGCCCATTAGCCACACTAACAGGGCAATGGGAATAGATGGGCTAAGTGCCAGAAAAGGCGCATCTGATTATACATGTGCCTTTTCTGGGTGGCTGGGGGCAGATGTTAGTAGCCAGGGGGGCACAAAATAAATGCACCCTCCCTAGGCTATTATTATCTGCCCCCACTCGCTGGCTTTGTCTGTCTGGTGGAGAAAATACCGTGGGAGACCACGCATTTTTTCAACTAATTGACACATTTAATTAACCCCTATATGTATGAAATTTTGCACACATACACTCATGTAATTGTTAGTGAAAACCATATATCAAGCTACATGAAATGACATGGTTAACTGTATGTAAACCATGTGTCATTTCATGTAGGGTTCTGCAATTTTACAAAAGTCGGCAATTGAATTAGCGGCTATTATACTATGTAGAAGTGTATGAACTATAAATATATGTATATATATATATATGTCTCAATGACATATATATATGTATTCTATGTGTATATATCTATTCTTTCTTTTGTGATTTAAAAACTATTTATTTGGATCCATTATATGTCGGTTTTGCTAGCCACCGATAAAATCTCGCCAGACGGATGTCAAACGGATGTCAAACGTATGCTCAGATGCGAGAAAATCGCATCCTCCCATTCAAATCGGATGACAGATGGATCAGTGTTCAGGAAACATTTGTGCGATTATCGGCCGTCTAAAACGGTCCTATTTTTTAGACGGTGTGTGTGACTCCAGCCGTAGAGATGCAATTGAATGTCTCAGCAGGATCTCCGCTACACAGTAATGCTTCCTCCCGATGCACTCAGTGAAACAAATTAGGCTTGTATTATGTTATTCATAAATGAAGCATAATAAAAGGAAACCAAAGCAAAAATAAAACATTACATGTACAATAAACCCAGAAGAAGTATGCATATTTATAAATGTTCTTTCGAAACATAAAATACAAGACACATGGCTACCACTATTTCATATTAGTTTTGGTGCTTCCCAATTTCCAGCTGACATAAAAGCTCATAAACTTTATTGTAAGAAAACATCTACTGTAAATGTAATTACTGTCAAAATTCATTGACGAACTCCTGCACTCAGGTGTGGAAGCATAGGCCACAGTGACAATGTTGTTTATTGGCTGTAGACTGGTGTCATGTTCACTACAATGACTTTTCATCCATAGAAATAAAACATTTCAATAGATGATGCAGCCATATGATGCAATATTACAGTAAATTAGTGATGAGCGAGTATGCTCGTTGTTTGGGTTTTCTCCGAGCATGCTCGGGTGTTCTCAGAGTATTTTGGCGTGCTCAGAGATTTAGTTCTTGTCGCCGCAACTGCATGATTTGCTTCTGCCAGACAGCCTGAATACATGTAGGCTCGGGTGTTCTCAGAGTATTTTGGCGTGCTCAGAGATTTAGTTCTTGTCGCCTCAACTGCATGATTTGCTTCTGCCAGACAGCCTGAATACATGTAGGGATTGCCTGTTTGTTAGGAAATCTCCACATGTATTCAGGCTGTCTTGCAGACGCAAATTATGCAGCTGCGGTGACAAAAATGAAATCTCTGAGCACGCCAAAATACTCAGAGGATACCTAAGCATTCTCGCTCATCACTACTGTAAGTGCCTGGTTTTTGTGACTCAGTAATAGTAGGTATTTATCGCATCACATTATTTTTTTTTTTTTTTTTTTTATGTATCATGAATATGTACCATTAGGAAGAGTTACAGGTGGTTGCCAGCAAAATCGGCACCCAAAAATAAGGGAAAAATGTAAATTATTTCTCGGAAAGTGTGTTGAGATAACTGAAATTGGATTTGTTTCCTTTGGCACAGTCTTTAACCCCTTCACCCCCAAGGGTGGTTTGCACGTTAATGACCGGGCCAATTTTTACAATTTTGACCACTGTCTTTTTATGAGGTTATAACTCTGGAACGCTTCAACGGATCTTCGCGATTCTGAGATTGTTTTCTCGTGACATATTGTACTTCACATTAGAAGTAAAATTTCTTCGATATAACTTGCGTTTATTTTGAAAAAACCGCAAATATGGCGAAAATTTTTAAAATTTTGCAATTTTCAAATTTTGAATTTTTATTCCCTTAAAACAGAGAAATATATCACACAAAATAGTTAAGAAATAACATTTCCCACATGTCTACTTTACATCAGCACAATTTTGGAACCAAAATTTTTTTTTGTTAGGAAGTTATAAGGGTTAAAAGTTGACCAGCGATTTCTCATTTTTACAACAAAATTTACAAAGCCATTTTTTTTAGGGACCACCTCTCATTTGAAGTCACTTTGAGGGGTCTATATGGCAGAAAATACCCAAAAGTGACACCATTCTAAAAACTGCACCCCTCAAGGTACTCAAAACCACATTCAAGAAGATTATTAACCCTTCAGGTGCTTCACAGGAACTAAAGCAACGTGGAAGGAAAAAATGAATATTTAACTTTTTAGCCACAAAAATGATCTTTTACAAACTTTTTTTTTTATTTTCACAAGGGTAAAAGGAGAAAATGAACAGATAAGGTTGTTATGCAATTTCTCCTGAGTACGCCAATACCCAATATGTGGGGTAAAACCACTGTTTGGGCACACGGCAGAGCTCGTAAGGGAAGGAGCGCCGTTTGACTTTTTCAAACTAAAATTGGCTGGAATTGAGATTGGACGCCATGTCGTGTTTGGAGAGCCCCTGATGCACCTAAACAGTGGAAACCCCCACAAGTGACACCATTTTGGAAACTAGACCCCCTAAGGTACTTATCTAGATCTGTTGTGAGCACTTTGAACCCCAAGTGTTTCACAAAAGCTTATAATGCCTGGGTGTGAAAAAAAAAAAAACAATTTTCCACAAAAATGATTTTTTAGTCCCAAATTTTTGAATTTTCCCAAGGAAATTGGACCCCAAAAGTTCTTGTCCAATTTGTCCTAAGTACGCTGATACCCCATATGTGGGGGGGGAAACTGTTTGGGTGCACGGCAGGGCTTGGAAAGGAAGTAGTAACGTTTTGGAATGCAGACGTTGATGGGGGTCATGTTCCGTTTGCAGTGCCCCAGATGAGCCTAAACAGTGGAAACCCCCAACAAGTGACCCCATTTTGGAAACTATACCCCCTAAGGAACTTATCTAGATCTTTGGTGAGCACTTTGAACCCCCAAGTGCTTCACACAAGTTTATAATGCCCGGGCATGAAAATAAAAAATCCTATTTTTTTCCCACAAAAATTATCTTTTAGTCACTAATTTTTTATTTTCCCAAGGGTAACAGGAGAAATTGGACCACATAAGTTGTTGTCCAATTTGTCCTGAGTATGCTGATACCCCATATGTGGGCGGGAACCACTGTTTGGGCGCACGGCAGAGCTCGGAATGGAAGGAGCACCATTTGACTTTTTCCAACCAAAATTGGCTGGAATTGAGATTGGATGCCATGTTGCATTTGGAGAGCCCCTGATGTGCCTAAACAGTGGAAACCCCCACAAATGACCCCATTTTGGAAACTAGACCCCCTAAGGAACTTTTCTAGATCTCTGGTGAGCAATTTGAACCCCCAAGTGCTTCACACAAGTTTATAACGTAGAGCCGTAAAATTTAAAAATCATATTTTTTCCACAAAAATGATCTTTTCACCCCAATTTTTATTTTTCCAAGGGTAACAAGGCTCCAAAAGTTATTGTGCAATTTGTCCTGAGTGCGCTGATACCCAATATGTGGGGGTAAACCACTGTTTGGGTGCATGGCAGAGTTTGGAAGGGAAGGAGCACCGTCTGACTTTTTCCAACCAAAATTGACTGAATTGAGATTGGATGCCATGTTGCATTTGGAGAGCCCCTGATGTGCCTAAACAGTGGAAACCCCCCACAAATGACCCCATTTTGGAAACTAGACCCCCTAAGGAACTTTTCTAGATCTTTGGTGAGCAATTTGAACCCCCAAGTGCTTCACACAAGTTTATAACGTAGAGCCGTAAAATTTAAAAATCATATTTTTTCCACAAAAATGATCTTTTCACCCCAATTTTTATTTTTCCAAGGGTAACAAGGCTCCAAAAGTTATTGTGCAATTTGTCCTGAGTGCGCTGATACCCCATATGTGGGGGTAAACCACTGTTTGGGTGCATGGCAGAGTTTGGAAGGGAAGGAGCACCGTCTGACTTTTTCAACGCAGAATTGGCTGGACGCCATGTCGTGTTTGGAGAGCTCCTGATCTGCCTAAACAGTGGAAACCCCCATAAATGACACCATTTTGGAAACTAGACCCCTCAAGGAACTTATCTAGATGTGTGGTGAGAACTTTTAACCCCCAGGTGTTTCACAAAAGTTTATAACGTACAGCCGTAAAATATAAAATCCTTTTTTTTTTTACAAAAATGATTTTTTCGTCCCCAATATTTTATTTTCACAAGGGTAACAGAAGAAATTGGAACCCAAAAGTTGTTGTCCAATTTGTCCTGAGTACGCTGATACCCAATATGTGGGAGAAAACTACTGTATGGGCGCACGTCAGGGCTCGGAAGGGAAGTAGTGACGTTTTGGATTGCAGACTTTGATGGAATGGTCTAGGGGCGTCATGTCACATTTGGAGAGCCCCTGATGCACCTATACAGTGGAAACCCCGCACAATTGACCCCATTTTGGCAAATAGACCCCACAAGGAACTTATCTAGATGTGTGGTGAACACTTTGAACCCCGAAGTGCTTCACAGAAGTTTATAACGTACAGCCGTAAAAATAAAAAATCCTTTTTTTTTTTACAAAAATGATTTTTTCGCCCCCAATATTTTATTTTCACAAGGGTAACAGGAGAAATTGGACCCCAAAAGTTGTTGTCCAATTTGTCCTGAGTACGCTGATACCCAATATGTGGGAGAAAACTACTGTATGGGCGCACGTCAGGGCTCGGAAGGGAAGTAGTGACGTTTTGGATTGCAGACTTTGATGGAATGGTCTGGGGGCGTCATGTCGCATTTGGAGAGCCCCTGATGCGCCTAAACAGTGAAAACCCCCCACAAGTGACCCCATTTTGGAAAATAGATCCCACAAGGAACTTGTCTAGATGTGTGGTGAGCACTTTGAACCCCGAAGTGCTTCACAGAAGTTTATAACGCACAGCCGTAAAAATAAAAAATCTTTTTTTTTTTGCAAAAATGATTTTTTTGCCCCAATATTTTATTTTTACAAGGGTAACAGGAGAAATTGGACCCCAAAAGTTGTTGTCCAATTTGTCCTGAGTACGCTGATATCCAATATGTGGGAGAAAACTACTGTATGGGTACACGTTGGGGCTCGGAAGGGAAGTAGTGACGTTTTGGATTGCAGACTTTGATGGAATGGTCTGGGGGCGTCATGTCGCATTTGGAGAGCCCCTGATGCGCCTAAACAGTGGAAGTCCCCAACAAGTGACCCCATTTTGGAAAATAGACCCCACAAGGAACTTATCTAGATGTGTGGTGAGCGCTATGAAGCCCCAAGTGCTTCACAGAAGTTTATAATGTACAGCCGTAAAAACAAAAAAATATTTTTTTTTGTACAAAAATGATATTTTCGCCCACAGTTTTTTATTTTCCCAAGGGTAGCAGAAGAAATAGGACAAATTGCACAATAACTCTTGGGGTCCAGAGTACGCTGATACCCCATATGTGGGGGTAAACTACTATTTGGGCGCATGGCAGAGCTCAGAAGTGAAGGAGCACCGTTTGACTTTTTCAACGCAGAATTGGCTGGAATTGAGATCAGACGCCATGTCACATTTGGAGAGCCCCTGATGTGCCTAAACAGCGGAAACCCTCCAATTCTAACTCCAACCCTAACCCCAACACACCCCTAACCCTAGTCCCAACCCTAACCACAAACCTAACCCTAACACACCCCTAATCCCAACCCTAACCCTAATCCTAACTTTAGCGCCAACCCTAACCCTAACTTTAGCCGCAACCCTAACCCTAACCCTAATGGGAAAATGGAAATAAATACTTTTTTTTAATTTTATTATTTTTCCCTTACTAAGGGGGTGATAAAGGGGGGTTTGATTTACTATTTATAGCGGGTTTTTATGATTGGCAGCTGTCACGCTAAAAGACGCTTTTTATTGCAAAAATAGTTTTTTGCATCATCACATTTTGAGAGCTATAATTTTTGCATATTTTGGCCCACAGAGTCATGTGAGGTCATATTTTTTGCGGGACGAGTTGACGTTTTTATTGGTACCATTTTTGAGCACGTGACGTTTTTTGATCGCTTTTTATTTCGATTTTTGGGAGGTTAGAATGAACAAAAATCAGCAATTCATGAATTTCTTTTGGGGGAGGCGTTTATACCGTTCCGCGTGTGATAAAATTGATAAAGCAGTTTTATTCTTCGGGTCAGTAAGATTATGGCGATACCTCATTTATATCATTTTTTCATGTTTTGGCGCTTTTATAGAATAAAAACAATTTTATATAAAAAATAATTATTTTTGCATCGCTTTATTCTGCGAGCTATAACTTTTTTATTTTTTCGCTGATGATGCTGTGTGATGGCTCGTTTTTTGCGGGACAAGATGACGTTTTCAGCAGTACCATGTTTTTTTATATCGGTCTTTTTGATTGCGTGTTATTCCACTTTTTGTTCGGCGGTATGATGATAAAGCATTGATTTTTTGCTTCGTTTTTTTTTTTTTTTTAAGGGGTTCACTAAAGGAGTTAACTAGTGGACAATTTTATAGGGGGGGGTCGTTACGGACGCGGCGATACCAAATATGTGTACTTTTATTGTTTTGTTTTGTTTATTTACAGGAAGAAATGAATTTATTGGGGAATATATTTTTTTTTTTATTTATTTTGGATTTTTTTTTAAAACATGTTTATTTTTATTTTTTTAACTTTTTTACTTTGTCCCAGGGTGGGACATCACTGTATTTTATCAGATCGCTGGTGTGACAGTGTGCACAGCACTCTGTCACACCAGCGATCGCTCAGGCAGTGCAGCAGGCTTCTCAGTGCTTGCTCTCGGCAGGCACTGAGGTAGCCGCCTCCCTCCAGCACCCCGGCGCCATCTTGGATCCGGGTCCTGGGAGGGAGGAAGCCCTCAGAACAGCGCGATCACATCCTCCCCTGTGCCCCCAGTACACCGCGATCATGTTTGATCGCGGTGTGCAAGGGGTTAATGTGCCGGGAGCGGTCCGTGACCGCTCCTGACACACAGTCATGGGTGTCAGCTGTGATAATCAGCTGACACCCGGGCGCGATCGGCTGCGCTCCCCCCGGGAGCGCGTCCGATCGCACGAGACGTACTATCCCGTCCATGGTCATACGGGCCCAGGTACCATGGACGGGATAGTATGTCCGATGGCAGTAAGGGGTTAAACTATCATGTAGAGAAATGGTAGCAGTCTGCCGGCTTGACAGTGGCGTTTAAAAAGATAAACTGATGTGAACTGATGCGAATCCAGAGAGTGCACCATTTAGTGATGGCACATGGCTGCCGTAAATCTAATTTGTTAAAGGTAGAGATTAAATTATAAGTAGTGATGAGCGAATACATTCGGCACTATTTGTTATAGGTATGGCATTCCTGTGATTAGCTGGCCTTACAGCATCATAGGGAATATTTAATCCCTGCTGGCGCCATCTTTCACACATTGCAGCCGGAAACAGTGTAGGGAGAGTGTAGTGTGAGCATGGGGATTGTGAAAGGACCTTATAGTGAGCGTTATTCATTCCAAAAAGCTCTTTTAAGAGCTCATGAGGGTAAAGATTAGTTCTTTGTTAGATGGAGAAAAAGTAAGGAGAGATTTAATTTGATCGAAAGTGAAAGGCAGGCACCTGGTTGTTATCACATCATCACTGCAAGTACATGCTGCAGATCTCTGCTAGTTTGCATTATGTTGTATAGTTTAGGATTAGGAACAGACTGTGGGATTAGGGAGATAGGCAGGGTTTCATTCACTGCCATAATATACAAAACAGCTCTTTTAGATCCAAATAATATTAGTACCAGCATATACTAAACCAATTATTTTTGGAGCTACATAACATAATATTCCTGCGCAGCAGCATGTACATATTTTACAGCTAAATAATATTCCTCAATGCCAGCATATATTAACATCCTTTTCAAAAGCTAATTGTAAAGTAATATTCCTCGCTTATTGCTTAAATAGCTAATATTTATCTAGCAGTTGTGCGACTAGCGCAAAACCTGCTGAGCTTCGGAAACATCACTATTTACCAGTAATTTCCCTGAGTCTGCTGTTGGCGTATCTCAGAAAGACAATCTAAAAATTAAAAAAAAAAATATTGGTTAAATTAATAGCATATTTGTATCTAGCAGTTGTATGACTGGCGCAATCCGTGCAGAGATAAGCAAACATCACAATTTACCAGTACGAAAATTCAAATGGGCATGTTTTACCTGGCATTGTAAACCAAAAATGCTCAGTGTGAACATATGCTAAAGGGGAGGTATAATTTTATATTTAGTATTTTATTTTTATTTTGCATTATATAAATGTAATTATGAAGGAAAAAATGTTTCTTAGCATTTTTCCCTATAAAAAAATTAGGTTTGGTTTGGTAAGTCTTCTTATAAATCCGTAAAACTGGTGCAATAGTCTGACAACATTATTCCCAGATACCATATGTGAGTCAGAAATGCATGCAGGCATCTTCTCCATGCTCTTCCCATTTAGTTTTAGCTCTTTTCCATCCATTTCAGATTTTTTTCCCATACCCCCAGACCTGATTGTTGGGTCCAACAGAAAAAAATTCAGCTTTCCCATTGACTTGCATTGGATTTGTTATTCGGTATGAATACATGAATATTAGAAATAATTTGTCCCGATTTTTCCCAAATCCGAATATTTCACTATTCACTCATCACTAATTATAATCCTAATTTTTTTTAGGGGGACCTGATAATTTTTAGTACTTTCCTAACATGTGTAGGTAATAATTTACTCTCTTATACAACAATAGGATATTCTTTGAATGGGAAAAATTATGTGAAATTTTGCTTGGTCTTTAGTCACACTTTTCAGAAACAAAGCTGTAAGTAAATAAATACTATGACCCAAGTGGCCACTGTATTGTGCATTGTGTGATTGTGGCTCTCTGTACTCATAATAATTTACTATCTTATATTGATCACTGCTTTTTAAGTGTTACATATCCAGCTCCCATGACACATGACTGTTTCATTGTAGAGCAAAGAAAGGTAAACTTAAAGTGGTGGAGAATCGAATTTACTTGGTATTGAGTTGTGACTGGACCATAATGGGAATAGCAAAAAAGTCTCAGAATGGATGTTATTTTTAAGTATGAATTTAGTGCTATGTAATATACAAGACAATACAGCAGTGATCAGACCCAGTCACCAGGAGACTGAATGATTACTTCTCGTAGTAATGGCTAGTGATCTGCTATTAGTGCGCTCACTTAGTAATATTGGCCACACAATAGATTCATTATTAGTTTTTTGCTGTTATTCTTTTTTTTTGCTGCTTCCAGACCGTCCATAGACCTTAAACGTTTGGGTGGTCACACTCCTACTCTGCAGTGTCGGTCTAAAACATCACTACGTAATAGCGCAATCATGTAGCTGCAGGAGCGGGGATCCAGCTGCCAAAGATAGCCAGAGTCCCCATAGAGAAGGTACAGACAATTATTATTTATTCCATCACAATAAAACCCATACAATATCCAAAGCACAAAAAACTGCAGGATAACAATGTGCACACAACGGCTCATTCATGCTTGCGTTACCCGGCCGCAAACCATGACGCCATTTAGATGGCTGACGTCAGTGGCACAGGCGCAATGAATACCGCTGATGATCCTCACATGACACGGAACTTCTTGTACACAAACAGAAACCAGATTTTTCATTGGCTGTTCTCACTATTTAAGACCCTCACCCCTCCCCTCCAGCGTTCGCCTCCTGACGAAAGGACGAAACGCACGTTGGGGCACTTGGGGAACACCACGCAGCACAGACCACCACCAATGTTAGTGCTTCATAGATACTTTTACTTCATTATAGCCGTAGCGATATACTGCGGTAACCGGTGACTGGATATTTTCTCTGTGGCTATATTATTGAATAGTACTACTTTTTGCAATATTTACATGGTCTGTAGGTCATACTCTTCAGTGGTTTTATCCCCATTTTTGGTATAGTAGTGACCTTGTCTCTATAATATTGCTCATGTTGATCTACTCTGCATTATTGTACTTTTACTAGTATTTCATTCTTGTTGGTTAATAAAGTTTTTCCATTTTTTATTACGGCACGGTATACTGTATTCTCTTTGTGTGCAAATTATTATTTATTGCCATCTGTGTGATTTTTGCCATCATAGTGTATACAACACTAAACTATATTTTCTTATGATATGTCATTCATTATTTACAGTCACCAAAAGCGAATGTCATAGAATACTTGCAGTCATATGATGTTATGTGTGATATTCTGTTGTCTGAAAATTGCATGAAATATATTTACATTTCCTATAGACGGTGACTGTTGCCAGCAAAGCTTTTAAAGCTACAAAAAGTCTGTGTGCATCCTCTGTCTTATGGGTAGCAGATAGAAAGCTATTATTATCTCTCCAGGCACAATGTCTGTTGTAAGCACTGAGAAATCTCAAATCAGTATTAGCAGCTTGACCTTTATTTGAATAATAAAAGCAGCATAAAACTACCTTCATGACTCCGGTGACACAATATCAGCCTTAACAATGGTTATTTTTGCTGTAAGAGGAGAAGAAAAAAAGCTTTTCTAAATCAATATCTCACCCCATTTATCCTGCCATTGTCAGGAGCATCCTAAATAGAACATTGGGCTTTGTCTAGATTTCAACATCCTACACATTTCATTGTAGGCACAATACAATATATCAGAGAAACAGAATTACATAGTAGCAGCAAACACAGCCCTATGTAGTCTAGGTAACATAGAAAATTGAAACAATGCTAAATTCTGGTTTGCTTATCTTTTTTACTTGTTTGACCAAATAAGGAACATTGTTAAGTCACTAACCAGTTAGTTGCACAAGATCAGGGCATAAGCAGGGAATATTATAACATAATACAATGAAACCTACTTACAGTATCTGCTCTAAACCTGTGGAGTACCTGGACAGAAAGTGATGACATACCGCTCTCAGTCAGTTGACCACTTAGCGGCAGCAATCAAGTGACTAGAAGAGCATTACCCTAGGCACACACTGTCCAGGCATATACCGATATAGTCGTTAGTGCTGAATTTGACTAGGTGCCTAATATTATTATAACATTCCCTAACATTTCAAAAAAAAAATTTTAGAAAAAGAACCTTTATAAGTTTGGTTTGGATTTGCCAAATGGACCGCCGTTCACCCAACAGTTCGCCGAACGGATTGACAAACATACCCATTAGATTCAATGGGAGGCAAAAAGAAATGCATAGGGGTGACTGAAAGCTCTCCAAACAGCTAAAATTCAGAGCAGACACCATGAAAAGTGGCATCAATTGACCTAGAAATTTGCAAATGGCACAGCAGCAGTCAGCCATGGGCCATGCATGAGGTATCAGGGTCTGGCCCAGCATTTACAGCTTAGAATTGAAATTTCAATGAGGACCTGGTGGTTAAAAGGGGTTGTCCAGTACTTTAAATTAACCCCTCAATGTATCCCCCTAGGGCCCCTAATGAATTTTTTAAATACCTCATGTTGCCTATATCACCTTTGAGCTGCGCTATCGCTGGCCACTCACAGGCAGCACGTGACCCCCAGCTGCAGCCGGCTCTTGCTTCCGCTGACGTCACGACAAATGCTGGCAGCAACCGAGGGTCACTCTTCCTCCTTCCGCGCTGGCTGCCAGGCTGTGAGCGGGGTTATCCCCCCGCATCGAACCCGGTATCCACTGCCCGCCCATTCATTGAAAAAGCGCGCAGTGGATGCTGGGTGTGATGCCGGGGTAACCCTGCCCACAACCCAGCAGCCACTGAGGGGACCCAGCGCTGAGTCATGCTTCACTTGTTGTGACATCAGCACTGGGTCACGTGCTGCCTGTGAGCGGCCACGGATAGCGCCGCTCACAGGCAGTATAGGCAACATAAGGTATTTACAAAATTCATTAGGGGCCCTGGGGGGGATACATTGGGAGGTTATTTTAAAGTAGTGGACAACCCCTTTAAGGGAAAAGAGTAAGCCTTCTTAGCTGGGAGACCTCACACCTCATGAAACACCTCCAATTTTTTATTTGTTTTAATTGCAGCTACATTCATATGGCCCAAATATCAGTTTCATACAGTACTATTGGTAGAAAAATGTAAGGAAATTAACATAAGTTGTTGACTGATCAATTAACCCACAGTAGAATGTTTTATAATGGCACAGAAGCAGTCAGCCATGGCCCATGCATGAGGTCTCAGGGTCTGGCCCAGCATTTGCATCTTGAAATTTAAGTTTAGTGAGGACCTGGTGGTTAAGGGAGCAGTGTAAGCCTTCTTAGCTGGGAGACCTCTTACCTTATGCAACACCTCCAATTTTTTTTCCTCTATTCCAGCCACACTCAGATGGCACAAACATCAGTTTCATACAGTACTACTGGTAGAAAAATAAATAACATAGATAGTTGACTTAAAGTAAGTGCAGGCATGCCTGTCTGTGAGCCCTACTTACAAAGGCAACCCACCAGATGAAGACCCATTTTGGAGTCTCCACATTTCAAAAAAATTATTCTCACACATCACTAAAGTGGCATTAATTTCCACAGACTAGAAACAATATAAAACCCCTCTGACACACCTTCCAACACAGGCAACTCAACAGATGGAGACCCAAATTGGAGTCTGCACATTTCAAAAAATGAATGTCACATACCAGTAAAGCGGCATCAATTTCCATAGAAGAAACAGTATTATAGGATTCTGGCACACCTTCCACTACAGGCAACCCACCAGATGGAGACGCAACGTGGAGTCTCCACATTTCAAAATATAACTGTCACACCCCCACTAAAGTGGCATCAATTTCCACAGGTAGAAACAGTAAAAAAAAGGCCACTGACACAGCTTCTACAAAGGGCAACCCACCAGATGGGGACTCAACTTGGAGTCTCATACTTCAAAATTTTTTATAAATCAGCAGCAGCAGCAAAAAACAGCAGGCACAAAAAGATACCAACTGGTTTGGGAAAAAGACTACAATAACCCCGAGATAAAAAAAAAACAAAAAAAACTACACCACCGCCTAGTCCCGTCCAATCTTCGACTGGGGTGGGAAAAGTCATAGGAGATCTATACTTTTTCATTTGGAACAAGGGGGGGGGGTTTGGGGGGTCCCCCCCCACTTTGAGCCAACAGCCCGGGTGTGCTTAACCCATTTAGGGCAAACCCCCAGTAGCTCTGAAGACATGTTCTGATAGAAAAGCTGGATGCCGGGCACGAAAAAACCTCCAAAAAGTAATAGGGGACCAACCACCCCTTCCATTTTTTTAAGACCAAAATGTAAAAAGGGGCCAACCCGCCCCAAAGGGATTGATATAGAGCTCCAGATACCTTTCAAACCCTCCTCTCCAGTTCCCCTTCACAAATGTCAACTTGTACCTGTTCTGCTGGGGCATGGGGGTGCTCTAAAAAAGTGTTAAACAACTCGTATAAATTGCTTAGGGCCCCTTACACGCTGCTGTTAATGTTTTGGTGATGACGCCCCCTTTTTTTTCCAGGGTTTGACTCTAGAACCAGGAGGGAAAACTGCAACCTCACTGCTGTCGGGGGGAAAACCCCCCTTTTAAAAATTTTCTACAAGCGAATTTTAATACTTCAGCATGTTTTTTATCCCCCTTTTTGGGGGGGGAAACCCAAAAAGGCTAAATTTACTCTTGTACCAAAGACTCTAATACAGTGGCAATCCAGTAGTCCC
>JARQOD010000006.1:206487115-206549796 GCA_033576555.1 Oophaga sylvatica | reverse complement strand
GTTCAGGTCACTTATATCAGACCATTCAGACCCAGCTGAACGCCATTCCGCAATTTGTTTATTACCCTCAGCAACCACCGGAGGGAGCCCCATCTCCGAAGTCGCCTCCAACGTATTCACAACAGTACCCCCCTTGAGGAGGGTCACCGAACCCTCACCTGCGCAACCAGGCCGATCAGGATGAGATCGATGATAGGCACGGATCAGTCTCCTAGCATGGATGTCCAAAGCAAACACTCAAGAATTGTACTCCTGACCATAACCTCTCCACTTAACCAAATACTGGAGTTTCCGTCTAGCAAAATGAGAATCCAATATTTCTCAACCACATACTCCAAATTGCCCTCAACCAAAACAGGGTCGGGAGGTGCAGCCATAGGAACCACTGGCTCGACAAACCTCTTCAATAAGGACTTGTGGAACACGTTATGGATCTTAAATGTCCCTGGAAGAAACAAATGGAAGGAAACTGGATAAAGAATTTCCATGATCTTATAAGGTCCAATGAACCTTGGCTTAAATTTTGGAGATGCAACCTTCATAGGGATATTTATTGAGGACAAACAAACGAAGTCCCCCACTTTAAAACGAGAACCATCATTCCTATGTTGGTTGGCAAACCGTTGGGCCTTCTCTTGAGAGAGAGACAACCTCTCCTCTACCTGGTCCCAAATCTGCTGCATACGCTCCACAATAGAGTCAACCCCCGGACAGACAGAAGCCTCCGCCTGTCCTGAAGAAAATCGAGGGTGAAATCCAGAATTGCAGAAAAATGGAGACATCAAGGTGGCAGAGCTAGCCCTATTATTAAGAGCAAACTCAGCCAAAGGCAAAAAAGAGACCCAGTCATCTTGATCAGCAGACACAAAACATCTCAAATAAGTCTCCAAGGTCTGGTTTGTTCTCTCAGTTTGTCCATTGGTCTGAGGGTGAAATGCAGAGGAGAAAGATAACTGAACACCAAGTCTAGAACAAAATGTTCTCCAAAATCTGGAAATAAACTGGACTCCTCTGTCAGACACAATGTTCTCCGGAATGCCATGTAACCGGACCACGTGCTGAAAGAACAAAGGCACCAATTCGGAGGAGGAAGGCAACTTAGGTAATGGCACAAGATGTATCATCTTGGAAAACCTATCACAGATTACCCAGATAACGGTCATTCTCTGAGAGACAGGGAGGTCAGAAATACAATCCATAGAAATATGGGTCCATGGCCTCTTGGGTACAGGTAATGGCATTAACAAACCAGTAGAGCGAGAGCAAGGCTTGGAACGAGAGCAAGTCCCACAGGATTGCACAAAGTCACTGATGTCACGGGACAAAGTAGGCCACCAAAAGGACTGACTCACCAAGTCTCTGGAACCAAAAATCCCAGGATGACCAACCAAAGTGGAACAATGAATCTCAGACATCACACTCTTCTTCCACTGGTCTGGGACAAAAAATTTACTAACAGGCAGCGTTTAGGTTTATTCTCCTGGCACCCCTCCAGAGCCAGTCTCAAATTGGGAGAGATGGCGGAAAGAACTACACCCTCTTTCAAAATCACAGCAGGATCAGATAACTCAGGAGAATCCACAAAGAAACTCCTCGAGAGGGCATCCGCCTTAACATTCTTAGTGCCCGGAAGAAAAGAAACCACAAAATTGAAACGTGTGAAAAACAAGGCCCACCTGGCCTGTCTAGGATTAAGTCGCTTGGCTGATTCGAGATAAACCAGGTTGTTATGGTCCGTGAGTACCACCACCTGATGTTTGGCTCCTTCCAGCCAATGTCTCCAATCTTCAAAGGCCCACTTCATGGCCAATAACTCCCGATTACCCACGTCATAATTGCTTTCAGTTGGAGAAAATTTTCGAGAGAAAAAGGCACAAGGGTTAATCTTAGAGGTCTCAGGATCCCTTTGGGACAAAACGGCACCTGCCCCAATCCAATCTCAGAAGCATCAACCTCCACCTGAAACGGCAGAGAAAAATCTGGCTGCCGTAGAACAGGAGCAGAAATTAATCTCTGCTTAAGTTCCTGAAACACAGAAACTGCCTCAGGAGGCCAATTCACCACATCGGAACCCTTTTTAGTCAAATCAGTCAATGGTTTAACAATACCGGAGAAATTACCAATAAATTTACGATAAAAATTAGCAAAACCCAAAAATCTCTGAAGAGCCTTCAATGTAGTAGCTTGAACCCAATCACAGATGGCCTGAACCTTGACCGGGTCCATTTCAATAACAGACGGAGACAAAATGAATCCCAGAAATGAGACCTTCTGTACGCCAAAAAGACACTTTGATCCCTTCACATACAGTGCATTCTCTCTCAAAATCTGGAACACAGTCCAAACATGTTTTACATGAGATTCCCAGTCGTTGGAAAAAATCAAGATATCATCCAAATAAACGATCAGAAATTTATCCACAAAATCCCTGAAAATATCATTCATGAAGGATTGAAAGACGGAAGGGGCAATAATAAGCCCAGAAGGCATCACTAGGTACTCAAAATGCCCCTCTGGGGTATTAAACGCCGTCATCCATTCATCCCCGTGCTTAATGCGAATAAGGTTATACGCTCCCCTGAGGTCAAGCTGGGTAAACCAACTAGCACTTTTCACTCTGGAAAATATGTCAGAAATCAAGGGTAACGGATATTGATATTTAAAAGTGATTTTATTCAGGAGGCGATAGTCAATACACGGCCACAATGAACCATCCTTCTTGGCCACAAAGAAAAAACCGGCTCCCAAGGGTGAAGAGGAAGGTGTGATATGACCTTTCTCCAAAGACTCCTTGAAATTTGCATTAGTTAGGACCTGATATACGAGAAGAGCCTTAACGTGGCTATCAGGTACACATAATTTGGCCATCTTATGCGCTATGACTTCTCAACTTTTCATATTTCTAAGGCAGTGATGCAATTCATTTTCATATTTCGTGTTTGCAAGCTATAGCGCTACAGTGTGCTACCTTTTTTTCTTTTTTTTTTCTTGTATTTGCATGAGTTGGTGACTCTAGGTTTAGCAACTGTTCTCACTGGATCTATGTTTGGATGTGCCGGTCAGTTTTTTGATATGCAGAGTAGAAACATAACCCATTGCACTTTCGAAACTCATGATGTTGAGCCCCAGAAGTCAATCCATCACACTGCATGGGCTCAGGAGCTGGCTCACAAGGCAACACCATCTCACGCATACCTCTGCGCTCATGCAAACGTCTGTCAATTTGAATAGCCAAAGACATAGAATCATTGAGACCAGAGGGAACAGGGAATCCCACCATAACGTCCTTTACATTTTCTGACAGACCCTTCCGAAAAAGGGCTGCCAAAGCATCATTATTCCATTTGGTCAGAACTGCCCACTTTCGGAATTTCTGACAGTACAACTCAGCGTCCTCAAGCCCCTGATTTAATGGAATGATGATGCTTTGGCAGCCCTTTTTCGGAAGGTTCTGTCAGAGAATGTAAAAGATGTTATGGTGAGTTTCCCTGCTCCCTCTGGTCTCAATGATTCTATGTCATTGGCGATTCAAATTGACAGACATTTGCGTGAGCGTAGAGGTATGCTTGGAATGGTGTTGCCTTGTGAACCAGCTTCTGAACCCATGCAGTGTGATAGAGTGGCTTCTGGGGCACAGCGTCATGAGTTTCGAAAACGCAATTGGTTATGTTTCTACTGTGGTGATGCCTCTCATGCTATTTCAGTCTGCCCTAAGCGGGGAAGACGTTTTGCACGCTCAGTTGTTTTGGGTAGTGTTCAGACTAAATTTCTGTTGACTGTTACCCTGATTTGCTCCCTGTCCACATTTTCTGCTCAGGCTTTTGTTGATTCGGGAGCAGCTATTAACCTGATGGATTTTGTTTTTGCTAAACGTTGTGGGTTTCCCTTGATACCCCTACGGAAGTCTATTCCCCTACTGGGGATTGATTCTACCCCTTTGGCTGAGAATAAACCCCAGTTCTCTACTCAGGTGATAATGAGGGTTAAACCTGATCATCAGGAGAGTTGCAAATTTTTGGTGCTGTAAAATCTGCATGACATTATTGTACTAGGTTTCCCTTGGTTGCAGTCTCATAATCCTGTTTTGGATTGGAAATCTGTGTCTGTAACCAGTTGGGGCTGCCAATGTGTTAATGCCAACACTCCTGTTTTTTCTGCCTCTCCCAGGCTCAAGATGTGCCTGACTTTTTGACTGATTTTTCTGATGTGTTTAGCGAAAGTAAATCTGCATCCTTGCCCCCCCATAGGAGCTATGACTGCGCTATTGAATTAGTGCCTGGTAGTAAATTCCCTAAAGGTCGCCTTTTTAACTTGTCTGTACCTGAACATGACGCTATGCGGTCTTATATCAAGGAGTCATTTGAGAAGGGTCATATCAGACCATCCTCTTCACCCTTGGGTGGCGGTTTTTTCTTTGTGGCCAAAAAGGATGGTTCATTAAGGCCGTGTATTGATTATCGTCTCTTGAACAATATCACTGTGAAATATCAATATCCGTTACCCTTGATTTCTGACCTGTTTTCCAGGGTGAAAAGTTCTAGTTGGTTTACCAAGCTTGACCTCAGGGGGGCGTATAACCTTATTCGCATTAAGCACGGGGATGAATGGAAGACGGGGTTTTAATACCCCAGAGGGGCATTTTGAGTACCTAGTGATGCTCTTTGGGCTCAATAATGCTCCTTCCGTCTTCCAGTCCTTCATGAATGACATTTTCAGGGATTTAATGGATAAATTTCTGATTGTATATTTGGATGATATCTTGATATTTTCCAATGACTGGGACTCTCATGTGAAACATGTTCGGACTGTGTTCCAGATTTTGAGAGAGAATGCTCTGTATGTGAAGGGATCAAAGTGTCTTTTGGCGTATAGAGGATCTCATTTCTGGGATTCATTTTGTCTCCATCTGTTATTGAAATGGACCCGGTCAAGGTTCAGGCCATCTGTGATTGGGTCCAACCTACTTCATTAAAGGCTCTTCAGAGATTCTTGGGTTTTGCCAATTTTTATCGTAAATTTATTGGTAATTTCTCTGTTATTGTTAAATCATTGACTGATTTGATCAAAAAGGGTTCTGATGTGGTGAATTGGCCTCCTGAGGCAGTCTCTGCGTTTCAGGAACTTAAACAGAGATTCACTTCCGCTCCTGCTCTATGGCAGCCTGATGTTTCTCTGCCATTTCAGGTGGAGGTTGATGCCTCTGAAATTGGGGCAGGTGCCATTTTGTCCCAAAGAGATCCTGAGACCTCTAAAAGTAACCCTTGTGCTTTTTTCTCTCGAAAATTTTCTCCAACTGAACGTAATTATGACGTGGGTAATCGGGAGTTATTGGCCATGAAGTGGGCTTTTGAAGAGTGGAGACATTGGCTGGAGGGAGCCAAACATCAGGTGGTGGTCCTCACGGACCATAAGAATCTGGTTTATCTGGAATCAGCCAAGCGACTTAATCCTAGACAGGCCAGGTGGGCCTTGTTTTTCACACATTTTAATTTTGTGGTTTCCTTTCTTCCTGGCACTAAGAATGTTAAGGCGGATGCCCTCTCGAGGAGTTTCCTTGCGGACTCTCCTGAGTTATCTGATCCTGCTGTTATTTTGAAAGAGGGTGTAGTTCTTTCCGCCATCTCGCCCAATTTGAGACTGGCTCTGGAGGGGTGTCAGGAGGATAAACCCGAGCGCTGCCCTGTTGGGAAATTGTTTGTCCCAGACCAGTGGAAGAAGAGTGTGATGTCTGAGACCTGAAAGAACAATTGATTACCGGCAAGGCTGATAGGAGTTCAGGTCACTTATATCAGACCATTCAGACCCAGCTGAACGCCATTCCGCAATTTGTTTATTACCCTCAGCAACCACCGGAGGGAGCCCCATCTCCGAAGTCGCCTCCAACGTATTCACAACAGTACCCCCCTTGAGGAGGGGTCACCGAACCCTCACCTGCGCAACCAGGCCGATCAGGATGAGATCGATGATAGGCACGGATCAGTCTCCTAGCATGGATGTCCAAAGCAAACACTCAAGAATTGTACTCCTGACCATAACCTCTCCACTTAACCAAATACTGGAGTTTCCGTCTAGCAAAATGAGAATCCAATATTTTCTCAACCACATACTCCAAATTGCCCTCAACCAAAACAGGGTCGGGAGGTGCAGCCATAGGAACCACTGGCTCGACAAATCTCTTCAATAAGGACTTGTGGAACACGTTATGGATCTTAAATGTCCCTGGAAGAAACAAATGGAAGGAAACTGGATAAAGAATTTCCATGATCTTATAAGGTCCAATGAACCTTGGCTTAAATTTTGGAGATGCAACCTTCATAGGGATATTTATTGAGGACAAACAAACGAAGTCCCCCACTTTAAAACGAGAACCATCATTCCTATGTTGGTTGGCAAACCGTTGGGCCTTCTCTTGAGAGAGAGACAACCTCTCCTCTACCTGGTCCCAAATCTGCTGCATACGCTCCACAATAGAG
The DNA here is from genome assembly GCA_033576555.1 of Oophaga sylvatica. Taxonomy (NCBI): domain Eukaryota; kingdom Metazoa; phylum Chordata; class Amphibia; order Anura; family Dendrobatidae; genus Oophaga; species Oophaga sylvatica. The sequence continues at coordinate 206,543,323 of JARQOD010000006.1, read as the reverse complement.
TCAACCCCCGGACAGACAGAAGCCTCCGCCTGTCCTGAAGAAAATCGAGGGTGAAATCCAGAATTGCAGAAAAATGGAGACATCAAGGTGGCAGAGCTAGCCCTATTATTAAGAGCAAACTCAGCCAAAGGCAAAAAAGAGACCCAGTCATCTTGATCAGCAGACACAAAACATCTCAAATAAGTCTCCAAGGTCTGGTTTGTTCTCTCAGTTTGTCCATTGGTCTGAGGGTGAAATGCAGAGGAGAAAGATAACTGAACACCAAGTCTAGAACAAAATGTTCTCCAAAATCTGGAAATAAACTGGACTCCTCTGTCAGACACAATGTTCTCCGGAATGCCATGTAACCGGACCACGTGCTGAAAGAACAAAGGCACCAATTCGGAGGAGGAAGGCAACTTAGGTAATGGCACAAGATGTATCATCTTGGAAAACCTATCACAGATTACCCAGATAACGGTCATTCTCTGAGAGACAGGGAGGTCAGAAATACAATCCATAGAAATATGGGTCCATGGCCTCTTGGGTACAGGTAATGGCATTAACAAACCAGTAGAGCGAGAGCAAGGCTTGGAACGAGAGCAAGTCCCACAGGATTGCACAAAGTCACTGATGTCACGGGACAAAGTAGGCCACCAAAAGGACTGACTCACCAAGTCTCTGGAACCAAAAATCCCAGGATGACCAACCAAAGTGGAACAATGAATCTCAGACATCACACTCTTCTTCCACTGGTCTGGGACAAAAAATTTACTAACAGGGCAGCGTTTAGGTTTATTCTCCTGGCACCCCTCCAGAGCCAGTCTCAAATTGGGAGAGATGGCGGAAAGAACTACACCCTCTTTCAAAATCACAGCAGGATCAGATAACTCAGGAGAATCCACAAAGAAACTCCTCGAGAGGGCATCCGCCTTAACATTCTTAGTGCCCGGAAGAAAAGAAACCACAAAATTGAAACGTGTGAAAAACAAGGCCCACCTGGCCTGTCTAGGATTAAGTCGCTTGGCTGATTCGAGATAAACCAGGTTGTTATGGTCCGTGAGTACCACCACCTGATGTTTGGCTCCTTCCAGCCAATGTCTCCAATCTTCAAAGGCCCACTTCATGGCCAATAACTCCCGATTACCCACGTCATAATTGCTTTCAGTTGGAGAAAATTTTCGAGAGAAAAAGGCACAAGGGTTAATCTTAGAGGTCTCAGGATCCCTTTGGGACAAAACGGCACCTGCCCCAATCCAATCTCAGAAGCATCAACCTCCACCTGAAACGGCAGAGAAAAATCTGGCTGCCGTAGAACAGGAGCAGAAATTAATCTCTGCTTAAGTTCCTGAAACACAGAAACTGCCTCAGGAGGCCAATTCACCACATCGGAACCCTTTTTAGTCAAATCAGTCAATGGTTTAACAATACCGGAGAAATTACCAATAAATTTACGATAAAAATTAGCAAAACCCAAAAATCTCTGAAGAGCCTTCAATGTAGTAGCTTGAACCCAATCACAGATGGCCTGAACCTTGACCGGGTCCATTTCAATAACAGACGGAGACAAAATGAATCCCAGAAATGAGACCTTCTGTACGCCAAAAAGACACTTTGATCCCTTCACATACAGTGCATTCTCTCTCAAAATCTGGAACACAGTCCAAACATGTTTTACATGAGATTCCCAGTCGTTGGAAAAAATCAAGATATCATCCAAATAAACGATCAGAAATTTATCCACAAAATCCCTGAAAATATCATTCATGAAGGATTGAAAGACGGAAGGGGCAATAATAAGCCCAGAAGGCATCACTAGGTACTCAAAATGCCCCTCTGGGGTATTAAACGCCGTCATCCATTCATCCCCGTGCTTAATGCGAATAAGGTTATACGCTCCCCTGAGGTCAAGCTGGGTAAACCAACTAGCACTTTTCACTCTGGAAAATATGTCAGAAATCAAGGGTAACGGATATTGATATTTAAAAGTGATTTTATTCAGGAGGCGATAGTCAATACACGGCCACAATGAACCATCCTTCTTGGCCACAAAGAAAAAACCGGCTCCCAAGGGTGAAGAGGAAGGTGTGATATGACTTTTTTCTCCAAAGACTCCTTGAAATTTGCATTAGTTAGGACCTGATATACGAGAAGAGCCTTAACGTGGCTATCAGGTACACATAATTTGGCCATCTTATGCGCTATGACTTCTCAACTTTTCATATTTCTAAGGCAGTGATGCAATTCATTTTTCATATTTCGTGTTTGCAAGCTATAGCGCTACAGTGTGCTACCTTTTTTTCTTTTTTTTTTTCTTGTATTTGCATGAGTTGGTGACTCTAGGTTTAGCAACTGTTCTCACTGGATCTATGTTTGGATGTGCCGGTCAGTTTTTTGATATGCAGAGTAGAAACATAACCCATTGCACTTTCGAAACTCATGATGTTGAGCCCCAGAAGTCAATCCATCACACTGCATGGGCTCAGGAGCTGGCTCACAAGGCAACACCATCTCACGCATACCTCTGCGCTCATGCAAACGTCTGTCAATTTGAATAGCCAAAGACATAGAATCATTGAGACCAGAGGGAACAGGGAATCCCACCATAACGTCCTTTACATTTTCTGACAGACCCTTCCGAAAAAGGGCTGCCAAAGCATCATTATTCCATTTGGTCAGAACTGCCCACTTTCGGAATTTCTGACAGTACAACTCAGCGTCCTCAAGCCCCTGATTTAATGGAATGATGATGCTTTGGCAGCCCTTTTTCGGAAGGTTCTGTCAGAGAATGTAAAAGATGTTATGGTGAGTTTCCCTGCTCCCTCTGGTCTCAATGATTCTATGTCATTGGCGATTCAAATTGACAGACATTTGCGTGAGCGTAGAGGTATGCTTGGAATGGTGTTGCCTTGTGAACCAGCTTCTGAACCCATGCAGTGTGATAGAGTGGCTTCTGGGGCACAGCGTCATGAGTTTCGAAAACGCAATTGGTTATGTTTCTACTGTGGTGATGCCTCTCATGCTATTTCAGTCTGCCCTAAGCGGGGAAGACGTTTTGCACGCTCAGTTGTTTTGGGTAGTGTTCAGACTAAATTTCTGTTGACTGTTACCCTGATTTGCTCCCTGTCCACATTTTCTGCTCAGGCTTTTGTTGATTCGGGAGCAGCTATTAACCTGATGGATTTTGTTTTTGCTAAACGTTGTGGGTTTCCCTTGATACCCCTACGGAAGTCTATTCCCCTACTGGGGATTGATTCTACCCCTTTGGCTGAGAATAAACCCCAGTTCTCTACTCAGGTGATAATGAGGGTTAAACCTGATCATCAGGAGAGTTGCAAATTTTTGGTGCTGTAAAATCTGCATGACATTATTGTACTAGGTTTCCCTTGGTTGCAGTCTCATAATCCTGTTTTGGATTGGAAATCTGTGTCTGTAACCAGTTGGGGCTGCCAATGTGTTAATGCCAACACTCCTGTTTTTTCTGCCTCTCCCCAGGCTCAAGATGTGCCTGACTTTTTGACTGATTTTTCTGATGTGTTTAGCGAAAGTAAATCTGCATCCTTGCCCCCCCATAGGAGCTATGACTGCGCTATTGAATTAGTGCCTGGTAGTAAATTCCCTAAAGGTCGCCTTTTTAACTTGTCTGTACCTGAACATGACGCTATGCGGTCTTATATCAAGGAGTCATTGGAGAAGGGTCATATCAGACCATCCTCTTCACCCTTGGGTGGCGGTTTTTTCTTTGTGGCCAAAAAGGATGGTTCATTAAGGCCGTGTATTGATTATCGTCTCTTGAACAATATCACTGTGAAATATCAATATCCGTTACCCTTGATTTCTGACCTGTTTTCCAGGGTGAAAAGTTCTAGTTGGTTTACCAAGCTTGACCTCAGGGGGGCGTATAACCTTATTCGCATTAAGCACGGGGATGAATGGAAGACGGGGTTTTAATACCCCAGAGGGGCATTTTGAGTACCTAGTGATGCTCTTTGGGCTCAATAATGCTCCTTCCATCTTCCAGTCCTTCATGAATGACATTTTCAGGGATTTAATGGATAAATTTCTGATTGTATATTTGGATGATATCTTGATATTTTCCAATGACTGGGACTCTCATGTGAAACATGTTCGGACTGTGTTCCAGATTTTGAGAGAGAATGCTCTGTATGTGAAGGGATCAAAGTGTCTTTTGGCGTATAGAGGATCTCATTTCTGGATTCATTTTGTCTCCATCTGTTATTGAAATGGACCCGGTCAAGGTTCAGGCCATCTGTGATTGGGTCCAACCTACTTCATTAAAGGCTCTTCAGAGATTCTTGGGTTTTGCCAATTTTTATCGTAAATTTATTGGTAATTTCTCTGTTATTGTTAAATCATTGACTGATTTGATCAAAAAGGGTTCTGATGTGGTGAATTGGCCTCCTGAGGCAGTCTCTGCGTTTCAGGAACTTAAACAGAGATTCACTTCCGCTCCTGCTCTATGGCAGCCTGATGTTTCTCTGCCATTTCAGGTGGAGGTTGATGCCTCTGAAATTGGGGCAGGTGCCATTTTGTCCCAAAGAGATCCTGAGACCTCTAAAAGTAACCCTTGTGCTTTTTTCTCTCGAAAATTTTCTCCAACTGAACGTAATTATGACGTGGGTAATCGGGAGTTATTGGCCATGAAGTGGGCTTTTGAAGAGTGGAGACATTGGCTGGAGGGAGCCAAACATCAGGTGGTGGTCCTCACGGACCATAAGAATCTGGTTTATCTGGAATCAGCCAAGCGACTTAATCCTAGACAGGCCAGGTGGGCCTTGTTTTTCACACATTTTAATTTTGTGGTTTCCTTTCTTCCTGGCACTAAGAATGTTAAGGCGGATGCCCTCTCGAGGAGTTTCCTTGCGGACTCTCCTGAGTTATCTGATCCTGCTGTTATTTTGAAAGAGGGTGTAGTTCTTTCCGCCATCTCGCCCAATTTGAGACTGGCTCTGGAGGGGTGTCAGGAGGATAAACCCGAGCGCTGCCCTGTTGGGAAATTGTTTGTCCCAGACCAGTGGAAGAAGAGTGTGATGTCTGAGATTCATTGTTCCGCGTTGGCCAGTCATCCCGGAATTTTTGGTACCAGAGACTTGGTGAGTCAGTCCTTTTGGTGGCCTACTTCGTCTCGTGACGTCAGGAAGTTTGTGCAGTCCTGTGGGACTTGCTCTCACTCCAAGCCTTGCTCTTGCTCTAGTGGTTTGTTGATGCCATTGCCTGTGCCCAAGAGACCATGGACCCATATCTCTATGGATTTTATTTCCGACCTCCCTGTTTCTCAGAGAATGACCATTATCTGGGTGATTTGTGATAGGTTTTCCAAGATGATACATCTTGTGCCATTACCTAAGTTGCCTTCCTCCTCCGAATTGGTGCCTTTGTTCCTTCAGCACGTGGTTCAGTTACACGCATTCCTGAGAACATTGTGTCTGACAGAGGAGTCCAGTTTGTTTCCAGATTTTGGAGGACTTTTTGTTCTAAACTTGGTGTTCATTTGTCTTTCTCCTCTGCTTTTCATCCTCAGACCAATGGACAAACTGAGAGAACAAACCAGAAATTGGAGACTTATCTGAGATGCTTTGTGTCTGCTGATCAAGATGACTGGGTCTCTTTTTTTGCCTTTGCCTGAGTTTGCTCTTAATAATAGGGCAAGCTCTGTCACTTTGATGTCTCCATTTTTCTGCAATTTTGGGTTTCACCCTCGATTTTCTTTGGGACAGACGGAGGCTGTCCGGGTGTTGACTCTATTGTGGAGCGTATGCAGCAGATTTGGGACCAGGTAGTGGAGAGGTTGTCCCTCTCTCAGGAGAAGGCCCAGCGGTTTGCCAACCGGCATAGGACTGATAGTCTTCGATGTAAAGTGGGGGACTTGGTCTGGTTGTCCTCAAGAAATATCCCTATGAGAGTTGCATCTCCTAAGTTTAAGCCTAGGTTCATTGGACCTTATAAGATCATGGAGATTCTTAATCCTGTTTCCTTTCGTTTACTTCTTCCAGGGACATTTAAGATCCATAACGTGTTCCACAAGTCCTTATTGAAGAGGTTTGTCGAGCCAGTGGTTCCTATGGCTGCGCCTCCTGACCCTGTTTTGGTTGAGGGCAATCTGGAGTATGTGGTTGAGAAAATATTGGATTCTCGTTTTTCTAGATGGAAACTCCAGTATTTGGTTAAGTGGAGAGGTTATGGTCAGGAGGACAATTCTTGGGTGTTTGCTTCGGACATCCATGCTAGGAGACTGATCCGTGCGTATCACAGAGCTCATCTTGACCGACCTGGTTGCACAAATGAGGGTTCGGTGACCCCTCCTCAAGGGGGGGTACTGTTATGAATGTTTTAGAAATGAATTCTGAGCAGAAGCTCCCTCTGGTGGTTACAAACAGTACTGAACCATTCAATGAGGATTGGCAATCAGGAATCACAGACTGGCTGGATATAAGGGAGGTTTCCCCCCATCATGGTTGCCGGTGATCAATTGTTCTTGTCTCAACGTTGTTTCCTGGTTCACTTGGAAGCTTGCTGAGCCTTGCCTCTTCTCCTGCTCTCAGATAAGATATTTTCTGTTTTTTGTTTTTGTGCTTGCCATTTGCATATTTCTCTGCATTTCTGTGAGGTTGGCCAGGTTCCCCTCCCCGGGGGGCTTGGGCTCCTCTCGGTTCCTCTGGAGCCACTGTTGTTTGTTCATTTGCCTTTTCCAGTTTTTTCTGTGGCTGTGGCTTAGTTTTGTTACACCAGAGAACTAATTTAGGTGGTAGAGGTCGTGTGATCTCAGGTGTTTTTGCAATTAGTAGCGTTGGCTTTTTTTAGGGTTTTTTTGGATTGCAGTAAGTATCCTTCCTATCCTTTTTTGGGATCTGCTCCGGGGCAGATAGCTTTCCTCTTTCTATCTTTAGGTGTAGTTAGCCTCTCAGGCTGTGACGAGGCGTCTAGGACCAACGTAGGAACGCTCCACGGCTGCCTTTAGTTGTGGTGTTTAGTCAGGGTACTGCAATCCAGTAGATTCCAACCTCTCTGGTGTATTGCCTTTTTTGCCTGCTCTCCTCAGCTACCAAAACATAACAACCTGCCTCCTTTTAAAGTGTCCAGTGGTCTCATTCTTACTTAATCATGACAGATTGATCTCCAGCCATGTCCTCATCAACACCCACACCTGTGTTAATGGAGCAATCATTGAAAAGAGGTTAGCTGGTCCTTTTAAGGCAGGGCTGCAATGATGTTGAAATGTGTTTTGGGGGATAAAGTTCATTTTCTAGCCAAATATTGACTTTGCAAGTAATTGCTGTTAAGCTGATCACTCTTTATAACATTCTGGAGTATATGCAAATTGCCATTAGAAAAAGTGAAGCAGTAGACTTTGTAAAAATTAAAATTTTGTCATTCTCAAAACTTTTGGCCATGACTGTACTTCCTGTCCACCGTAGACCAAGGTAAGCTGTGAGCTGATATTAATAGCCTGGGAAACTTTATGGCTATTGGCTCTTTCCCAGAATAATAACATCAGCCCTCAGCAGTCTGCTTTCCCTCTGCTGGCTATGAAAATTACGCTGAAGCCAACGCAATTTTAAAATGTTTTGAAAAATAAACAGATATTGCATTTCATGCAGATTGTGTGTGTATGTGTGTGTATGTGTGTGTCTTTATTTAACTCTTTATGTACCATTTTATTATTGAGGGTATCTGGCTGATACCTGTTCGTTACTAAACCTCGGGCTTGGTAATATATATAAATATATAGATATATGTATCTATATATATACAGTACAGACCAAAAATTTGGATACACCTTCTCATTCAAAGATTCTTCTATATTTTCATGACTATTAAAATTGTAGAATCACACTGAAGGCATCAAAACTATGAAGTAACACATGTGGAATTATACATTACACTTTACAAAAAAGTGTGAAACAACTGAAAATATGTCTTATATTCTAGGTTCTTCAAAGTAGCCACCTTTTGCTTTGATTACTGCTTTGCATGCAGAAAAGGTGAACGGATGGACTCTATATGCCTAGTTCCCACCGTGAAGCATGGAGGAGGTGGTGTGATGGTGTGGGGGTGCTTTGCTGGTGACACTATTGGGAATTATTCAAAATTGAAGCGGTGAACGGTCCAGCTCACCCCAAACCATCTCGATTGAGTTCAGGTCTGGTGACTGTGGAGGCCTGGTCATCTGGCATAGCACCCCAACACTCTCCTTCTTGGTCAAATAACCCTTACACAGCCTGGAGGTGTGTTTGGGGTCATTGCCCTGTTGAAAAATAAATGATGGTCCAACTAAACACAAACTGGATGGAATAGCATGCTGCTGCAAGATGCTGTGGTAGCCAGGCTGGTTCAGTATGCCTTCAATTTTGAATAAATCCCCAACAGTGTCACCAGCAAAGCACCCCCACATCATCACACCACCTCCTCCATGCTTCACGGTGGGAACCAGGCATGCAGAGTCCATCCATTCACCTTTTCTGTGTGCAAAGCAGTAATCAAAGCAAAAGGTGGCTACTTTGAAGAACCTAGAATATAAGACATATTTTCAGTTGTTTCACACTTTTTTGTAAAGTGTAATGTATAATTCCACATGTGTTAATTCATAGTTTTGATGCCTTCAGTGTGATTCTACAATTTTCACAGTCATGAAAATACAGAAAAATCGCTGAATGAGGTGTGTCCAAACTTTTGGTCTGTACTGTATATACATATATATATATATATATATATATATATATATATATAATATTCATTTATTTGTTTTCTGTGTGTAAACATTATATTTGAACATGGTATTGGTACTGTAAAAAGCAGCTGAAAATTAGCATAAAAAAACACAACAAAAACTCCCAGTGTGAGAATACCCTAAAAAGCAGCTGAAAATTAGCATAAAAAATACAGCAAAAAGCGCAGCAAAAATGCCCAGTATGAACATACCCTAAAAGCAGCTGAAAAATAGCATAAAAATGCAGTAAAAACACAGGTATCATTATTTGCAGCATTTTGCTGAAGAAAAGTCATGGACAGCAACTCACCTTTATTAGCATGGACAAAGACACAAGTTAGCCCAAAAAAACTCACCAAAATCGCAGCAAAAAACACACCAAAAGCGCACCTAAACCTGCTTTTTTGCCGCAGTTTCTTTCCTGCCAAAAAACATACCGTTAACAGCAAACTGGTGTCAATAACTTTGCTAAGTCTATGTGCGCACCTAGCGGATTTGCTTGTGGAAATTTCAGCGCGGTTTGTGCCTCTCTTGGCAGAAAACGCAGTTGAATTTCCACTCTGTTTGATGCAAATTTTCATGCCGATTTGTAAGCTAATTAAAGATATATTATTTAAAAAAAATGTGATATAATTTCCTTGTTTAACCTCTTTTTTCATTCTCCATTGAAGACCATAATATCATTACATACCATGTTCACATATAATGTATACACACACAAAACAAATATAAGTGACTATAATATATATACTAGATGGTGGCCCGATTCTCACGCATTGGGTATTCTAGAATGGGTATACATGGAGGCTGCTGCTGTTGGTATATGGAGGCTGCTGCTGCTGGGTATATGTGGAGGCCTGCTGTGGACAGTGGTATATAGAGCAGTGGTCCTCAACCTTTTGCACAGGACGGGTTAACCAAGACCATTCTTCATGGCCTGGCAGGGCGGGATGAGGTGGGCAGGATGGGCTTGGTCATAGGGGCGGGCTAGGGACGGAATTGTAGTATGTATAGCAAGATGGTCCTTACATATAATCCCCCATGTATAGTATGATGACCCCACACATATAATCCCCCCATGTGTAGTATGATGGCCCCACAAAGTACTGATTGATATATATATATACTGTATATACTCGAGTGTAAGCCGACCCGAGTATAAGCTGAGGCACCTAATTTTGCCACGGAAAACTGGGTAAGCTTATTCACTCGAGTATAAGCCGGGTATGCATTGTCCCTCATTCCTATCCCGGTATGTGTGGTTCCCCCGTCCTGTCCAGCTCCGTGTGGCTCCCCCTGCTGTATGCATGCTTCCCTGTCCCATCCTGTAAGCATGGCTCCGCTCCCACTCTCCCATCCTTGTATTCAAGGCTCCACTCCCACCCTCCCATCCTTGTATGCATGGCTCCGCTCCACCCTCTCATCCTTGCATACATGGCTCCCCTGTCCCATCCTGTATGCATGGCTCTGCTCCCACTCTCCCATCCTTGTATATATGGCTCCCCTGTCCCATCCTGTATGCATGGCTCTGCTCCCACCCTTGTATACATGGCTCCCCTGTCAAATCATCTATGTATGGCCCCGCTCCCACCCTCCTATCCTTGTTTACATGGCTCACCTGTCCCATCCTGTATGTATGGCTTCACTCCCCCATCCCATCCTTATATGCATGGCTCCACTCCCGCATCCTTGTATGCATGGCTCCACTCCCACCCTCTCCTCCTTGTATGCAAGGCTCTGCTCCCCCCTCCCCTCCTTGTATGCATGGCTCCAGCCCCCCTCCCATCCTTGTATGCATGGCTCCAGCCCCCCCTCCTATCCTTGTATGCAAGGCTCCGCTCCCCCCCTCCCCTCCTTGTATGCATGGCTCTGCTCCCACCCTCCCCTCCTCGTATGCATGGCTCCAGCCCCCCCTCCTATCCTTGTATGCAAGGCTCCGCTCCCCCCCTCCCCTCCTTGTATGCATGGCTCTGCTCCCACCCTCCCCTCCTCGTATGCATGGCTTCGTTCCCCTCTCACATCCTTGTATGCATGGCTCCGCTTCCACACTCCCCTCCTTGTATGCAATGGATCCGCTCCCCCCTCCCATCCTTGTATGCATGGCTTCGCTCCCCCCTCCCATCCTTGAATGCATGGCTCCACTCCCGCATCCTTGTATGCATGGCTCCGCTCCCACCCTCTCCTCCTTGTATGCAAGGCTCCGCTCCCCCCCTCCCCTCCTTGTATGCATGGCTCCGCTCCCCCCTCCCATCCTTGAATGAATGGCTCCGCTCTCCCTCCCATCCATGAATGCATGGCTCCGCTCCCCCCTCCCATCCTTGTATGCATGGCTCCCCTGTCCCATCTCGTATACATGGCTGGGCTCCCCCGTCCTCCCCATCATACTTAACCTGACACCATCGCTGCAAGTCCCTGCATCTCTATCCCGGATCGTCAGCTTCTTCCTGTGTGGTGCGGTCACATGGTACCACTCATTAAGGTCATGAATATGGACGCCACGCCTATGGGAGTGGAGTTGCATCCATATTCATGACCTTAATAGCAGTACTACGTGACCGCCTTGCACAGGAAGAAGCAGACGCGCCGGGACATGGATGCAGGGACGGAAGTGAGTAGGTGAATATGTATGTGGAGGCCGCCAGTTGGGGTTCTTCCGCTGCGAGCAGCAGGGAGATGACCAGCTGGCGCCGGTCATCTCCCTGCTGCGTCACCGCTGACCTCCATGTGGCAGGAGATGACCCGTGGCTACCGTCGGGAGATCAGCAACTAGCGCCGCTGATCTCCTGACGATAGCGGTGGTGTGCGTGGTTCAAATCCTGCACCAATTCACGGCTGGACAGCGCCTTTCGCTGATTGGTCTCGTACGGCTGGGTGCGACCAATCAGCTACGCGGGATTTCCGTTACAGACAGACAGAATTAGACGATTACCGTATATACCCATGTATAAGCCGAGATTTTCAGCCCATTTTTTAGGGCTGAAAGTCCCCCTCTCGGCTTATACGCGGGTCATATACGGGGGTCGGCGGGGGAGGGGGAGCGGGGGAGTCGGATCATACTCACCCCTTTGCCGGCACGGTCTCTGCAGCCCCCCTGCTTCTCCCACGATCTCCGGATCCTTCCTGCAGCGGTCACATGGCACCGCTCATTAAAGTCATGAATATGCACATATTCATGACTTTAATGAGCGGTACCACGTGACCGCTGCAGGACTGAAGTGCTGCAGAGAGCGCCGGGAGAAGAGGAGAGGCTGCAGGGACTCGCGGCGGAGGGGTGATTATAGCGATATTTACCTGTCCCCGTGCCACCGTTGAGCGCTGCTCCCTTGGTCCTGGCTGCGAATGTTCAGGCAGAGGGCGCGATGACGTCGTTAGTGCGCGCCCCGCCCCCTGTCAGATCATTCACAGCCAGAGGAGTCAGACCGAGGGAGTAGGGCGCAACGGTGCAGAGAGGACAGGTAAATATCTCAGGTGCCGGGGTCCTGAGCGAGCGGTGACACCGGCACCTGTCCCCCATAGCGCACCAGTGTCACCGCCTGCTCAGGACACCGGCACCTGGCCCCCAGCTACGAGAGGTGAGTATGTCATTTTTTTTTTTGCAGCAGCAGCATATGAGGCCTATACTATGGGGCATAATTGTGCAGCATATGGGGCATAATATGGAGCATATGGGGGCATAATATGGAGCATATGGGGGCATAATATGGAGCATATGGAGGCATAATATGGAACATATGGGGGCATAATCTGGAGCACATGGGGGCATAAGCTGTGGAACATATGGGGGCATAATCTGGAGCATATGGGGGCATAAGCTGTGGAACATATGGGGGCATAATCTGGAGCATATGGGGGCATAAACTGTGGAACATATGGAGCATAATCTGGATCATATGGGGGCATAAGTTGTGGAACATATGGGGGCATATATATGGAGCATATGGGGCATAATCTGGAACATATGGGGGCATATTCTGGAGCATATGGAGGCATAAACTGTGGAACATATGGGGGCATAATCTGGAGCATATGGGGGCATAAACTGTGGAACATATGGGGGCATAATCTGGAGCATATGGGGCATAAGCTGTGGAACATATGGGGCATAATCTGGAGCATATGGGGGCATAATCTGTGGAACATATGGGGCATAATCTGGAGCATATGGGGGCATAATCTGTGGAACATATGGGGCATAATCTGGAGCATATTGGGCATAATCTGTGCAGCATATGGGGGCATAATCTGTGGAGCATCATATGGGGGCATAATCATTTTTCACCCTAGGCTTATACACGAGTCAATAAGTTTTCCCAGTTTTTTGTGGCAAAATTAGAGGGGTCGGCTTATAAACGGGTCGCCTTATACATGAGTATATACGGTATATAAGAGGATATATATACTGTACAGTTTATAGTATATATATATATATGTAATACCAAGCCCGAGGTTTAGTAATGAACAGGTGTCAGCCAGATACCTTCAGTAATAGAGATGAGCGACTTTGCCTTTTTTAGGGTCGAGTCGGGTTTCATGAAACCCGACTTTCTCAAAAGTCGAGTCGAACGAAATCGGCCGACTATTGGGAAAAGTCGCTGGTCTGACTGAAACACGAAACCCAATACAAATCAATGGGGAAGCAAAGTCGGCAGGGAGGTGAGGACAGTAAACACACCTACAGTGCCCATTTCAATGCCAACGACATCAATTCTTATTACTTAAGCTTGGCAACCTTAATTTACTTTATAATAATAGTTGCGCATTGAAAACTGGGGGTTATTTGGCTAAAGTTGTGGGGGGGTAGGGCTGGCTCCAGGTCTTCGTAGGCCCCGGGCGAAAGAGTGTCAGTGGGCCCCTTTAACACATACCACAATTCATGATGCTCAGATACGGCACAGAAATATAGGTATAGTACAATGACAAATACTTCACTTCTTACATTACATGACAGATATATATTTTAAATTCTACAATAGCTCAAAAACCGGACAGTATATTCCTCCATACAGTATTATAGCCACCACATAGTGCGCCATACAGAATAATGAGGCCACCAAAATTGCTCCATACATAATTGGTCCCATATAATGTTCCATACAGTATATGATGAGCTCCACATAATGCTCCAGTATATGATGGCCCCATATAATGTGCCATACAGTATAGGACGGTCCACATAAAGTAGAATGAGCCCCACATATTGCTCCATACAGTATATGATGGGCCCCATATATTGCTCCATGCAGAATGGGCTCCATATAATGCTCCATGCAGAATAGGCCCCATATGTGCTACATATGATGCTCCATACCCTATATGATGCCCCATAAATAATGAACCCCATATGATGCTCCAGTATATGATGGGCCCCATGGATGATGCTCCAGTGTATGATGGGCCAATATAATGCTCCATATATAATGGGCCCCATATGATGCTCCAGTATATGATGGGCTCCATGGATGATGCTCCAGTGTATGATGGGCCTATATAATGCTCCATATATAATGGGCCCCATTTATAATGCTCCAGTGTATAATGGGCCCCGTATATACTGCTCCAGTGTCTGATGGGCCCCATTTATAATGCTCCAGTATATGATGGGCCCCATGGATGATGCTCCAGTGTATAATAGGCCCTGTATATGCTGCTCCAGTGTCTGATGTGCCCCATTTAGAATGCTCCAGTATATGATGGGCTCCAGTGTATAATAGGCCAATATAATGCTCCATATATAATGAACCCCATATGATGCTCCAGTATATGATGGACCCCATGGATGATGCTCCAGTGTATGATGGGCCTATATAATGCTCCATATATAATGGACCCCATTTATAATGCTCTAGTGTATAATGGGCCCCATATATGCTGCTCCAGTCTCTGATGGGCCCCATTTAGAATGCTCCAGCATATGATGGGCCCCATGGAATATGCTCCAGTGTATGATTGGCCAATAAAATGCTCCATATATAATGGGCCCCAATAATAATGCTCCAGTGTATTTTGGGCCCCGTATATGCTTTGGCATATGTTGAGGTGTAGGCTGGACACAGCTGCAAATGGAGGAATTGGAGAAATCGGAGGAATAGGAGGACAAAGCGAGTCATTTTGCTGGCAACCTATGTGTCATCAGGGGAAGGTAGTACAAAATCCTTTGAAACCGAGGCATGGTTCATTTTTATGAAGGTGAGATCACCAACATTTTGGGTCGACAGCCGGGTCCTTCTTTCTGATCCCGCTGCACTGAAGACTCTTTCTGATAGCACACTACCAGCAGGGCAAGCGAGCTCCTGTAAAGCATATTGGGCCAATTCAGGTCAGGTTTCGAGTTTATAGGCCCAGTAGTCAAAGGGGAATGAACTGTGAGGGAGAACATCGATAAGGGAGGAGAGGTAATTTTGAGCCATAGTTGACAACTGCTGTCTCCTGTCTGTTGCAATCGATTCAGTATTAACAGTCGTGTGAGCGTTACTCGAGAAATCAGTCCAAAACACGGTCATGAAACCCTTGTCTCCAACGTCACTTCGGCTGTGTGCACCACAAACACCTCTTCCGTTTGGCCCAGTACGTCTCGTGGTAGAACCTGCACCACTGCTGTTTGCTGGGAATGCCTCTAACAAACGGTTTACCAGAGTTGCTTGTTTGTTCGTCAATATTAGCTTTAGGTTCTCCTGTGGCTTGATGTTCTGTAATTTGCCTTTATAGTGTGTTTGAGGATGCTGGCCAACCAGTAGTCGTCATCCTTCATAATTTTGGCAATGCGGGGGTCCCTTTTTAGGACACGCAACACATAATCACACATGTGGGTCAATGTTCCAGGTGTCAATGATGCACTGACAGTGGTGGGTGGAGGAGCACTTTCTGCCAAATCAACATCCCTCCAGTCACACACAAACCCTGTACCTGACCTTGGCAAGCCAACATTTTCTCTTGCCCCCTGAAAAGCATCCTCCTCCCCAAAATAATCATCCCCTCATTCTTCTCCTCCTCTTCCTCTTCTTCCTCCACCTCGTCCAGGACAGTTTCCTGAGCAGACAATGCCTGACTGTCATCAAGGCTTCCCTCCTCCTCCTCCTCTTCCTCCTCCGCTGCAGACGCTTGATCCTTAATGTGCGTCAAAGTTTGCATGAGCAGACGCATAAGTGGGATGCTCATGCTTATGATGGCATCGTCTGCGCTTACCAGCCGTGTGCATTCCTCTAAACACTGAAGGACTTTACAGAGGTCTTTCAGCTTTGACCACTGCACACCGGACAACTCCATGTCTGCCCTCAAACTGCTTGCCCCTGTATCCTCCCACAAAAGCATTACAGCCTGCCTCTGTTCGCACAGCCTCTCAATCATGTGCATGGTGGAGTTCCACCTTGTTGCAACATCTATGATTAGGCGGTGCTTGGGGAGGTGGCGCGATCGCTGCAGCTTCTGTATACGACTGGAGTTCACAGGCGAGCGACGGATGTGAGAGCAGTCTTCGCACCTTATGGAGCAGGGCTGTTAACTCCGGATAATTATTTAGGAAGCTCTGCACCACCAGGTTCAAGGTGTGAGTCAGGCAAGGAATGTGTCTGAGTTTTGCCAGGGCTATGGCTGCCACAAAATTTCGGCCGTTTTCATTGGCTACCCTGCCTGGCGCAAGATGTAGACTGCCCAGCCATGACTCTCTCTGCAAGTTTCTCTCTGCAAGTAGTCGGCCAGTACCTAAGCGGTGTGTCTGTTGTCACCCAAAGACATCATCTTTAAAACAGCCTGCTGACGCTTACCACTAGCTGTTCAATAGAGGGACACCTCGTGTGCAACACAGGCAACTGCGGATGGAGTGCTCGTGCCACTGCGCTCTGTCGACGAGCTTTCGCTTCTGGAGGAGGAGCGTCGAACGCCTACAGCCAACTGTTGCCTATACCTAGACCCTGCATCCACCACATTAACCCAGTGCGCAGTGATGGACACGTAATGGCCCTGGCCATACCTACTGGCCCATGCATCTGTTGTGAGGTGCACCTTTCCACTTACTGATTGTTTGAGTGCATGGACAATGCGGTCTTTCACATGCAGGTGGAGGGCAGGGATGGCTTTTCTAGAAAAGAAGTGCCGACTGGGTAGGTCATAGGGTGGGACAGAGTAGGCCATGAGCTCTCGGAACGCTGCGCTTTTAACCAAATGGAAGGGCATCATCTCTAATGAGATCAGTTTGGCAATGTAGGCATTCAAAGCCAGTGTACGCGGATGAGAAGATAAGTACTTTCTTGTCCTACTGAGAGTATCTGCTAGGGTGAGCTGGACTTGAGAGCTGCATATAGGTGAACTAGAGGTGGACATGACGGACTGAGGGGGGGTTGGTGATGGTGGTGGTGGTGGTGGTGGTGATGGCCTAGATTCAGTCTTTCATTGCAAAAACATTGTGATTCCCTGACTGCTTTGGCCTTGCGACGACACCTCAACATTTCTTGCTGGTGGTGTGCTAACCGGTGGGCTTACAGTGGGGGAAGCGATGGAGCATTGCTGGCTACCTTCAGTTGGAGCAGGTGCACATGTGCTGCCTGAGGTTTTGTAGTCCTTCCACGCTTGCAAGTGCAAGTTGATTAAATGTCTAAGCATGCAACTGGTATTCAAATTTCGGAGATTTTTCCCTCGGCTAAAGTTCCTTCCGCACTTCTTACAGATAACCTTGGCCTCATCAATAGGATTTTGGTCAAAAAAGTGCCACACTGCACTCTTCCTACTATGGGATAAATTTTCAGGGCTTGCACGCTGTGCTGATTTCACCGTCTGGCCAAGCTGTCCTGCAACTCCTTTTGTTTTTTAACACATTTTTGGACTGCTACGGGCCTGCCAGATAACCGCTGCTGCGATGTCGATGCCTGCTGCGGATCCTTCTCCTTTTCTGAGCTATTACCAGCGGCACCTGTTGTGAACATGTTGGAGACGACTTCAGAGCTGAAGCTCCCTCTGGTGGTTGCTGAGGGTATTGAACCTATGCTGAACACCAAAAGTCCACCACCTGCAATTGATGATTGGTTATCAGGTGGGACTGAATGGCCTGATATAAGTGAGCTGACTTCCCATGATCCTCGCCGGTGATCAATTGTTCTTCCTGGTCTAGGTTGGAATTCAGCTTGCTTTTCTGCTGCCTCCTGCTATCATTCAGATAAGTTACTTTTTGTTTTTTTTTCTGTGGTATGATTTTGCTTGGTTTTGCTGCCTTGCTTTTGAGTTCAGCCGGGTTCCCTTTGGGGGCTTGTGCTGGTCTCTGTTCTCTTTTTGTATTTGCTCATTTGCTCAGTTCTTGTTATTTTGTACCGCTGGGTAGCTGCATGTTCACACCAGAGATCTGATATAGGTGGTCGAGACTGTGTGGTCTCAGCGTTTTTGGATTCAGAAGTGTTGGAGTTTTTCCTAGGGTTTTTCTGGGTTGCAGACAGTATCCTCTCCTGTGCTGTCCTATCTAGACAGTTGGAGCCCCAGCGTTTGCTCATTCTATTTTCTGTCTGTGTCCGTGTTTTCATCTTGTCTAACCGCCATTATATGTTTGGGGGCTTCCTATTCTTTGGGGCTCTACTCCTTGGCAGTTAGCTTTCCTCTTTCCATCTTCATGGATAGCTATCTCTCCGGCTGTGACGAGGCATCTAGGGCACCGTAGGAACGTCCCATGGCTGCTTCTAGTTGTGCGGTTAGTTTAGGGGTCTGCAACCTATTCGTTATCAACCTCTCTGGTGTTTGCCTGCCTTTGTGGTTTTTTGCTCCTGCCTCCTCAGCTACCAAAACATAACAGGCACCCTCTTCCCCAATGGATGCCAATCCGGGTCAACAACTGGGTCATCCATCACCTCCTCTTCAATGTTATCTGCATCTTGCTCTGTGTCACCGTGTAAGAATTCCTTTGGGTGGCGGTGCTGATAATCTAACTAGGGATGAAAGAACCCGCCTTAAATTTTTCCAGGATTTACCTGATGTAGTGCTGAAGCCAGCCTACAAAGGTGGTAACGTGGTGATTTGGCCTAAAATGATGTGCAAAAGGGAGGCTTACCGACAATTACATAATACTGTTTGTTATAGGAAACTTACCTATAATCCCCTTTCGGCTTACACTGCTAAATTAGATGATATCTTGAAGAGAGCGGTGGACAGCGCCGTTATCACCAGTGGGCTGGCTTCGGCACTCAAGATAAAGGAACCGACTGTCGCTACTTTATATTTACTGCCCAAAATACATAAGAGTCTATCATCTCCGCCCGGCAGACCCATCGTATCTGGGAGGGGGAATCTCTTGGAGAATGTGAACAAATGGATTGCGCAAGGTCGATGGATTGTGTTTACAGGGTAATACTCTACTAGCCTCAGTTGATGTGGAGTCCTTTTACACCAATATCAGGCATTCTGACGGCATTGCCGCAGTACGATTTTTTCTCAGTGCGACCATACTTTCTACTGGTCTAAGGGACCTACTCCTGGAGTTACTAGAGTTTACCCTCACTCATAACTTTTTTGTTTTCAAAAGATTCTTCTACCTACAACTCCAGGGGATGGCAATGAGTGCAGCCTTTACGCCATCCTATGCCAACCTCTTCCTGGGGTTCTGGAAGAGGGACCTTTTCCTGTCAGGTAAACAGGGGTTGATGGACCGCGTCCCTTTTTGGGCGCGCTACATCGACGATATCTTCTTTATCTGGCAGGGCACATCCATTGACCTTGTGCAGTTCATTGCCTCCTTGAATAGCAATGACCTGAATATACACCTAACTCTGGACTGGGATCCGAATGAGATTAATTTTCTGGATGTCACCATTAAGAGAGACAGCTCCAGTGCCATACAAACAGACATTTTTCTCAAAGAGACTTCTACAAATACGGTATTGCATGCCACTTCCTGCCATCCTCCCCATGTTGTGAAGGCAATTCCTGTAGGGCAGTTCCTCCGTTTGCGACAGATCTGTTCCACGGATTCTGACTTTGAGGCAAGGGCTTTGGAATTTAGGTCATGCTTTCTGGCTAGGGGTACAGTAGGCGTATAATTAAGAAAGCGTACCATACAGCGAAACATTCCACACGGAATGGCTTGCTCTATGGCAACTCATCTCGAACGAGTAACTCTAATACAGTGAGGTTTATCACCACGTACCACCCCAGCATCATAAGATGCGTTTGGCTGTCCAGAGGGCATGGCCTATCCTCAAAGTTGACCCCGTTATTGGTAAGCTCCTTCCAGATATACCCGCTTTCACCTTTAGACGGGCCTGAAATTTGCGCGACCAATTGACCACCAGCCACTACCGTGGCCAACATGTCTTTACTTTTCTTGATAATGCCCCTTCTAGCTCCAGCTGGTACCATGTGGTAGATGTGTGGCTTGTCCAAACATTGAACGTTGCTCCTCATTCACAAATTCGGATGGCACTTAAAGTTTTGCCATCAAACAGCGTATCTCCTGTACATCCAGATATGTGATTTATTGTGCCAGTTGCCCATGTGGATTGTTCTATGTGGGACTTACCACCAGACAACTAAAGGTACGGGTGAGAGAGCACGTGCTTGGCATTTTAGCCTCATCTACCTGCACGGATACCGCTACTCTAAAAACTTTGCTGCGCCACTTTCATGAATTTCATCATTGTGACGGTTCACTGCTTAAAGTGAGAGGTATTGACACTTTAAAAATTAATATACGAGGGGGTAATTTGTCTAGACGGTTGGCTCAGGCTGAGACTAGGTGGATATAGATGCTCAAAACTATCCATCCTAATGGCCTTAATGAGAATTTCTCCTATGTCCCCTTTTTGTGATCTCCCAATTCTGCCATCATTATGCATCTCGTCGTCCGCATGATCTTGCTTTTATTGATTTTAATTTGTACATACTTTTGTTGTAGATTGTTTGTTCTGTGTTCCTGTTGTCTTTGGATGTCTTCGGATTATCCTGCAAGAATACAAGATTACTACAATGTTCTATGGACTTATCTATGCTATATTGCTATCTATGGAGCTATGAAGCCGATATGGCTATTTTCCCTATAAAGGCCTGTTTCATCGGTCTCTGTGACACAATATGCTGCCTTTGTTATCATTAATTGAATAACATTATACTATCAATGTTTGTGCATAAACCGTATCTGCTCTTTTCTTGGATGAGACATAATTTGCTTCTTATGTTGATATTGCTGTATATTTTTATACATATGCTTATGTCTCCTGTCTTGTATTTTGACATATTATGGCCATTTACAATGTGTCCTTATATCTTTAGCTCATCCGAATAACTTTGTCATCTCTTGCTTTCTTTTATTTGTTCATTACTATATGATTGTTCTAATATTCTGCATGCGCTGATTTTTGTATATTTATATACTATCTTTATCTATTTTTTGTATATTCTACACTTGTTTTGTTATCGCCACCTCTATTTCTTTCTATGACTCATGTACCACTTCATTATTTGCTTACATCAATCTTTGTTCCTGGCTTCCAGGCCAGGGCGTCCCTGCGCATGCGCTGCTTGCTCTCCGTACTGGCCGCGTCACTTCCTGTGACGTCAGACGCCGGACCGCGTGGGGCCCCACGTGTTTCCGGCTCTGACGCTCCAGGATAGCTGCTGGCTGGTCTCGCTGATGCAGCGGCGCCTGCGCATCTTTACAACAGGCTGGTGTAAATAGATGCCCTTTTTTGGGCTTCTGATACACGCCCCCTGAGGAAGGAGTGTTCCACACTCCGAAACGTGAGTCGGGGTGGGTTCTGAGCCAGCGGACCTGTGCACCACTTTGGTAAATGTCACAGCATTCTTATACTATTGCCACTTATTTAGCCTATTTATTTTTGTGGGTCCAGATTGTCTACCTTGGTACTTACCATAATCAGCACATGCTGTTTCTTTTCAAATCTGACACTACTTGCCGTGTATGTGGCTTTGGTATATGTTGCCCTTTGTTGGCAGACTATTGATTATGCACGGGTCCTGCTGCTCTCACAGCCCGTGTTTTAGGTCATGTGCATTATGAAGCTGCATTCTTTTCCTGGTTTGTGTCATTTGACCTGTATATTTTAGATATTTCAATAAACTGTATATTTTATTAGACCATATGACTGTTTTTTGTTTATATTTCAGAATGGATTAGACAAGAATATAAAAAGCTGAAAAAGGGTAATGTATCAGAAGATTACAGCTAGATACAGTCTAGGGGTAATTGTAAATCTCCGTATACATCTCCAGAGTAACAGACAGACGTTCACAGGCTCAGTATGGATTAGACCAGAATATAAAAAGCAGATCCGCAAGACATAATCACACATGTGGGCCAATGTTCCAGGTGTCAATGATGCACTGACAGTGGTGGGTGGAGGAGGACCTTCTGCCAAAACGGGCACTGTATCACAAGCGTACAGCTGTATACAGTGTAGGGGTAATTGTAAATCTCCGTATATGTTTCCGAGTAACACACAGACACTCACAGGCTCAGTATGGATTAGACAAGAATATAAAAAGAAGAAAAAAGGTAATGTATCAGAAGATACCAGGCATATACAGTGTAGGGGTAATTGTAAATCTCTGTATATATTTCCGGAGTAACAGACAGACACTCACAGGCTCAGTATGGATTTGACCAGAATATTAAAAGCAAAAAAAGGGTACTGTATCACAAGTGTACAGCTGTATACAGTGTCGGGTTATTTTCAAATCTCCGTATATATTTCAGCAGTCACACAAAGACACTCTCAGTCTCAGGATGGATTATACAAGAATATAAAAAGCTAAAAGAGGGTACTGTATCACCAGATACCAGGTATATATAGTATAGTGAATGTAAGGTTCTTTGTACATGTTTCTTGAAACTCAGTTTTTCCGTCGGCCATTTTGCTTTCTGTCTTGCTGCAGCTATCTTGCCCTCAGTCAATATGGAGTTTCCAGCTTTCATGTTCCAGCCCTGATTCTCTCCGTCTTGCTTCTTAAGCAGCCTCAGCTGAGCAATCAGTGCTTCAGAATCAAGCCTGCAGTGAGCCTGTGACCTGACTCCTGGAAACCTTAGACTTTGTACTCCAGCTATTTCCTACTGAGGAACTTTGGAACACTTGTGGACTCTGGAAACCTGCTATTTGATAAATCCACGTTTGCATGGAATTACGGTAACAGAGAAGAGATCCTGAACCTGTTGTGGAGAGTTATTGCTGAGCTTAAGTTACTCTGGCCTGCTGTGTCTCCTGCTTCTGTACCTGCAAATTGTGTGACCCTTTTTGCCACTTGTATGAAGTAATACAAGTCCTTCTATATCAAACCTGTGTCTCATGTGTTTTCCTCGCACCCAAGCACAAGACGCTATATGAACTGTACACCATACATTACAGTGAAAATATTATAAATCTCCGTATATATTTCAGGAGTCAGACACAGATGCTCTCAGGCTCAGTATGGATTAGACAAGAATATAAAAAGCAGAAAAAGGGGTACTGTATCACAAACATACAGCTGTATACAGAGTTGGGTTAATTTCAAATCTCCGTATATATATCAGGAGTCAGACACAGACACTCACAGGCTCAGTATGGATTAGACAAGAATATAAAAAGCTGAAAAAGGGTAATGTATCAGAAGATTACAGCAGGATACAGTCTAGGGGTAATTGTAAATCTCCGTATATATTTCCGGAGTAACAGACAGACGCTCACAGGCTCAGTATGGATTAGACCAGAATATAAAAAGCAGATCCGCTAGACATAATCACACATGTGGGCCAATGTTCCAGGTGTCAACGATGCACTGACAGTGGTGGGTGGAGGAGGACTTTCTGCCAAAAAGGGTACTGTATTACAAGCGTACAGCTGTATACAGTGTAGGGGTAATTGTAAATCTCCGTATACATTTCCGGAGTAACACACAGACGCTCACAGGCTCAATATGGATTAGACCAGAATATAAAAAGTAGAAAAAGGGTAATGTATTAGAAGCGTACAGCTGTATACAGTGTTGGGGTAATTTTAAATCTCCGTATATATTTCCAGAGTCAGACACAGACTCTCACAGGCTCAGTATGGATTAAACCAGAATATAAAAAGTAGAAAAAGGGTAATGTATCAGAAGCATACAGCTGTATACAGTGTTGTGGTAATTTTAAATCTCCGTATATATTTCCGGAGTAACACACAGATGCTCACAGGCTCAGTATTGGTTAGACCAAAATATGAAAAGCAGAAAAAGTGTACTCTATCAGAAGCGTACAGCTGTATACAGTGTTGGGGTAATTTTAAATCTCCGTATATATTTCCAGAGTCAGGCACAGACTCTCACAGGCTCAGTATGAATTACACCAGAATATAAAAAGTAGAAAAAGGGTAATGTATCCAAAGCGTACAGCTGTATACAGTGTTGGGTAATTTTAAATCTCCGTATATATTTCTGGAGTAACACACAGACGCTCACAGACTCAGTATGGAGTAGATCAGAATATAAAAAGCAAAAAAGGCTAATGTATCCGAAGATACCAGGCGTATACAGAGTAGGGGTAATTGTAAACACACAGACACTCTCTCAGCATGGATTTCACCGCAATACAGAAGCAGTGCCGGCTCCAGGTTTTTATGGGCCCCGGGAGAAAGAGTCTCAGTGGGCCCCTTTAACACAGACCACAATTCATGATGCACAGATACTGCAGAGAAATATGGGTATAGTACAATGCCAAACACTTCTCTTCTTCCATTACATGAGTGATATCTATTGTAAATTCTACAATAGCTCAGAAACCCCCAAATCCTCACAGCGCACAGTACAGACTGGACAGTACAGTCCTCCATACAATATTATGACACCACATAGTCCTCCATACAGTATTATGGGCCAAATATAATGCTCCATAAAGAATATCGGACCCCAAATAATGCTCCATACAGGATACTGGTCCTCATATAATGCTCCATACAAAATATGGAGCTCTCCTCTGCACTGTGCTGCTTTCTGCACTTACGGCTCAGGAAAGGGCGCTGTGGAAAGACTCCCCATTATCATTATCATTGCCTCCCCATTATCATTGCCTCCCCATCATCATCATTGCCTCCCCATCATCATCATTGCCTCCCCATCATCATCATCATTGCCTCCCCACAACATCATCATTGCCTCTCCATCATCATCATCATTGTCTCCTCACCACCATCACTGCCTCCCCCCACCACCATCACACATACAGCACCACACACAGACAGCACCGCAGCACTCGCTCACATACACGCATACACACACACAAAGCACCGCACTACATACACACACACACACACACACTGATACACACAGACACACACACCTAACATCTCAGGCGCCCCCTGGAGCCCGGAGCTGCGGAGGCATGGGGAGAGGTAATATTGGGCCCAGTGGCGGCGCTGGTACCGCTCTCATCCGCTAATGGGCGCCAGGGTGCCTGACGGCGAGTGGGCCCCCGCCTGCTCAGGGCCTCGGCACTTGCTGGGTAGGCCTGGTGCTGACGCCGGCCCTGTACAGAAGGCAGAAAAATCGTACTGTATCAGAAGGTACCAGCTGTATATGGTTTTGGGGAAAATTGAAATCTCCATATATATTTCCGGAGTCACACACAGATAGTCAGCATGTATTTGTCCGTGATACCAGCCGTTACATGGTAGTGTGTGAGGAGCGTACAGCTTTGTACGGTGTGGGAAAAAATGAACGCTCGGTAACTGTGCAGAAAACAAGAATAAAAGTATTAGTGCTGTGTATGTGCTGTGTAAAAAGCACTCTGCACAGCAGTGTACACACAGCAATACAGCTAGCAGGCAGCTTAATAATCAGCTCTGCTGCTCCACACAAGAATATCCTCCCTGTCACTGGCAGGCAGCCTAATAACCAGCGCTGCTGCACACAAGAAAATCCTCCTCTTTCACTGCACACTAACTGTACAGCACAATCGCTATCAGCACAAGCACAGAATCACTTTCCTGCCTAACTCTCTCCTACTGAGAAACAGAGGCAGCAACCTCTCCCTTCGCTAAGATCGGTAGAAGTAAAATGGTGGTCGGCGGTCAGGGCTTTTATAGCCACTGTGACGCCACACAAAGCAAGCCAATCACTGCAATGCCCTTCTCTAAGATGGTGGTGGCCGCTGCCCATGTCATCTTGTTGCCCACAGTGCGTCCTTGCTCATTGGCTGAGAAAAGGCGCCTGCAAGCATTATTGGAAAACTGACTTCGGTGCTCGGGTCGACGACCGCATGGCCGACCCAAAGCTATGGTTTGGGTTTCGCAGAGTGAAACCCGACTTTGGCGAAAGTCGGTGATTTTTGAATCTGACTGACCTGTTTCGCTCAACTCTACTCAGTAATAAAATGGTGCATAAAGAGTTAAATAAAGATACACACACAAAATCTGCGTGAAACGCAATATCTGTCTATTTTTCAAAACATTTTTAAAAAAAATTGAGTGGGCTCCTGCATAATTTTCATAACCAGCAGAGGGAAAGCCGACGGCTGAGGGCTGGATCAATATTCTGGGAAGGAGCCAATAGATATAAAGGTTCCCAGGCTATTAATATCAGCTAACAGCTGTTTTCTTAGCCTTTACTGGCTATTTTACAGGGGAACCTGTTCTGTCGTAGATGAGGAGGACAGGAGCAACAGCAGGGCACAGAACACCTGAGATGTTGGTAACTAATGGTTGCAGATTCCTAAACTAACGACACAACTAGAGGTAGCCATGGAGTGTTCCTACGTTGATCCTAGATGCCTCGTCACAGCCTGAGAGATAACTACACCTAAAGGCAGAAAGATGAAAGCTATCTGCCCCGGAGCAGATCCCCAAAGAAAATAGGAAGCCCCCAAACATATAATGGCGGTTAGACAAGATGAAAACACAAACACAGGCAGAAAATAGATTGAGCAAACGCTGGAGCCACAAGCTGACTAAATAGGATAGGAAAGGAGAGATTACTTTCTGCAACCCATAAAACCCTACAAAAATCCAACAATTCTGATTACAAAAATACTGAGATCACACGATCTCGCCACCCGCTAAATCAGATCTCAGTGTGAACAAAACCAAGCTGCAGCCGCTGAAAAAACAGGAAAAAACAAATGAGCAAATAACAGTGGCTGCAGATAAACTGTGAGGAGCTCAGGCCAGGAGGGGACCTGGCTGACCTCCACAAAAGTGCAGAAAACAATGCAAAAAGCAAGCACAAAAAGAAAAGCAAAACATATCTTATCTGAAAGCAGGAGATGCAGGCAAGACTCCAGCAAACTTCCAAATGAACCAGGAACCACAATTGAGACAAGAACAATTGATCACCGGCAACCATCATGGGAGGGAACCTCCCTTATATCAGACCAGTCAGTGAACCCAGATTGCCATTCCTTGCTGAAAGGTTCAGTACTGTCTGTAAGCACCTGAGGGAGCCTCTGCTCAGAATCCATCTCTAGCACATTCATAACAGGAACCCCAGAAAAAAATTGACATGAGGTCCCTCTATAAAATCAAACCAGCAAAGGCTAGGCATACAGCTGCAGACTGATATTAATAGCCTGGGAAAGGGACATGGATATTGGCCCCCCAGGCTAAAAACATCATCTCTCAGCAACCCCAGAAATGGCACATCTTATAGACGGACCAATTTTGACACATAGCATCGCTCTTCCCACTTACCCTGTAGCGGTGGAAAGTGGGGTTCATATTTGTGGGGTTGATATCACCTTTGTATTGTCAGGTGACATAAAGCCCACGGCTTAGTAATGGAGAAGCGTCTATAAGACACCAATCCATTACTAATCCTATAGTTATATGGTCAATAAAAACACAACCAGAATAAAGTCCTTTATTAATCTTAATTAACCATACTTAACCCCTTACTGCCATCGGACGTACTATCCCGTCCATGGTACCTGGGCCCGTATGACCATGGACGGGATAGTACGTCTCGTGCGACCGGACGGGCTCCCGGGGGAAGCGCAGCCGATCGCGGCCGGGTGTCAGCTGATTATCACAGCTGACACCCAGCACTATGTGTCAGGAGCGGTCACGGACCGCTCCCAGCACATTAACCCCTTGCACACCGTGATCAAACATGATCGCGGTGTACTGGGGGCACAGGGGAGGATCGCGCAGGGTGGGGGCTCCCTGCACGCCCCCCTGAGACCCTCAGAGCAGCGCGATGTGATCGCGCTGTTCTGAGGGCTTCCTCCCTCCCAGGACCCGGATCCAAGATGGCGCCGGGGTCCTGGAGGGAGGCGGCTTCCTCAGTGCCTGCTGAGAGCAGGCACTGAGAAGCCTGCTGCACTGCCTGAGCGATCGCTGGTGTGACAGAGTGCTGTGCACACTGTCACACCAGCGATCTGACAAAATACAGTGATGTCCCACCCTGGGACAAAGTAAAAAAGTTAAAAAAATAAAAATAAACATGTTTTAAAAAAAAATCCAAAATAAAAAAAAAAAAAAAAAAAATATTCCCCAATAAATTCACTTCCTGTAAATAAAAAAAACAAAGCAATAAAAGTACACATATTTGGTATCGCCGCGTCCGTAACGACCCCCCTATAAAATTGTCCCACTAGTTAACCCCTTTAGTGAACCCTTAAAAAAAAAAAAAAAAACGAAGCAAAAAATCAATGCTTTATCATCATACCGCCGAACAAAAAGTGGAATAACACACGAACAAAAAGAACGATATAAAAAAACATGGTACCGCTGAAAACATCATCTTGTCCCGCAAAAAACGAGCTGTCATACAGCATCATCAGCGAAAAAATAAAAAAGTTATAGCTCGCAGAATAAAGCGATGCAAAAATAATTATTTTTTATATAAAATTGTTTTTATTCTATAAAAGCGCCAAAACATGAAAAAATGATATAAATGAGGTATCGCCATAATCGTACTGACCCGAAGAATAAAACTGCTTTATCAATTTTACCACACGCGGAACGGTATAAACGCCTCCCCCAAAAGAAATTCATGAATTGCTGATTTTTGTTCATTCTAACCTCCCAAAAATCGAAATAAAAAGCGATCAAAAAACGTCACGTGCTCAAAAATGATACCAATAAAAACGTCAACTCGTCCCGCAAAAAATAAGACCTCACATGACTCTGTGGGCCAAAATATGCAAAAATTATAGCTCTCAAAATGTGATGATGCAAAAACTATTTTTGCAATAAAAAGCGTCTTTTAGCGTGACAGCTGCCAATCATAAAAACCCGCTATAAATTGTAAATCAAACCCCCTTTATCACCCCCTTAGTAAGGGAAAAATAATAAAATTAAAAAAAAGTATTTATTTCCATTTTCCCATTAGGGTTAGGGTTAGGGTTGTGGCTAAAGTTAGGGTTGGCGCTAAAGTTATGATTAGGGTTAGGGTTGGGATTAGGGGTGTGTTAGGGTTAGGTTTGTGGTTAGGGTTGGGACTAGGGTTAGGGGTGTGTTGGGGTTAGGGTTGGAGTTAGAATTGGGGGGTTTCCGCTGTTTAGGCACATCAGGGGCTCTCCAAATGTGACATGGCGTCTGATCTCAATTCCAGCCAATTCTGCGTTGAAAAAGTCAAACGGTGCTCCTTCACTTCTCTGCTCTGCCATGCGTCCAAACAGTAGTTTATCCCCACATATGGGGTATCAGCGTACTCTGGACCCCAAGAGTTATTGTGCAATTTGTCCTATTTCTTCTGTTACCCTTGGGAAAATAAAAAACTGGGGGCGAAAATATCATTTTTGTACAAAAAAAAATTATTTTTTTGTTTTTACGGCTGTACATTATAAACTTCTGTGAAGCACTTGGGGCTTCATAGCGCTCACCACACATCTAGATAAGTTCTTGTGGGGTCTATTTTCCAAAATGGGGTCACTTGTTGGGGATTTCCACTGTTTAGGCGCATCAGGGGCTCTCCAAATGCGACATGACGCCCCCAGACCATTCCATCAAAGTCTGCAATCCAAAACGTCACTACTTCCCTTCCGAGCCCCAACGTGTACCCATACAGTAGTTTTCTCCCACATATTGGATATCAGCGTACTCAGGACAAATTGGACAACAACTTTTGGGGTCCAATTTCTCCTGTTACCCTTGTAAAAATAAAATATTGGGGCAAAAAAATCATTTTTGCAAAAAAAAAAAAAAGATTTTTTATTTTTACGGCTGTGCGTTATAAACTTCTGTGAAGCACTTCGGGGTTCAAAGTGCTCACCACACATCTAGACAAGTTCCTTGTGGGGTCTATTTTCCAAAATGGGGTCACTTGTGGGGGGTTTCCACTGTTTAGGCGCATCAGGGGCTCTCCAAATGCGACATGACGCCCCCAGACCATTCCATCAAAGTCTGCAATCCAAAACGTCACTACTTCCCTTCCGAGCCCTGACGTGCGCCCATACAGTAGTTTTCTCCCACATATTGGGTATCAGCGTACTCAGGACAAATTGGACAACAACTTTTGGGGTCCAATTTCTCCTGTTACCCTTGTGAAAATAAAATATTGGGGGCGAAAAAATCATTTTTGTAAAAAAAAAAAGATTTTTTATTTTTACGGCTGTACGTTATAAACTTCTGTGAAGCACTTCGGGTTCAAAGTGCTCACCACACATCTAGATAAGTTCCTTGTGGGGTCTATTTGCCAAAATGGGGTCACTTGTGGGGGTTTCCACTGTATAGGTGCATCAGGGGCTCTCCAAATGTGACATGACGCCCCAGACCATTCCATCAAAGTCTGCAATCCAAAACGTCACTACCTCCCTTCCGAGCCCTGACGTGTGCCTATACAGTAGTTTTCTCCCACATATTGGGTATCAGCGTACTCAGGACAAACTGGACAACAACTTTTGGGTTCCAATTTCTTCTGTTACCCTTGTGAAAATAAAATATTAGGGGCGAAAAAATCATTTTTGTAAAAAAAAAAAAAGAATTTTTTTATTTTACGGCTGTACGTTATAAACTTTAGTGAAACACCTGGGGGTTAAAAGTTCTCACCACACATCTAGATAAGTTCCTTGAGGGGTCTAGTTTCCAAAATGGTGTCATTTATGGGGTTTCCACTGTTTAGGCAGATCAGGAGCTCTCCAAACACGACATGGCGTCCAGCCAATTCTGCGTTGAAAAAGTCAGACGGCGCTCCTTCCCTTCCAAACTCTGCCATGCACCCAAACAGTGGTTTACCCCCACATATGGGTATCAGCGCACTCAGGAAAAATTGCACAATAACTTTTGGAGTCTTGTTACCCTTGGAAAAATAAAAATTGGGGTGAAAAGATCATTTTTGTGGAAAAAATATGATTTTTAAATTTTACGGCTCTACATTATAAACTTGTGTGAAGCACTTGGGGGTTCAAATTGCTCACCAAAGATCTAGAAAAGTTCCT
Source organism: Oophaga sylvatica (assembly GCA_033576555.1). Lineage (NCBI taxonomy): Eukaryota > Metazoa > Chordata > Amphibia > Anura > Dendrobatidae > Oophaga > Oophaga sylvatica. Next base: position 206,512,307 of record JARQOD010000006.1, on the reverse strand, counting down.
TAGGGGGTATAGTTTCCCAAATGGGGTCATTTGTGGGGGGTTTCCACTGTTTAGGCACATCAGGGCTCTCCAAATGCAACATGGCATCCAATCTCAATTCTAGCCAATTTTGGTTGGAAAAAGTCAAATGGTGCTCCTTCCATTCCGAGCTCTGCCGTGAGTCCAAACAGTGGTTCCCACCCACATATGGGGTATCAGCGTACTCAGGACAAATTGGACAACAACTTACGTGGTCCAATTTCTCCTGTTACCCTTGGGAAAATAAAAAATTAGTGACTAAAAGATAATTTTTGTGGGAAAAAAATAGGATTTTTTATTTTCATGCCCGGGCATTATAAACTTGTATGAAGCACTTGGGGGTTCAAAGTGCTCACCAAAGATCTAGATAAGTTCCTTAGGGGGTCTAGTTTCCAAAATGGGGTCACTTGTGGGGGGTTTCCACTATTTAGGCTCATCTGGGGCACTGCAAACGGAACATGACCCCCATCAACGTCTGCATTCCAAAACGTTACTACTTCCTTTCCAAGCCCTGCCGTGCACCCAAACAGTTTCCCCCCCCCCACATATGGGGTATCAGCGTACTCAGGACAAATTGGACAACAGCTTTTGGGGTCCGATTTCCTTGGGAAAATTCAAAAATTTGGGACTAAAAAATCATTTTTGTGGAAAATTGTTTTTTTTTTTTTCACACCCAGGCATTATAAGCTTTTGTGAAAGACTTGGGGGTTTAAAGTGCTCACAACAGATCTAGATAAGTACCTTAGGGGGTCTAGTTTCCAAAATGGTGTCACTTGTGGGGGTTTCCACTGTTTAGGCGCATCAGGGGCTCTCCAAACACGACATGGCGTCCAATCTCAATTCCAGCCAATTTTAGTTTGAAAAAGTCAAACGGCGCTCCTTCCCTTACGAGCTCTGCCGTGTGCCCAAACAGTGGTTTTCCCCACATATTGGGTATTGGCGTACTCAGGAGAAATTGCATAACAACCTTATCTGTCCATTTTCTCCTTTTACCCTTTTCAAAATAAAAAAAAAGTTTGTAAAAGATCATTTTTGTGGCTAAAAAGTTAAATATTCATTTTTTCCTTCCACGTTGCTTTAGTTCCTGTGAAGCACCTGAAGGGTTAATAATCTTCCTGAATGTGGTTTTGAGTACCTTGAGGGGTGCAGTTTTTAGAATGGTGTCACTTTTGGGTATTTTCTGTCATATAGACCCCTCAAAGTGACTTCAAATGAGAGGTGGTCCCTAAAAAAAATGGCTTTGTAAATTTTGTTGTAAAAATGAGAAATCGCTGGTCAACTTTTAACCCTTATAACTTCCTAACAAAAAAAAATTTTGGTTCCAAAATTGTGTGATGTAAAGTAGACATGTGGGAAATGTTATTTCTTAACTATTTTATGTGACATATTTCTCTGTTTTAAGGGAATAAAAATTCAAAGTTTGAAAATTGCAAAATTTTAAAAATTTTCGCCATATTTGCATTTTTTTCAAAAATAAACGCAAGTTATATCGAAGAAATTTTACTTCTAACGTGAAGTACAATATGTCACGAGAAAACAATCTCAGAATCGCGAAGATCCGTTGAAGCGTTCCAGAGTAATAACCTCATAAAGAGACAGTGGTCAGAATTGTAAAAATTGGCCCGGTCATTAACGTGCAAACCACCCTTGGGGGTGAAGGGGTTAATGCATTGCCTAATCCCCGACTCCCTCGATCTCCTGCAACAAAAATAAAATAATAAACCAACATGTAATACTATCCTGTCTGCCGTAGTCCATTTACCGAGTGTCCCAGGAGATGTGACTGTTCTACAGGACCTCCGGTGATACACTGACAGGAGGTAATCCTCCCGCAGTGTATCACTTCGCCACCGTAAGAGAGATCACGGGAATTCATCACTTCGATGATCTCACTTTACAGCAGTACCGCTGTGTGAGAACTTTCTCACACAGCAGTGCCATAAGTGACAGCACGGAGACGATCAGCTTATACACCGAGGGGCGATTACCTCCTGTCAGTGTATCGCCGGTCGGGTAAAGCGGTCACATCTCCCGATGTCAATGTACATGTCAGAAGCCATTCTGCCAGAGGATCCAGAACTTAGTTGTCTGAACGGAGTGCAAGCCTACCCGTGTCTGCGTATCTGACCCCTGGGATCAGCAGCTGAAGTATTAGGGACTGCCTAGAAGTGGTGCCTAATGGCTCATTGGCTGCAGCTGTCACATGACACAAAAATAATCACATCACCTCTGGGAACAGGATCAAAGACCTTTTCAGAGAAGTGTTGCTGTGGGAGATGAGTATTCTTTTACTTTTTTGCCTTCAGGTGGTACTTTATTTATTTAGCCACATTCACAACTTCCAAACAGATAAACATTTAAATATTTATATTTTTTCAGCAAAAATGTATTTTTCACTGAAACCAGAAATAAAAAGGTATGAATATAATGTTTCATGCATTGAAATTAATTAAACAATGCGTAAAATGTTAAATGTTGTAATTAAAGCAAATAAGTATGATGATAACAGGAATTATTAGATAAATATGATTAGTTTATTTCAAAATAATTTTTACATAGATTAGTACAGAAAACAATTATTACATAATAAGACCAAAGACCTAATGCTAAATATAAATATATCTAATATACATACACAAACCCCAGGAAATCAATCTTAGGGAAAAAGAGACCTACTTGCTAATTTTTTTTAAATTGAATTTTTTATGAAATCTTCATATTAAAAATAGGACTTTTGATTCAAGCAGGAAAATTAAAAGTAGTCAGGAACACTAGAAAGAGATGCAAGTACAGCATGAAATATATACTATAAGGAGACAAGATTAGGAGTGGTAGCATGTCACACTCACAACCTAAGCACTAGCCACTTTGTAAGTGCACTTTCAAACTATCCTATCTACACTTGATCTGAGTGACACTATGAGTGATTTACTAACAGTGATTGCTAATTGGGAAGAAATCTACTGGTCTTTGATATATAAATGCACTTGTATATTGCAAAGATCTTCTTGACCTATCGACTGTTTTCTTATTGGTTTTTGCATTCGTATTTTTATGAAAAAATAAGTGGCATTCTTACACTCAAATGTAAACCAAGCACATGAATCTAAACTCAATTCTAATACTTACAACATGTGTTCTGTATACCCTTTCAACTATGTTTTTTTTAGATCCATTTAGATACTTCATTACAATTATTTAATCAATTTGAATATTATTATATTCGTTTTGACCTAGCTATTGCAATTTCATTTGGATTCACTATCTCTTTTGTAATCTTGTCTCCTTATGATATATATTTCACACTGTGCTTGCTACTCTTTCTAAGTGTACCTGGCTACTATTCATTTTCCTTCTTGAATCATAAGTCCAATTATTAATATGAAAATTTCATAAAAAATTCAAATCTTTTTAAAAACTTAGCAAGTAGGTCTATTTTTCCCTAGGATCAATTCCTGGGGTTTGTGACTGTATATCTGATATTGTGGTGAACAATTGCTCCCATACCTTGGATAGACTGTGTTAATGAATATAAATATTATTGTCTGATCATCGTAGTGATCAAAAATAGGATTTATGGTATGCAGCAAGGTAAAAAAAACACTGCAATTAAAGAGTATCAACAAATGCATGAAAAGTAATGAAAAGTGGCTTTCGGCACAGCAAAAGCTTTTAATTGGAGGTGCATCCAAGAAATACTTACTGCCCTGGTGGGTTTCCTTGCTGCACAGGTGCAATTCATATGCCCATGGTTTTGGATTGTTTTAAGCCATGTTAGTTTTTCCAGTGAAGGGTAATCTCAACACTACAGAGCAAGACCATTAGACAATTTAGACAATTGCATGCTGCCAGCATTGTCTTAAAAGATGAAGTCTTCCCTGGGACCCTTTGTTCAAAGTAAGGACCATATACAGTAGTGTGAAATATTTTTTGCCCCTTCCTGATTTCCTATTCTTTTGCATGTTTGGTATGATGTTCCTTTTACTACTCCAGATGTAATGGGGCAAACATCTTCCAAAAGGTTCAACTTTTTTCTCGTCAGTCCACAAAGTATTCTACCAAAAGTCTTAGGGATCATCAAGATGTTTTCTGGTAAAACTGAGACTAGCCTTTATGTTCTTATTGCTCAGCCAGTGCTTTTCGTCCTGAAACTCTGCCATACAGGCCATTTTTGCCCAGTCTCTTTCTTAGGGTGTAGTCATTAACACTGACCTTAACTGATGCAAATGAGGCCTGCAGTTCTTTGGATGTTATTGTGGAGTATTTTGTGATCTCTTGGATGAGTCAACGATGCTCTCTTGGGGTAATTTTGGTCAGCCAGCCACTCCTGGGAAGGTTCACCACTGTTCCATATTTTTGCCATTTATGGATCATGACTCTCACTGTGGTTTGCTGGAGTCCCAAAGCTTTAGAAATTCCTTTATAACTTTTTTCCAGACTGATAGATCTCAATTACTTTGTTTCTCATTTGTTCCAGAATTTCTTTGGTTTGTGGCATGATGTTTAGCGTTTGAGGATATTTTGCTCTACTTCACTTTGTCCTATTAAGGTGATTTCTTGATTGAGAACAGGTTTGGTAGTAATCAGGAAACGGGCAAACACTTTTTCAAGCCACTGTAGTTTAATGAGTCTTGTGTGAAAGAAATTGAATTGTGTGCAAAGAGCCTTGATGGTAACACCATCAACCAGTTTGTGATAAAATGTAATATTGATTGTGAGCTTGTGATCATCTAATCTAACCTCAGTAACTGACATCACAAATACATATTATTTTGGCTGAATGGGAACAAATTTCCACTGAAACACTTCAGAATATTATAGAATCAATTCTATTTTAATTAAAACAGAAGGTTCTCCTCATAATAACATAATATAGTTTTGCAATGGGATGTGCATCAGCATCAAGCTCATGATGGTGTATTAGTCGGATAGCTACATACTTTGATAATACAGAGTAAACATTTCTAGAGTATTGGACGAGGGAAACCGATTCCAATGTTATCTTAATCTGGAATTGCTCAATCTTTCAAAATGCTCAGGTTTATATATGTACAGTTAGGTCCATAAATATTTGGACAGAGACAACATTTATCTAATTTTGGTTCTAGACATTACCACAATGAATTTGAAACAAAACAAATCAGATGCAGTTGAAGTTCAGACTTTCAGCTTTCATTTGAGGGTATCCACATTAAAATTGGATGAAGGGTTTAGGAGTTTCAGCTCCTTAACATGTGCCACCCTGTTTTTAAAGGGACCAAAAGTAATTGGACAAATGACTCCAAGGCTATTTCATGGACAGGTGTGGGCAATCCCTTTGTTATGTCATTCTCAATTAAGCAGATGAAAGGGCCGGAGTTGATTTGAGGTGTGGTGTTTGCATTTGGAAGGTTTTGCTGTGAAGGAAACATGTGGTCACAGGAGCTCTCCATGCAGGTGAAACAAGCCATCCTTAAGCTGCAAGAACAGAAAAAAAACCCATCCAAGAAATTGCTACAACATTAGAAGTGTTAGATCACATAAATGCCCCTAAACAAAAAGAAAAACGAATAGACCCAAAAAGGAATATCCGCAATTATACCACAATATCAATGTAAACACGGACGTGGTAGTCTGAAATAACCATGGGCGACACCACAAAAATGGTATAAAAAGATCAATATTTATTTTCTCACATGTGAGACAATTAAAAAAGAAAGATGCAAGATATAATAAGGGACAATTTTCTAATAGGATTCCACTAAACAAAGACCATCATAGGTATGAACACCATATAATGAGGAAACAATGCTTCCTAACTGTAAATGTCAATGCAATAGTGCATGTTAACTCACTATTTACCAAAAGAAGATCACTAATGTGGAATAACCACAGCAAAATGCCATCGCAATATGACTGGTAACATAGAGACGTGAATCATGCTTATACATACAATACAGAAATGCAATGCATCAGGAAACATACCAATAAAGATGTCGAAGAAATCGTTTTTCATATTTATTTTTATTTTTATGTGTCACCATATTTTATTATTTTTTATTGGGGTTGTAATTACATGCTTTATATACATTTTATATTATATCTATATATATATATTTCACATGTTTATATACTTCTTAGTATTTGTTGTTTATGTTTATTTACTTATTGGTGATTGTGGTTATTTTTACTATCATTATTATCTTTATTATAATCATTATCACTATGTTCATTATTGTTTATTTTATTGATATTACACATTCATTTATAGATTCACTTACACTTTTTTAGGAACTGAGCGCTGGTGTCTTATGATGTGCTGCAGAGGGATGGTGGATGAACTCCAGTGATTTTGACACTTCTGTTTCTTTGACACAGTTTTGTCTTATCGCATGTTCGCCTCCCGTCCTTCTCTTATATGGCCGGTATAATTATATTGACACAAGCGCCACAATAGTTCCTTTTACACTTATGTAATATATATATGTGTTGTTTTCACATCTCACCTTCCATCATTTCTTTTTCTTTTTCTTTTTAATTTTTGGTTGCTGCCTGTATCTGCTAGCACACGTGCCGTGCATTTTTTCTATGTGAAAGAAAATAATTTTTGTTCCACACACACTATGCCGCAATACTTGTGTATATCATCATCTTCCAATTATAGAACCATTTACACTAGGATATGTATGAAAACTTAGTGCGTATTGGCTAGAGGTCAGCGCAAGCTCTATTCGTCTGTGTGACGCCGCAGTCTGGGCATGATCTGCGCAGGCGCAAGTGGTACACTTCACGTCTTTTTCATATGACGTTGTGGATCTCTAAGAGATTCTCTACGCATGCGCGGCTTTACTTTACGGCACATCGTTATCTGCGGATTGTCGTGCTCGTAGATACAGGTGGCAGTTATTTTGGTTTCTTCCATGCTATTGACCGGCTGCATATATATATACCGGATTGCCCCCTGCCCTGACACGCCTCCCGAAGAAGCAGTGCGAAACGCGCGTCGGGGCAGAGGGACATCTGGGGAATTCCACTCCATCTTTATTGGTATGTTTCCTGATGCATTGCATTTCTGTATTGTATGTATAAGCATGATTCACGTCTCTATGTTACCAGTCATATTGCGATGGCATTTTGCTGTGGTTATTCCACATTAGTGATCTTCTTTTGGTAAATAGTGAGTTAACATGCACTATTGCATTGACATTTACAGTTAGGAAGCATTGTTTCCTCATTATATGGTGTTCATACCTATGATGGTCTTTGTTTAGTGGAATCCTATTAGAAAATTGTCCCTTATTATATCTTGCATCTTTCTTTTTTAATTGTCTCACATGTGAGAAAATAAATATTGATCTTTTTATACCATTTTTGTGGTGTCGCCCATGGTTATTTCAGACTACCACGTCCGTGTTAACATTAGAAGTGGCAAAATCTACAATTTGGTACATCCTGAGAAAGAAAGAAAGCACTGGTGAACTCATCAATCCAAAAAGATCTGGGAGCCCACGGAAGACAATAGTGGTGGATGATCGCCGCATACTTTCTTTGGTGAAGAAGAACCCGTTCACAACATCAACTGAAGTCCAGAACACTCTCAGTGAAGTAGGTGTATCTGTCTCTAAGTCAACAGTAAAGAGAAGACTCCATGAAAGTAAATACAAAGGGTTCACATCTAGATGCAAACCATTCATCAATTCCAAAAATAGACAGGCCAGAGTTAAATTAGCTGAAAAACACCTCCAGAAGCCAGCTCAGTTCTGGAAAAGTATTCTATGGACAGATGAGACAAAGATCAACCTGTACCAGAATGATGGGAAGCCAAAAGTTTGGAGAAGAAAGGGAACGGCACATGATCCAAGGCACACCACATCCTCTGTAAAACATGGTGGAGGCAACGTGATGGCATGGCCATGCATGGCTTTCAATGGCACTGGGTCACTTGTGTTTATTGATGACATAACAGCAGACAAGAGTAGCCGGATGAATTCTGAAGTGTACCGGGATATACTTTCAGCCCAGATTCAGCCAAATGCTGCAAACTTGATTGGACGGCGCTTCATAGTACAGATGGATAATGCCCCCAAGCAAACAGCCAAAGCTACACAGGACTTCATGAGTGCAAAAATGTGGAACATTCTTCAATGGCCAAGTCAATCACCAGATCTTAACCCAATTGAGCATGCATTTCACTTGCTAAAATCCAGGCTTAAGAGGGAAAGACCCACAAACAAGCAAGACCTGAAGGCTGCGGCTGTAAAGGCCTGGCAAAGCATTAAGAAGGAGGAAACCCAGCGTTTGGTGATGTCCATGGGTTCCAGACTTAAGGCAGTGATTGCCTCCAAAGGATTCGCCACAAAATTTTGAAAATAAAAATATTTTGTTGGGTTATGTTTATTTGTCCAATTACTTTTGACCTCCTAAAATGTGGAGTGTTTGTAAAGAAATGTGTACAATTCCTACATTTTCTAACACATATTTTTGTTCAACCCTTCAAATTAAACGTTACAATCTGCACTTGAATTCTGTTGTAGAGGTTTCATTTCAAATCCAATGTGGTGGCATGCAGAACCCAACTCGCGAAAATTGTGTCACTGTCCAAATATTTCTGGCCCTGACTGTATGTATGTCAAGTATTTAGCCAAAGGCAAAAATAGTACTAAGTAGCAAAACTCTTTTGGCAAAACTGGAAAGGATGTGTACAGAATCGGGCATGCCAAAATCAGTCATGTGAAAGTAACATTATAGTTCTAGTTTATGATGCAATACCACACTCCTCCCATAAATTAAGATAATATAGTGAATTTATGTCATGGTTTATTAAATAGAATATGATGCTTTGCAGCTGAATAGAATGGAACAGGCAAAAAAAGTAAAGGCTAAGGACAAGCACAGGAAATGCTGAAACATTTAATATTTTATTTGACTGTTAAGACATTTTTTTCAACTTTGTTGGAGACTAAAAAATGAACTACCTGATAGAACTATTCAATTGAGGTTTTGGAACAGAAACATGATTAGCTAATCTTACATCATTTTTGGATCCTGAGCATGAAAATGACCTTGAAAATGTAAGATTAATTTTTGTTACAGAGGGAAAAAAGAAGAAAACATTCAGTTAAATTAGATTTTATTTTATCTGATATAAGGTCTACAGTTATTACTCTAATCAGCATTCTATATCATGTGTGCTCAATATGCCCATATTAATAGTTTAGATAGGCAGAGTCAGCATCAGGGCATTACTTCCTTTACTAGCTTATGGGGACCGGCCCCCCTCTTTTTGCTTTTGCTCACTTGGCCCCAGAGGCAGGATTCAGCCAATTCAGTAACTGAATGTTCTGTTAAAATCTACTACAAGCAAATAAAGTTGCACTCTGTAGCGCTAAACATGTAAATATGTAATATATGAAAGATGACTAGATGATAAGAAAAACTAGAGACAATTAGCATATTATTTGGCCAATTTATGCATGCCCAGTTAAAAACTACTGCCATATAGGAAGCCAGCGGTTTCCTGCAAGGCAAGAGTTAACAGCCGCCAGCCAATAAGAGGCCGGCAGCTGACGTCATGCACAGTTGCATACATGACTTAAAAGGATGAGGGAGAGAGCACTTCTGGACCGCGACCCCATAAGGAGAAACTTTAAAAAAAAATTTGTATGGGGCCAGGATGGGAGATCATATAAAGCCCTGGGAGCAGGATGGGAGGACGTATGGGGCATGGGGACAGGATGAAGACACATGGGGCAAGGATGGGAAATCATATGGGGCCTAGGGGCAGGATGGATAGACATATGGGGTCCAGGATGGGAGAACATATGCGGCTTAGGGGTACAATGGGAGATCTTATGGGGGCAGGATGGAGACACATGAGGCCATGATGGGAGAACATATGGTGCTTGAGGGTAGGATGGGAGATCATATGGGGGCAGGATGCAGACACATGGGGCCAGGATGGAAGAACATATGGGGCTTGGGGGCAGAATGGAGACACATGGGGCCAGGATGGGAAATCATATGGGGCCTGGGGTCAGGATGGAGACACCTGAGGCCGGAATGGGAGATCATATGGAGGAAGAATGGAGACACATGGGGCCAGGATGGGAGAACATATAGGGCCTGGGGGTTCGATGGAGACACATGAGGCAAGCATGGGAGGACATATGGGGCCTGGGAGCAGGCTGTACATGCATGAAGCCAGGATGGGAGATCATATGGAGGAAGGATGGAGACAAATGGGGCCAGGAAGAAAGAACATATGGGGCTTGGGGCAAGATGGAGACACATGGTGCAAGGATGGGAAATCATATGGGGTCAGGATGGAGACACCTGGGGCCAGGATGGGAGATCATATGGGGGAAGGATGGAGACACATGGGGCCAGGATGGAAGGACATATGGGGACAGGATGGTGACATATGGGGACAGGAATGAGACACAAGGAGGCCATGATGGGGGAAATTATTACAGGAAGGTGCCAGGATATGGGGCATTACTGAAGCGGCTAATTAAGGGATATTATTACTGCTTGGATATATTTTATTTTTGAGGATACTGTATTAAGGCTGTTGTAATGTTACTGTGGTCTGTAATATGTGGTCTGGTCATGGTGTGATATTATTTGTCCCTGTATGTAGTATTATTCTGTTACTATGTGGTGGTAATATGAGGTCTGGTCATGCTGTGGCAGTATTTGTCCCTGTATGTGGTATTATTTGGTCACTATGTCGTGATAAAATGCCTTCTGTCATGGTGCAGTGGTATTTTCCCTTTTATGTGGTATTATTCATCCACTATGAAGTGATAATATATCTTCTGATCATGGTGTGATGGTATTTTACCTTTTATGTGGTATTATTCGGCCACTATGTGGTTGTAATATGCAGCCTGGTCATGGTGTGGCTGTATTTGTCCCTTGTATGTGTTATTATTCGGCCACTATGTGGTGGTAATATGCAGCCTGGTCATAGTGTGTCTGTATTTGTCCCTTGTATGTGGTATAATAATAATAATTATTCGGCCACTATGTGGTGGTAATATGCAGCCTGGTCATGGTGTTGCTGTATTTGTCCCTGTATGTGGTATTATTCGGTCACTATGTGTTGGTAATATGTGATCTGGTCATGGTGTGCATAAATTTGTCCATGTGTGTGGTATTATTCTGTCACTATGTTGCTGTAATATGCAGTCTGGTCATGGTGTGGTGGCACTGATACTGCAGATGCAGCATGTTTCAGTTTAACTTTAGGATAGTTGGAACTTGTTGATCATCCTCTTGTTATATCATGATTTGCAGCAAAAAGCTAGTTATCAGTTATAGCTTGACTCTTCCTTATTTATACCCGTAGCAGTCTGTCTCTAGCTGCCAATTAAATATTATACGTACCATGGTTTATATTCCTGTTAACTTGCTCTAATTCAACCTGTTTAATTCACATTACTGATCTCCGCATCCTCCTGACCACGTTCATAACTTCTGATTTTGCAGCACTGTGGCTCAGTGGATAGCACTGCAGCCTTGCAGCGCTGGAGTCCTGGGTTCGAGTCCCACCAAGGACAACATCTGCAAGGAGTTTGTATGTTCTCCCCATGTTTGCGTGGATTTCCTCCGGGTACTCCGGTTTCCTCCCATACTCCAAAAACATGCTGATAGGGAATCTAGATTGTGAGCCCCATCAGGGACAGCGACGATAATGTGTGCAAACTGTAAAGCGCTGCCGAATATGTTAGCGCTATATAAAAATAAAGATTATTATTATTATTATTATTTTGCCCCAGACTGTGACCTACTTGTTAAGATCCAGCTTTATGATCCTTCTCCCTGCCAGCTCTCTCCACTGTCCATTCCGATGACATAACCTAAGGAATCCTGCCTAATTCCATATTTCATATTCAGTTTAAAGGTTGAAGGTCCGGGTAACTCTCAGACCTATAACAAAATAAATATACTGTACAGACCAAAAGTTTGGACACACCTTCCCATTTAAAGATTTTTCTGTATTTTCATGACTATGAAAATTGTACATTCACACTGAAGGCATGAAAACTATGAATTAACACATGTGGAATTATATGCTTAACAAAAAAGTGTTAAACAACTGAAAATATTTCTTATATTCTAGGTTCTTCAAAGTAGCCACCTGTAGCTTTGATGACTGCTTTGCACACTCTTGGTATTCTGTTGATGAGCTTCAAGAGGTAGTCACCAGACATGGTCTTCCAACAATCTTAAAGGAGTTCCCAGAGATGCTTAGCACTTGTTGGTCCTTTTGCCTTCACTCTGCGGTCCAGCTCACCTCAAACCATCTCGATTGGGTTCAGGTCTGGTGACTGTGGAGGCCAGGTCATCTGGCGTAGCACCCCATCACTGTCAAATAGCCCTTACACAGCCTGGAGGTGTGTTTGGGGTAATTGTCCTGTTGAAAAAAAAATGATGGTCCAATTAAACGCAAACCGGATGGAATAGCATGCCGCTGCAAGATGCTTTGGTAGCCATGCAGGTTCAGTATGCCTTCAATTTTGAATAAATCCCCAACAGTGTCACCAGCAAAGCACCCCACACCATCACACAACCAGGCATGTAGAGTCCATCCGTTCACCTTTTCTGCGTCGCACAAAACACAGTGGTTGGAACCAGAGATCTCAAATTTGGACTCATCAGACCAAAGCACAGATTTCCACTGGTCTAATGTCCATTTCTTGTGTTCTTTAGCACAAGCAAGTCTCTTCTGCTTGTTGCCTGTCCTTAGCAGTGGTTTCCTAGCAGCTATTTTACCATGAAGGCCTGCTGCACAAAGTCTCCTCTTAACAGTTGTTGTAGAGATGTGTCTGCTGCTAGAGCTCTGTGTGGCATTGACTTGGTCTCTAATCTGAGCTGCTGTAAACCTGTGATTTCTGAGGCTGGTGACTCGGATAAACTTATCCTCAGAAGCAGAGGTGACTCTTAGTCTTCCTTTCCTGGGGCGGTCCTCATGTGAGCCAGTTTCTTTGTAGCGCTTGATGGTTTTTGCACTTGGGGACACTTTCAAAGTTTTCCCAATTTTTCGGACTGACTGACCTTCATTTCTTAAAGTAATGATGGCCACTCGTTTTTCTTTTGCCATAATACAAATTCTAACAGTCTATTCAGTAGGACTATCAGCTGTGTATTCACCACACTTCTGCACAACACAACTGATGGTCCCAAGCCCATTTATAAGGCCAGAAATCCCACTTATTAAACCTGACAGGGCACACCGGTGAAGTGAAAACCATTTCCGGTGACTACCTCTTGAAGCTCATCAAGAGAATGTCAAGAGTGTGCAAAGCAGTCATCAAAGCAAAAGGTGGCTACTTTGAAGAGCCTAGAATATAAGACATAATTTCAGTTGTTGCACACTTTTTTGTTAAGTATACACGTTGTTTCACACGTTTCGCACATTTGCTTTCTTGGGGGACATCAAAGCAGAAAGCAAATGTGTGTAAGTGCGTAGGGACTCAACTTTGATCTGATATATATATTTATTTTGTTATGGACTTATATCTACACCATTTTGATGTGTGCCGTTTAGTGCATTAAATCATTGATAATTATTCACTTGTACTTTTATATATATGAATTTTTCTGTTATTTATTTATAGCCACTTAAATAATACAGTATACCATATATCTAAGCACTATCAGTGCCCATTACAACTAGTGGTCACTTAAATAGAGGAGATTTTTTAGGGTGCTAAGACCTGAGTATTATTCAGTGATACCAGGACTAATTTCCAAGTTGGTGATGTCTAATAAGTCTGAGCACTCTCCGTGCCCACCACAACTAGTGGTCACTCAGATAGATGATGATGACTAGTGATGGGCGAGCACTAAAATGCTCGGGTGCTTTTTGCTCAAAGCAAAATGGAATACTTGGGTACCCGGACAGAACAACGAGCACAATGTCAGTCTATGGGAGAACCAAGCATTTTTACCGCGATCCCCCAGGGGTCCTTTTAAGGTCTAAAAATGTCTGAAAATGATGGAAACACTGCTCAGATTACACGGGGACATCTCTTTAAACAATGTTGTCAGAGTTTCATGCCATTTTTACCGGTGCACCAAAAAACATACCAAAAACGAAACCAAAATGAATTTTGCTAGGAAATATGTTAAGGTACATCCTTTCCAGGTTAATGACTTGTATATAAGGCAAAATAAATAACTCCAGACCAAAATGTTCCTCCACCACTTGGGCTATGTTTAGACGCATCGTTTTTTAAGCGAATTTCAACTTTAACATTGCTTTCAACCAAAACAAATGCATTCACTGGGAAATGTCATTGTAACATTTACCAACCCTAGCTGGCCATGTGGTGTGTGACACATAAGCAGACATATCTTGTTTCATTTATGAAGGAGGGACTCTTAAATTCACAGAGCCTATTTTTACAGGGGCATCAGGCAGCATTAATCTGCTTAAAGGGCCATTATTAAACAGTGGGTCTCCGAAACTGTTATAGCTTAAGCAGTGAGTGGCTGGGTGCCAAGAACTACAACGCACCCAATACCCCTTTCACAGATTTCCAGGATGGCTTCCATAAAAAATGTTGCATTGAATGCAAGGCCTGCCCTGCTACCAAGTCATATGCACCCCAATAAGCCTTTGAACCCAGGTACTGGATTGGCCCAGGAAAATCCACTTCACATTATTATTTTGTACTCCCATTCTGTTTTCTTATGCATTGACTGCAAGGCCTGCCCTGCTACCAAGTCATATGCACCCCAATAACTCCAATCCCTCCTTGGAAGAAACAGGGAGGAGGGCCTCTTACCAAAAAAATGTCCCATTAAAAAGGAGCGGGTCTCCTAGACTTGGAATGCCCATACACTTAGTGTATTGGCTGGCAAACATTTCCCCTGTGGGGTACACCTCAACCTTTTTCAGAACAAGTCTTTTACGCACAGCCAAACCACCCATCCTTGTTAATAATGCAACACTGGCTACATGTAGCTGCATGGAACATGTAAACCCTTTTGATCTAGTGGCGGTGGATGATCAGACGTGGAGGAAGGCCTGATTAAAAAATAGGCCCAATTTCTAGGAGCGGGTCTCCTAGACTTGGAATGCCCATACACTTAGTGTATGGGTTGGCAAACTTTTCCCTATGGGGGTGTACATATTTTTTGTATTTTGGTGACGGGCATCATAACACCCTAGCCATGGCATAGAGTGGCCGGAGCATGACTGAATACTTTCACCCAGGTGTTCAAGTGGTGGTGGACGATGAGGATGAGGAGAAGGCCACCAAATAGCCAAAATCAGGAAGCGTATATCCATGTTTGGTTGTGATGAGGTGCATGGGAATACACCTCCAAAAAAACACTACATTTGAGTTTATGCTTCACTGTCATCATTTGGTGGTGTCAAGAAGTCAGCCCAATCCATCCCTTGTTCATTTTTATAAGAGTGAGCCTGTTTTCATTTTCAATAGAAAGGCGAATGCGCTAATCTGTGATAATGCTACCAGCAGCACTAAAAACCCGCTTGGACAAACCGCTAATGGCAGGGCAGGCGAGGACCTGCAAGGCGTAGAGAGCCAGCTCATGCCACATGTCCTGCTTGGATACCCAATAATTAAAAGGCACAGAGGAATCACGGAGGACATTGGTACGGTCAGCCAGGTACCCTTAGCATCTTAGAGAAGATTGCATTCCTTGTCCGATTACCCCGCGTCTCAGTGCATGGACGATGGAAAGGTCTTAGAAAACTGTCCCAGAACTTTGCCAGTGTTCTCCTGCATCTGCTGGAGTGGACTTGTGTCTGTCTTGCCTGTCCTGCTTGGTTGGCCAACGAGCTGTTATCTTTCCCGCCGGCGTTTTGAGATGGGAATTTTTTTAATAATTCTGCACCAATGGCCCCTATGGTACTGTACCATTTTGGTATACCTGTCTGCCTCTGGAAAAAGAGATTAAAAGTTATCCTTGTACCATGGGTCTAAAAGTGTCACTAGCTAGTAATTACTGGTACCCAATATTTTGACAATGCGAGGGTTACTGGAAAGACAGCGCAACATAAAGTCAGCTGTGCGTGCCAGACTGGTAACAGGCAAGACTTCCGTGTCCTCACCAACAGGACGACTGACTAAGGTGTCCTCCTCCTCCTCTACCTCTTCTTAACTGTCCTCTGGCCATCTATGCTGAGCAGACGGTTTGACGGTTGTGATTGTAGTCCTGTCTATAGCACATGAAAGTAGCTCCTGTTCTTCCTCCTCCTCCTCTTGCTCATTGTCAACAAATCCACGTTGGGATGACACGAGACTAGGCTGTGTGTAATCACCCTGTATGGTTCCTTGATCCATGTCCTCATGCTTGCTCCGCCTACAATGCCTCCTTTTTCATTGTGAGCAGAGAGCTTTTCAGAATGCAGATGAGCGGGATGGTGACTCTAATTATGGCATCATCGCTGCTCACCATCTTGGTGAACTCCTCAAAGTTTTGGAGGATGCTACATATGTCTGACATCCATGTCCACTCCTGAGGTCTCATGTGTGGAGTCAAACCAGACAAACGACGGCCTTGTTGATGCTGGTATTCAACAACTGCCCACTTCTGCTCACAAATCCTTTCTAACATATGCAGTGCAGAGTTCCAATGCTTGGGGACATCACACACCGGTCGGTGAGCCGAATTCTGCAATCGCTGCTGAAGCACGGCAAGGGCGGCTGAAGCTGTAGCTGACTTTCTAAAATGAGTACACAGGTGGCGTACTTTAACCAGCAGATCCGGCAGCTCCAGATAGCTTTTTAGAAAACGTTGAACAACGAGGTTCAGCACATTGGCCAGGTATGGTACATGTGTCAGTTCGCCTTGCCTCAAATCCGCCACCAGGTTCCTGCCATTGTCACACACAACCATGCCTGGCTGGAGATTTAGCGATGTCAGCCACACATCCACCTGGTCTTTCAGAGCTGTCAATAAATCTTCAGCATTGTGCGGTTTGTCACCTAAGCAAATTAGCTTCAGCACAACCTGTTGCCGCTTTGCTTTGGCAGTGCTGTAGTGCTTCCAGCTTGTGACTGATGTGCTCATTTCTGACATGGAGGTTGAAGAGGAGGAGGAGGAGGTGCAGGAGCTGTACACAGTGGGGGAAACCCTGATTGATGTAGGGCCTCAATACTTGGCGTCAGGAGGACGTGTTCCATCCCAAGGTCTGACTGGGTCCCGGCTTCCACTATGTTAACCCAGTGTGCCGTCAGCAAGATGTACCGTTCCTGGCTACACGCACTTGTCCATGTGTCCGTGGTTAGGTGTACTTTCCCAGTAACTGCATTGTTGAGGGGACGGGTAATGTTGTGGGACAAGTGCTTGTGTAATGCCGGAATGGCACAGCGGGAGAAATAGCGGCGGCTGGGGATAGAGTACCTTGGGACGGCCGCCGCCATCAGGTTGTGGAAAGCTTCCGTTTCCACGATTCTAAAAGGCAACATTTCGGCCGCAAACAGACGAGAAATATGAGAATTGAGTACTGTGGCCTGTGGGTGTTGGCAGCGTATTTCCACTTACGTTCCAATGACTGGGGTATAGACAACTGAAGGCTCCTCTGGGACAAGGACGTGAACGTGCTTGATGATGGTGCTATTTGACTGTGGACAATGGCAGGTACAGGGCAGGAGGCATCTTTGCATGCACCATGGACAGGGGATTGGCTTGCACCACAACAGTGGAAGAAGCAGTGGTGTCACCCGCAGACACTGTACCTGGAGCCTTTGGTTGGGCCCACAAAGTCGGGTGCTTTGCTGCCATGTGTCTAATCATGCTGTTGGTAGTAAGGCTGGTAGTTTTGCTACCTCAGCTGATGCTGGCATGACAGGTGTTGCAAATGGCCTGTTTGGGGTTATCGGCAAAAAATAACCAGACTTGGGAAGACCTAACAGTTGGACTGGCAACTTCTGTCAGGGTGGTGTTACGGGGAACGGTTGCATGCCTTCTGTCTGCAGCCACTACACTGCTTCTTCCTGTCTGAAGTGGTACAACGCCTACCTCACTCTGTGTGCTGCTGTCCTCACTCTGCATGTCCTCCTGCCTGGTTGGGTTTGTTACTACATCATCCACCACCTCATCTTCCACTTCCCCACGCTGATCCTCCTCCTGACTTTCTGGCAACTGTGTCTCATCATCAACCACCTCTTGTGACCATGGCTGCTCAAAGATTTGTGCATCGCTACATGGAATATCATCTTGCCCCGCTTCTAGTGGAACGGGCGAGAGGCACAAATCTACAAATGGAAAACTGAACAGCTCTTCGGAGTGTCCGAGTGTGGGATCAGTTGTCTCAAGGCACTCAGCATGGTAGGAGGAAGGAGGATCAGGGTAAGGAATATGCGGTCCAGATTCATGGCCAAACTTTGCGCACGCTCAGATATCAGTTGGCACTGCGATACCACTATGACAAATGTGTGCCCTGTTTTTTTCATTTTTGGGCTAACTAGTGCTGTATATCAGTACTGTGACACCCAGGACAAAAAAGGAAAACTGGCCTAAACTGGCCAAATTTTGAGCACACAGATATGAGCTGCCACGGAGATACCACGACAACAAATGTGTGCCTTGTTTTTTTTATTTTTGGGCTAGCTAGTGCTATGTATCAGTACTGTGACACCCAGGACAAAAAAAGGAAAACCGGACTAAACTGGTCAAACTTTGCACACGCTCAGATATCAGTTGGCACTGCGATACCACTATGACAAATGTGTGCCCTGTTTTTTTCATTTTTGGGCTAACTAAAGCTGTATATCAGTACTGTGACACCCAGGACAAAAAAAGGAAAACCGGCCTAAACTGGCGCAACTTGGAGCATGCACAGATATGATTTTTTGGGGTTTTTTGGGCTAACTAGTGCTGTATATCAGTACTGTGACACCCAGGACAAAGGAAAACCGGACTAAACTGGCCTAACTTTGAGCACACACAGATATGAGCAGCCACGGAGATACCACTATGACAAATGTTTGCCCTGTTTTTTTTATTTTTGGGCTAACTTGTGCTGTATATCAGTAATGTGACACCCAGGACAAGAAAAGAAAACCGGCCTAAACTGGCCAAACTTTGAGCACGCACAGATATCAGCTGGCAAAACGATACCACTACGACAAATGTTTTTTTTGTTTTTTGTTTTTTTGGGCTTAATAGTGCTGTATATAAGTACAATATCACCCAGGGCACAAAAAAAGAAAACCGCCGTAAAATGGACAAACTTTGAGCACGCACAGATATGAGCTGGCACCGAGATATCACACCAAAAAATGTGTGGCCTGTGTTCAAATTACACCTGGTACTAGCTATATACGGCCAATATATCATACAGGTAGCAGCAGCAGCACCAGAACACAGGAAGGGAATGGACCCTCTTGATGTATGCTATGATCTTTATGCACACATAAAGTGCCTGCAAGCCTTGAACTGATGTGTTTAGAGCGACGTACACTACCCTGCCTAACTAACTCTGGAACCTATATACTCCGAAATTAGTCCTTAAGGGTATGCCACACTAAGCATTATCGCTAATGGGATCCCCTAAAAACGTCACTATATAGCATCCGTTAGCGATATGTTCGTGCAGCAGCTTCCAGCGACGAGCTTCCGGCTTGATCCGCCGTCGCTGGAGCGCTCCGGACCCTATTTCACCTCGCTGGTGCTCCGCTGGGTAAGTATCTAATCGCTGTGGACCACTTCTTAGAGATTGCGGTTTGTACGTAAACGTAGAGATCGTACGCGATGCGTCGTTAATATCGCTAAAGTGAGCTTGCGATAGAACACGCTACGATCTAAGTTGAACCTACGATCGCTAGCGGGAAGCTTATGTGCAGTACTTAGAGGACAGTAGAAGATGTTGGTTGCGGATTTGAGTAGTTAGGATGGTGACCACACTAGGTATAATCCCCAAATTGACCCTCTATCGCAGCAGCTTCCTACACTACTCAATCGGCTGAATGCGCGAGGCGCATCCTGTCTCTATCCGATGATCTGTTGCCAGCCAATCACTGCACGCCCAAAAAGATGCTGGGCGTTTCATGTTGCAGACAATCCCTGCATGGTTGCTCGTAAAGTCCCAAAAAGACTGGTGAAAGAGTTCCGATAATCTGGAAATGCTCGATGCTTTCCGAGTACACCGAGTATTGTGATACTCGGGCGAGTAACGAGTAGGCGAGCATGTTCACTCATCACTAATCAGTGACACCAATAGGTGCCCGCAACAACTAGTGGTCACTGCTAGTATCTTGCAAGATTATATTTGTTTAGTAGTGTTACTCAGTAATTCGATTAATAGACGTTATTGAAATCAGTAATAATCAAATTGCAATAATTATTATTGTTGCTGTATTTTATACCTATTTGGTTCTGTGAGAAAATATGTACATTTTATTTGTTTGTGTCTTGTTTTTAATATAAATAAATATTAAAAGTTATATTTTACAGACTACAGTACTCCAATTGGATTTGACAGTGAATTATAAATAATTAAAAATATTACTATTTTTTTGTAGAACAGGGATATTAAAGGGGCTGTCTCGCGAAATCCATTAATGGTATAATGCTATGACATACTATCAGTATCTAATCGGTGAAGGTCTAACTGTTTTGACCTCCACAATTGAACCAAATGGCAGCAGTTCCTGGAACCTGTTACTCAAACTTTTCTGTAGATTACATATTAGAGGCATTATAAACCATGGTCATCCTTTATATGGTGTATTCATAATTTTGCTTCCCCTCTTTCTATCCATCACTGAGGGTTTTTTGAGGTTAGACCCCACACAATAATATACTCATTGCATAATTTACAGAAATGTAAAAAATTGTTATTTGGCCAAAAAGTCTAATTTTTTAACTCTATCATTTGCAATACTTGGTATGCTTATTACATCTACATACAGATTTGGAGGAACTGCCAGAAAATATAGACAGCAATTTAGTTTATTTGAACTTACAAAAAAAATTATACATTTCTATTGCCATGATTATATATAGTCATCGTATCTGACCGTTATTTATGGCCTATTATATTCTCAGCTACTATATGACTATAAAATTGCCCATGTAATTGAAATTCCAAATCACTTTCTATAAACTGACCTGAGAAGTATTCTTTACTTCACTGTAGAAATAATTTCAATCCTTTCCATATGGATATGCATTTCCTTTCCTTCATTGAGAGGTCGATGAAGTATTGATTAAGTCAGAGACATATTTGTCGTTCTTCTGATAACTATAAGTTTAAAGGAAAAGGTTATCTTCACTTGGAAGAAAGGCTCAGACCGCTGAATGACCTCATCAGAAAATATTTCAATATATTAAAGTCCGCCAGCACCAAGTGACCTTTCAAACACTTCCAGTATAATACTGAGTCTCCTCCTTCCCTCAATTTTATAGAAGCATAAAAGGGTTAGAATGATATAGTTCAGTATAACATTCTACAATATAAATGGAAATACATGAGTCTTGGATGGCTGAGTCTTATGTGCCGGATGATCTTCTTGAGGTCAATGCACACTGTAGTCTTTTTTTGCAATACTTAAAAGTATTTTTTTCCTTTTAAATCACTGTAAAGTGATGCCCTTAGAATTTCTAATAAAAAATATATAAAAAAATATATACAAATCAGATATTATTCACTCAAAGAAGTAATACTTAAGAGATATGTTTCACAGCATAAATCCAGTGGTTTAGTGAAATGAATATATAAAATATGAATATATAAATATGGATTTTGAAAGAATAGATACATAGATGTACAAAAAAAACAAAGTAAGTGAAGGATTTATCCATGATTAATAGAGTAGTCTTTATGACAGGGACACCTTATTGAGGCATATGGAGTTCATAAAGGGGTTACTTTATCCCTAAAGGAATTCACTGGTAATTTAAGCTCAAGCATTGCTCAAATCTGTCTTTGAATATATCTTTACTGAGGGCTCAAACTGCACCCTATAAAATGTTCACTAAACTACAGAGGTCTATGGAGTGGGTAGAGAGAAGGAACTGGAAGGAGACAGAGGCAGAGAGACACAAAGAGAATCTGTTGCAGCTTTTAGTTACTAAAACCTATAGAGGGAAAAACAACTAGAAATGCAAGATATAAATCATAATATGGACAGAAAAAATGTTATTCCAATGCTCATGTGCACTGACTACTGATTTTTATATATCGGTCTTAGGGCATTTAATTCTGATAGCTAAAAAGTAAACAAAATCAAGCTGAGTCAATGTGAAAAGGCATTAGACTCTACAGTCATGGCAAAAGTTTTGAGAATGACACAAATATTATATTTTCACATGATCTGCTGCCCTCTGGTTTTTATGTGTGTTTGACAGATGTTTTTATCACAGACAGAAATATAATAATTGCAAACATATGAGTAACAAAAGCTTATATTGACAGTTAGAATGAGTTAATGCAGCAAGTCAACATTTGCAGTGTTGACCCTTCTTCTTCAGGACCTCTGCAATTCTCCCTGGCATGCTCTCAATCAACTTCTGGACCAAATCCTGACTGATAGCAGTCCATTCTTGCACAATCAATGCTTTCATTTTGTCTGAATTTTTAGGTTTTTGTTTGTCCACCCATCTCTTGATGATTGACCACAAGTTCTCAATGGGATTAAGATCTGGGGAGTTTCCAGGCCATGGACCCAAAATCTCTGTTTTGTTCCCTGAGCCATTTAGTTATCCTTTGCTTTATGGCAAGGTGCTCCATCATGCTGGAAAAGGCATTGTTGATCGCCAAACTGCTCTTGGAGGGTTGGGAGAAGTTGCTCTTGGAGTACATTCTGGTACCATTCTTTATTCATGGCTGTGTTTTTAGGCAAGACTGTGAGAGAGCCGATTCCCTTGGCTGAGAAGCAACCTCACACATGAATGGTTTCAGGATGCTTAACAGTTGGCATGAGACAAGACTGGTGGTAGCGCTCACCATGTCTTCTCCGAATGAGGCTTTTTCCTGATGTCCCAAACAATCGAAAAGGGGATTCATCAGAGAAAATAACTTTACCCCAGTCCTCAGCAGTCCACTGCCTGTACCTTTTGCAGAATATCAGTCTGTCCATGATGTTTTTTCTGGAGAGAAGTGGCTTCTTTGCTGCCCTCCTTGAGACCAGGCCTTGCTCCAAGAGTCTCTGCCTCACAGTGCGTGCAGATGCACTCACACCTGCCTGCTGCCATTCCTGAGCAAGCTCTGCACTGCTGGTAGCCCGATCCCGCAGCTGAAACACTTTTAAGAGACGGTCCTGGCGCTTGCTGGTCTTTCTTGGGCGCCCTGAAGCCTTTTTGGCAACAATGAAACCTCTCTCCTTGAAGTTCTTGATGATGCGATAGATTGTTGACTGAGGTGCAATCTTTCTAGCTGCGATACTCTTCCCTGTTAGGCCATTTTTGTGCATTGCAATGATGACTGCACGTGTTTCTTTAGAGATAACCATGGTTAACAGAAGAGAAACAATGATGCCAAGCACCAGCCTCCTTTTAAAGTGTCCAGTGGTGTCATTCTTACTTAATCATGACAGATTGATCTCCAGCCATGTCCTCATCAACACCCACACCTGTGTTAATGGAGCAAACACTGAAAAGAGGTTAGCTGGTCTTTTTAAGGCAGGGCTGCAATGATGTTAAAATGTGTTTTGGGGATAAAGTTCATTTTCTAGCCAAATATTGACTTTGCAAGTAATTGCTGTTAAGCTGATCACTCTTTATAACATTCTGGAGTATATGCAAATTGCCATTAGAAAAAGTGAAGCAGTAGACTTTGTAAAAATTAATATTTGTGTCATTCTCAAAACTTTTGGCCATGACTGTATGTATCCTTAAACAGTATTTTTTTTTTCTGCAAACTTAAATGTGTTATCAAATCTGAATGAACCCTTGGAGCATGCACACAGGTGTTTCTAAAGGGAGTAGGGCTGAAAAGAAATTCACTATTAAGCCAGACTTTGAGAATTATACTAATATTGTATTCTTCCCCGCACTCCCCATCCTCATGGGTAATTCCACAGCAGGCTGAGGCTAAGGCTAATTTCACCTTTGTGTCTTTTAGCGCAGCGCTTCGTGCGCTACTGAAAACGCGTGCAAAAACGCAAACAAGCGCTTGCAAGCGCATGGTTTTTTAATGCATAAAAGTACGCATAACGACAAAAAATGTAGCGTTTACATGAGTTTATCTAGCGTTTTCCATGCGTTTGCGTTTTTTAGGCACATGAGTCACACATTGCACAAGAGGAAAATCCTTGAAACAGACTCCACCAATGGGACACAAGTAGGCGAGTGTCATGGGACTTCTTTAAATAGACCCTGCTCAGCTGAATGCTTCAGATTTTGCTGCTGTTTCCTGTGTCACCATGGATCTGCGTTGGGAGAGTTTTCGCATAAACTTGGATATGGACATCACTGTTTAAGGCTTTTGCTTTTGCTTGCCAGCAACAAAGTGAGAGAGAGAGAGCAAAGACGGCAGCGGCGGCGTTTTTGGAGACATCCGATTATTGAAGTCCTGGAGAGCCGTGGAGCATACCACACCCTCTTCAGCGAGCTCCAGGCAAACCCGGCTAAATTTGCGGACTATACACGGATGTCCCAAGAAAGTTTTCGTGATTTGCTTGCTCGTGTTGAAGGAGCCATCCGGAGACAGGACACACAGCTCCGTCGTGCAATTCCTCCAGAGGAACGGCTCCTCGTAACATTACGGTACGTAATATTAAACAAATGCGTGTATTGTTTTTGTTCTGCCATTTACTAAAAGCCTGCTGAATTATAGTTCTGCCATGTACAGATTGCTTTTTCATGTCAGTGTTTTGACAAAGCCTGGACAATTTTTTTTCATTTGTTTTGCAGATTCCTGGCTTCTGGCGAGACCCTCTTCACTACACTTTCAGTACTGGCTTGGAATCTCCACCTTGTCCGGAATAGTAGCGGACACCTGCCGGGCTTTGTGGGACGTTCTATGTCCTGAATTTATGCCCCTGCCCACCGCGGAAAAGTGGATGGATATTGCAGAAAAATTCTTTACAGTCTGCAATTTCCC
This sequence comes from Oophaga sylvatica, assembly GCA_033576555.1. Lineage (NCBI taxonomy): Eukaryota > Metazoa > Chordata > Amphibia > Anura > Dendrobatidae > Oophaga > Oophaga sylvatica. The sequence goes on along the minus strand of JARQOD010000006.1, from coordinate 206,487,280 downwards.
CAACTGTTTGAGAGCGGTGGATGGGAAACACATCCGGATAACAAAACCCCAAGAAGTGTCTCTGAGTACTTTAATTATAAAAAGTACTTTTCTACGGTACTCATGGCCATTGTGGATGCAGACTGCAGGTTTATTGCGGTGGACATTGGGGCATTTGCCCTGGGC
>JARQOD010000006.1:206432820-206487015 GCA_033576555.1 Oophaga sylvatica | reverse complement strand
TCCACAGTTTAGTATAAATACTGAGGTCAGTCAGTCCAAAGTCTAGTGCAAGTCATGTTGTCAGTCGATCCACAGTCTGGAGTAAAAACTGTGGGCAATCAGTCCACAGTCTAGGTTAAATGCTGTGGTCAGTCAGTCCACAGTCTAGTCTAAATCATGTTGTCAGTCGGTCCACAGTCTAGTATTAATGCTGTGGTCAGTCAGTCCATAGTCTATGGTAAATGAAGTGGTCAATTGGTTCACAGTCTATTTTACATGCTTTGGTCAGTCGGTCCAGAGTCTGATATAAATACTGTGGTCAATCTGTCCACAGTCTAGTGTAAATTATGTGTTCAGTTGGTTCACAGTCTAGTGTAAATGCTGTTGTTAGTCCGTCCACAGTCTAGAGGAAATGCTATGTTCAGTCTGTCAATAGACTAGTGTAAATGTTGTTGTAAGTCCACAGTCTAGTGGAAATTCGTGGTCAGTCGCTCCACAGTCTAGAGTAAATGATGAGATAAGTATCTTATAATCGAGGCATTGCATGTTATACGTCTGATAACAAGCCTTTTCTATGACAAATAGGAACATTTTCTTATTTTAGAAGACAGAGGATAAGGAGAAGAAATGTTCCTTACCTCTGTACCTGAGATATGATTATGTTATACTAGGAGTTGGGTATAGAAGATATACATGTGAAAAACACAAACAGTATATTCTCATGTACCAGGAAGGTGTTATTACACCTCGGCAGGCCTAGAACTTATGTCTAAACCGACGATTATCAGTAATTAATATAAATATTAATTACCTGTTATGAGATGTTTTCTTATGCTTTTCTTGAAATCCACAAGTGAAAATTTCACGTTCCACCATCTCACTGGGCGTCAGTCACCTGTAAATAGTCATAGGTGTGATAATATGTTCCTGCTACATGCTATACACAAAGAAAAATATAACACAAGAGGGCTAAAATTACTTATCTCAGGTATAAGGACTGTGGCCAGTTTAGTGTGAAAGCTGTAGTCAGTCATTCGATAGTTTACCGTATATGTTATGTTCAGTCATTCTACAGACTTCTGTAATTGTTATAGTTAGACTACAGTTTACATGAAATGTGGTCAGACAGTCCACACCTAGCATAAATGCTGTCGTCAGCCAGTCTTTAAACTAGTGTAAATGTTATAGTATGGCAGTCAAAACTATACTGGAAATGTGGAAAGGCTGTCCACACCTAGTTTAAATGCTATGGTCATTCAGTCCATAAACTAGTGTAAAAGTTTTTGCAGATCAGTCCACAGTCCATTGTAAGAGTGGTCGGTTAGTCCACATTCTAGTGTAAATGTTGTGGTCATTCAGTTAATAGTCTACTGGTATACTGGAAATGTGGTCAGAAATTCCACACCTAGCATAAATGCTGTGGTCAGTCAGTCCTTAGACTCGTGTAAATGTTATAGTCAGGCAGTCAAATCTTTACTGCAAATGTGGTCAGGCAGTCCATACCTAGTTTAGATGCTGTGGTCAGTCAGTCCATAAACTAGTGTAAAAGTTTTTGCAGATCAGTCCACAGTCCATTGTAAGAGTGGTCGGTTAGTCCACATTCTAGTGTAAATGTTGTGGTCATTCTGTCTATAGTCTTCTGGTGTTCTAGAAATGTCAGAAATTCCTTACCTAGCATAAATGCTTTGGTCAGTCAGTACTTAGACTAGTGTAAATTTTATAGTCAGCCAGTGCAAACTTTACTGGAAATGTGGTCAAGCAGTCCAAATTGAATGTATATGACATGGTCAGTAAGTCCTTAAACAAGTGCAAATGCTGTGCTCAGCCTGCCCAAAGTCTTCTGGAAATGTGGCCAGGCAGTCCAAACATAGTGTAAATGCTGTGGTCAGTCAGTCTTCAGACTGATGTAAATGCTTTGATCATTCATTCACAGACTAGTGTAAATGTTTTGGTCCGTCAAGACCAATGTCTACTGCAAATGTGTCCAGTCAATCCACAGTGTAGTGTATATGATGTGGTCAGTCAGCCAGAGTCTATTATTAGTTCTTTCGTCAGTTGGTACACATTCTAGTTTAAATACTGTGGTCAATCAGTGCACAGTCTAATGTAAATTCTGTGTTTAGTTGGTTCACAGTCTAGTGTAAATTCTGTTAGTCCATCCACGGTCTATAGGAAAAGCTGTGGTCAGTCAGTCAATAGTCTAGTGTAAGTGTTGTTGTTAGTCAGTCCACATTCTAATGGAAATTCTGTGGTCAGTCGCTCCACAGTCTAGAGCAAATGATGAGATCCGTATCTTATAATCGAGGCATTGCATGTTATACTGCTGATAAGAAGCCTATTCTATGAAAAATAGATACATTTTCTTATTTCAGGAGACAGAGGATAAGGAGAAGAAATGTTCCTTACCTCTGTACCTGAGATACGGTTATATTATACTAGTAGTTGGGTATAGAAGATATACATGTGAAAAACACAAACAGTATATTCTCATGTACCAGGAAGGTGTTATTACATCTCGGCAGGCCTAGAACTTATGCCTAAACCGACAATTATCAGTAATTAATATAAATATTAATTACCTGTTATGAGATGTTTCTTATTCTTTTCTTGAAATCCACAAGTGAAAATGTCACGTTCCACCATCTCACTGGGCGTCAGTCACCTGTAAGTAGTCAAAGGTGTGATAATATGTTCCTGCTACATGCTATACACAAAGAAAAATATAACACATTTTGGCTAAAATTACTTATCTCAGGTATAAGGACTGTGGCCAGTTTAGTTTGAAAGCTGTAGTCAGTCATTCGATAGTTTACTGTATATGTTCTATTCAGTCATTCTACAGTCTTCTAAAATTGTTATAGTTAGACTACAGTTTACATGAAATGTGGTCAGACAGTCCACACCTAGCAGAAATGCTGTCATCTGCCAGTCTTTAAACTAGTGTAAATGTTAAAGTATAGCAGTCAAAACTTTACTGGAAATGTGGTAAGGCAGTCCACACCTAGTTTAAATGCTATGGTCATTCAGTCCATAAACTAGTGTAAAAGTTTTTGTCCACCGGTCCACAGTCCATTGTAAAAGAGGTCAGTCAGTCCACATTCTGACGTAAATGTTGTGGTCATTCAGTCAATATTCTTCTGGTATACTGGAAATGTGGTCAGAAATTCCACACCTAGCATAAATGCTATCGTCAGCCAGTCTTTATACTAGTGTAAATGTTATAGTATGGCAGTCAAAACTTTACTGGAAATGTGGTAAGGCAGTCCACACCTAGTTTAACTGCTATGGTCAGTCAGTCCATAAACTAGTGTAAAAGTTTTTGTCCACCGGTTCACAGTCCATTGTAAAAGAGGTCAGTCAGTCCACATTCTGACATAAATGTTGTGGTCATTCAGTCAATATTCTTCTGGTATACTGAAAATGTGGTCAGAAATTCCACACCTAGCATAAATGCTGTGGTCAGTCAGTCCTTAGACTAGTGTAAATTTTATAGTCAGCCAGTGCAAAACTTTACTGGAAATGTGGTCAAGCAGTTCAAATCGAATGTAAATGTCATGGTCAGTAAAACCTTAAACAAGTGCAAATGCTGTGCTCAGTCAGCCCAAAGTCTTCTGGAAATGTGGCCAGGCAGTTCAAACATAGTGTGAATGCTGTGGTTAGTCAGTCTTCAGACTAATGTAAATGCTTTGATCTTTCATCCACAGAATAATGTAAAAGTTTTGGTCCGTCAAGTCCAAGGTCTACTGTAAATGTGTCCAGTCAGTCCACAGTGTAGTGTAAATGATGTGGTCAGTCAGCCAAGAGTCTATTATAAATTCTTTGGTCAGGCATTCCACAGTTTAGTATAAATACTGAGGTCAGTCAGTCCAAAGTCTAGTGCAAGTCATGTTGTCAGTCGATCCACAGTCTGGAGTAAAAACTGTGGGCAATCAGTCCACAGTCTAGGTTAAATGCTGTGGTCAGTCAGTCCACAGTCTAGTCTAAATCATGTTGTCAGTCGGTCCACAGTCTAGTATTAATGCTGTGGTCAGTCAGTCCATAGTCTATGGTAAATGAAGTGGTCAATTGGTTCACAGTCTATTTTACATGCTTTGGTCAGTCGGTCCAGAGTCTGATATAAATACTGTGGTCAATCTGTCCACAGTCTAGTGTAAATTATGTGTTCAGTTGGTTCACAGTCTAGTGTAAATGCTGTTGTTAGTCCATCCACAGTCTAGAGGAAATGCTATGTTTAGTCTGTCAATAGACTAGTGTAAATGTTGTTGTAAGTCCACAGTCTAGTGGAAATTCCGTGGTCAGTCGCTCCACAGTCTAGAGTAAATGATGAGATAAGTATCTTATAATCGAGGCATTGCATGTTATACGTCTGATAACAAGCCTTTTCTATGACAAATAGGAACATTTTCTTATTTTAGAAGACAGAGGATAAGGAGAAGAAATGTTCCTTACCTCTGTACCTGAGATATGATTATGTTATACTAGGAGTTGGGTATAGAAGATATACATGTGAAAAACACAAACAGTATATTCTCATGTACCAGGAAGGTGTTATTACACCTCGGCAGGCCTAGAACTTATGTCTAAACCGACGATTATCAGTAATTAATATAAATATTAATTACCTGTTATGAGATGTTTCTTATTCTTTTCTTGAAATCCACAATTGAAAATTTCACGTTCCACCATCTCACTGGGCGTCAGTCACCTGTAAATAGTCATAGGTGTGATAATATGTTCCTGCTACATGCTATACACAAAGAAAAATATAACACAAGAGGGCTAAAATTACTTATCTCAGGTATAAGGACTGTGGCCAGTTTAGTGTGAAAGCTGTAGTCAGTCATTCGATAGTTTACCGTATATGTTATGTTCAGTCATTCTACAGACTTCTGTAATTGTTATAGTTAGACTACAGTTTACATGAAATGTGGTCAGACAGTCCACACCTAGCATAAATGCTGTCGTCAGCCAGTCTTTAAACTAGTGTAAATGTTATAGTATGGCAGTCAAAACTATACTGGAAATGTGGAAAGGCTGTCCACACCTAGTTTAAATGCTATGGTCATTCAGTCCATAAACTAGTGTAAAAGTTTTTGCAGATCAGTCCACAGTCCATTGTAAGAGTGGTCGGTTAGTCCACATTCTAGTGTAAATGTTGTGGTCATTCAGTTAATAGTCTACTGGTATACTGGAAATGTGGTCAGAAATTCCACACCTAGCATAAATGCTGTGGTCAGTCAGTCCTTAGACTCGTGTAAATGTTATAGTCAGGCAGTCAAATCTTTACTGCAAATGTGGTCAGGCAGTCCATACCTAGTTTAGATGCTGTGGTCAGTCAGTCCATAAACTAGTGTAAAAGTTTTTGCAGATCAGTCCACAGTCCATTGTAAGAGTGGTCGGTTAGTCCACATTCTAGTGTAAATGTTGTGGTCATTCTGTCTATAGTCTTCTGGTGTTCTAGAAATGTCAGAAATTCCTTACCTAGCATAAATGCTTTGGTCAGTCAGTACTTAGACTAGTGTAAATTTTATAGTCAGCCAGTGCAAACTTTACTGGAAATGTGGTCAAGCAGTCCAAATTGAATGTATATGACATGGTCAGTAAGTCCTTAAACAAGTGCAAATGCTGTGCTCAGCCTGCCCAAAGTCTTCTGGAAATGTGGCCAGGCAGTCCAAACATAGTGTAAATGCTGTGGTCAGTCAGTCTTCAGACTGATGTAAATGCTTTGATCATTCATTCACAGACTAGTGTAAATGTTTTGGTCCGTCAAGACCAATGTCTACTGCAAATGTGTCCAGTCAATCCACAGTGTAGTGTATATGATGTGGTCAGTCAGCCCAGAGTCTATTATTAGTTCTTTCGTCAGTTGGTACACATTCTAGTTTAAATACTGTGGTCAATCAGTGCACAGTCTAATGTAAATTCTGTGTTTAGTTGGTTCACAGTCTAGTGTAAATTCTGTTAGTCCATCCACGGTCTATAGGAAAAGCTGTGGTCAGTCAGTCAATAGTCTAGTTAAGTGTTGTTGTTAGTCAGTCCACATTCTAATGGAAATTCTGTGGTCAGTCGCTCCACAGTCTAGAGCAAATGATGAGATCCGTATCTTATAATCGAGGCATTGCATGTTATACTGCTGATAAGAAGCCTATTCTATGAAAAATAGATACATTTTCTTATTTCAGGAGACAGAGGATAAGGAGAAGAAATGTTCCTTACCTCTGTACCTGAGATACGGTTATATTATACTAGTAGTTGGGTATAGAAGATATACATGTGAAAAACACAAACAGTATATTCTCATGTACCAGGAAGGTGTTATTACATCTCGGCAGGCCTAGAACTTATGCCTAAACCGACAATTATCAGTAATTAATATAAATATTAATTACCTGTTATGAGATGTTTCTTATTCTTTTCTTGAAATCCACAAGTGAAAATGTCACGTTCCACCATCTCACTGGGCGTCAGTCACCTGTAAGTAGTCAAAGGTGTGATAATATGTTCCTGCTACATGCTATACACAAAGAAAAATATAACACATTTTGGCTAAAATTACTTATCTCAGGTATAAGGACTGTGGCCAGTTTAGTTTGAAAGCTGTAGTCAGTCATTCGATAGTTTACTGTATATGTTCTATTCAGTCATTCTACAGTCTTCTAAAATTGTTATAGTTAGACTACAGTTTACATGAAATGTGGTCAGACAGTCCACACCTAGCAGAAATGCTGTCATCTGCCAGTCTTTAAACTAGTGTAAATGTTAAAGTATAGCAGTCAAAACTTTACTGGAAATGTGGTAAGGCAGTCCACACCTAGTTTAAATGCTATGGTCATTCAGTCCATAAACTAGTGTAAAAGTTTTTGTCCACCGGTCCACAGTCCATTGTAAAAGAGGTCAGTCAGTCCACATTCTGACGTAAATGTTGTGGTCATTCAGTCAATATTCTTCTGGTATACTGAAATGTGGTCAGAAATTCCACACCTAGCATAAATGCTATCGTCAGCCAGTCTTTATACTAGTGTAAATGTTATAGTAGCAGTCAAACTTTACTGGAAATGTGGTAAGGCAGTCCACACCTAGTTTAACTGCTATGGTCAGTCAGTCCATAAACTAGTGTAAATTTTTGTCCACCGGTTCACAGTCCATTGTAAAAGAGGTCAGTCAGTCACATTCTGACATAAATGTTGTGGTCATTCAGTCAATATTCTTCTGGTATACTGAAAATGTGGTCAGAAATTCCACACCTAGCATAAATGCTGTGGTCAGTCAGTCCTTAGACTAGTGTAAATTTTATAGTCAGCCAGTGCAAACTTTACTGGAAATGTGGTCAAGCAGTTCAAATCGAATGTAAATGTCATGGTCAGTAAAACCTTAAACAAGTGCAAATGCTGTGCTCAGTCAGCCCAAAGTCTTCTGGAGATGTGGCCAGGCAGTTCAAACATAGTGTGAATGCTGTGGTTAGTCAGTCTTCAGACTAATGTAAATGCTTTGATCTTTCATCCACAGAATAATGTAAAAGTTTTGGTCCGTCAAGTCCAAGGTCTACTGTAAATGTGTCCAGTCAGTCCACAGTGTAGTGTAAATGATGTGGTCAGTCAGCCAAGAGTCTATTATAAATTCTTTGGTCAGGCATTCCACAGTTTAGTATAAATACTGAGGTCAGTCAGTCCAAAGTCTAGTGCAAGTCATGTTGTCAGTCGATCCACAGTCTGGAGTAAAAACTGTGGGCAATCAGTCCACAGTCTAGGTTAAATGCTGTGGTCAGTCAGTCCACAGTCTAGTCTAAATCATGTTGTCAGTCGGTCCACAGTCTAGTATTAATGCTGTGGTCAGTCAGTCCATAGTCTATGGTAAATGAAGTGGTCAATTGGTTCACAGTCTATTTTACATGCTTTGGTCAGTCGGTCCAGAGTCTGATATAAATACTGTGGTCAATCTGTCCACAGTCTAGTGTAAATTATGTGTTCAGTTGGTTCACAGTCTAGTGTAAATGCTGTTGTTAGTCCGTCCACAGTCTAGAGGAAATGCTATGTTCAGTCTGTCAATAGACTAGTGTAAATGTTGTTGTAAGTCCACAGTCTAGTGGAAATTCCGTGGTCAGTCGCTCCACAGTCTAGAGTAAATGATGAGATAAGTATCTTATAATCGAGGCATTGCATGTTATACGTCTGATAACAAGCCTTTTCTATGACAAATAGGAACATTTTCTTATTTTAGAAGACAGAGGATAAGGAGAAGAAATGTTCCTTACCTCTGTACCTGAGATATGATTATGTTATACTAGGAGTTGGGTATAGAAGATATACATGTGAAAAACACAAACAGTATATTCTCATGTACCAGGAAGGTGTTATTACACCTCGGCAGGCCTAGAACTTATGTCTAAACCGACGATTATCAGTAATTAATATAAATATTAATTACCTGTTATGAGATGTTTCTTATTCTTTTCTTGAAATCCACAAGTGAAAATTTCACGTTCCACCATCTCACTGGGCGTCAGTCACCTGTAAATAGTCATAGGTGTGATAATATGTTCCTGCTACATGCTATACACAAAGAAAAATATAACACAAGAGGGCTAAAATTACTTATCTCAGGTATAAGGACTGTGGCCAGTTTAGTGTGAAAGCTGTAGTCAGTCATTCGATAGTTTACCGTATATGTTATGTTCAGTCATTCTACAGACTTCTGTAATTGTTATAGTTAGACTACAGTTTACATGAAATGTGGTCAGACAGTCCACACCTAGCATAAATGCTGTCGTCAGCCAGTCTTTAAACTAGTGTAAATGTTATAGTATGGCAGTCAAAACTATACTGGAAATGTGGAAAGGCTGTCCACACCTAGTTTAAATGCTATGGTCATTCAGTCCATAAACTAGTGTAAAAGTTTTTGCAGATCAGTCCACAGTCCATTGTAAGAGTGGTCGGTTAGTCCACATTCTAGTGTAAATGTTGTGGTCATTCAGTTAATAGTCTACTGGTATACTGGAAATGTGGTCAGAAATTCCACACCTAGCATAAATGCTGTGGTCAGTCAGTCCTTAGACTCGTGTAAATGTTATAGTCAGGCAGTCAAATCTTTACTGCAAATGTGGTCAGGCAGTCCATACCTAGTTTAGATGCTGTGGTCAGTCAGTCCATAAACTAGTGTAAAAGTTTTTGCAGATCAGTCCACAGTCCATTGTAAGAGTGGTCGGTTAGTCCACATTCTAGTGTAAATGTTGTGGTCATTCTGTCTATAGTCTTCTGGTGTTCTAGAAATGTCAGAAATTCCTTACCTAGCATAAATGCTTTGGTCAGTCAGTACTTAGACTAGTGTAAATTTTATAGTCAGCCAGTGCAAACTTTACTGGAAATGTGGTCAAGCAGTCCAAATTGAATGTATATGACATGGTCAGTAAGTCCTTAAACAAGTGCAAATGCTGTGCTCAGCCTGCCCAAAGTCTTCTGGAAATGTGGCCAGGCAGTCCAAACATAGTGTAAATGCTGTGGTCAGTCAGTCTTCAGACTGATGTAAATGCTTTGATCATTCATTCACAGACTAGTGTAAATGTTTTGGTCCGTCAAGACCAATGTCTACTGCAAATGTGTCCAGTCAATCCACAGTGTAGTGTATATGATGTGGTCAGTCAGCCCAGAGTCTATTATTAGTTCTTTCGTCAGTTGGTACACATTCTAGTTTAAATACTGTGGTCAATCAGTGCACAGTCTAATGTAAATTCTGTGTTTAGTTGGTTCACAGTCTAGTGTAAATTCTGTTAGTCCATCCACGGTCTATAGGAAAAGCTGTGGTCAGTCAGTCAATAGTCTAGTGTAAGTGTTGTTGTTAGTCAGTCCACATTCTAATGGAAATTCTGTGGTCAGTCGCTCCACAGTCTAGAGCAAATGATGAGATCCGTATCTTATAATCGAGGCATTGCATGTTATACTGCTGATAAGAAGCCTATTCTATGAAAAATAGATACATTTTCTTATTTCAGGAGACAGAGGATAGGGAGAAGAAATGTTCCTTACCTCTGTACCTGAGATACGGTTATATTATACTAGTAGTTGGGTATAGAAGATATACATGTGAAAAACACAAACAGTATATTCTCATGTACCAGGAAGGTGTTATTACATCTCGGCAGGCCTAGAACTTATGCCTAAACCGACAATTATCAGTAATTAATATAAATATTAATTACCTGTTATGAGATGTTTCTTATTCTTTTCTTGAAATCCACAAGTGAAAATGTCACGTTCCACCATCTCACTGGGCGTCAGTCACCTGTAAGTAGTCAAAGATGTGATAATATGTTCCTGCTACATGCTATACACAAAGAAAGATATAACACATTTTGGCTAAAATTACTTATCTCAGGTATAAGGACTGTGGCCAGTTTAGTTTGAAAGCTGTAGTCAGTCATTCGATAGTTTACTGTATATGTTCTATTCAGTCATTCTACAGTCTTCTAAAATTGTTATAGTTAGACTACAGTTTACATGAAATGTGGTCAGACAGTCCACACCTAGCAGAAATGCTGTCATCTGCCAGTCTTTAAACTAGTGTAAATGTTAAAGTATAGCAGTCAAAACTTTACTGGAAATGTGGTAAGGCAGTCCACACCTAGTTTAAATGCTATGGTCATTCAGTCCATAAACTAGTGTAAAAGTTTTTGTCCACCGGTCCACAGTCCATTGTAAAAGAGGTCAGTCAGTCCACATTCTGAAGTAAATGTTGTGGTCATTCAGTCAATATTCTTCTGGTATACTGGAAATGTGGTCAGAAATTCCACACCTAGCATAAATGCTATCGTCAGCCAGTCTTTATACTAGTGTAAATGTTATAGTATGGCAGTCAAAACTTTACTGGAAATGTGGTAAGGCAGTCCACACCTAGTTTAACTGCTATGGTCAGTCAGTCCATAAACTAGTGTAAAAGTTTTTGCAGGCCAGTCCACAGTTTATTGTAAAAGTGGTCAGTCAGTCCACATTCTAGTGTAATTGTTGTGGTCATTCAGTCTATAGTCTTCTGGTGTTCTAGAAATGTCTGACATTTTTTACACTTGGTATAAATGTTGTGGTCAGTCAGTCCTTAGACTAGTGTAAATATTATAGTCAGCCAGTGCAAACTTTACTGGAAATGTGGTCAAGCAGTTCAAATCGAATGTAAATGTCATGGTCAGTAAAACCTTAAACAAGTGCAAATGCTGTGCTCAGTCAGCCCAAAGTCTTCTGGAATGTGGCCAGGCAGTTCAAACATAGTGTGAATGCTGTGGTTAGTCAGTCTTCAGACTAATGTAAATGCTTTGATCTTTCATCCACAGAATAATGTAAAAGTTTTGGTCCGTCAAGTCCAAGGTCTACTGTAAATGTGTCCAGTCAGTCCACAGTGTAGTGTAAATGATGTGGTCAGTCAGCCAAGAGTCTATTATAAATTCTTTGGTCAGGCATTCCACAGTTTAGTATAAATACTGAGGTCAGTCAGTCCAAAGTCTAGTGCAAGTCATGTTGTCAGTCGATCCACAGTCTGGAGTAAAAACTGTGGGCAATCAGTCCACAGTCTAGGTTAAATGCTGTGGTCAGTCAGTCCACAGTCTAGTCTAAATCATGTTGTCAGTCGGTCCACAGTCTAGTATTAATGCTGTGGTCAGTCAGTCCATAGTCTATGGTAAATGAAGTGGTCAATTGGTTCACAGTCTATTTTACATGCTTTGGTCAGTCGGTCCAGAGTCTGATATAAATACTGTGGTCAATCTGTCCACAGTCTAGTGTAAATTATGTGTTCAGTTGGTTCACAGTCTAGTGTAAATGCTGTTGTTAGTCCGTCCACAGTCTAGAGGAAATGCTATGTTCAGTCTGTCAATAGACTAGTGTAAATGTTGTTGTAAGTCCACAGTCTAGTGGAAATTCCGTGGTCAGTCGCTCCACAGTCTAGAGTAAATGATGAGATAAGTATCTTATAATCGAGGCATTGCATGTTATACGTCTGATAACAAGCCTTTTCTATGACAAATAGGAACATTTTCTTATTTTAGAAGACAGAGGATAAGGAGAAGAAATGTTCCTTACCTCTGTACCTGAGATATGATTATGTTATACTAGGAGTTGGGTATAGAAGATATACATGTGAAAAACACAAACAGTATATTCTCATGTACCAGGAAGGTGTTATTACACCTCGGCAGGCCTAGAACTTATGTCTAAACCGACGATTATCAGTAATTAATATAAATATTAATTACCTGTTATGAGATGTTTCTTATTCTTTTCTTGAAATCCACAAGTGAAAATTTCACGTTCCACCATCTCACTGGGCGTCAGTCACCTGTAAATAGTCATAGGTGTGATAATATGTTCCTGCTACATGCTATACACAAAGAAAAATATAACACAAGAGGGCTAAAATTACTTATCTCAGGTATAAGGACTGTGGCCAGTTTAGTGTGAAAGCTGTAGTCAGTCATTCGATAGTTTACCGTATATGTTATGTTCAGTCATTCTACAGACTTCTGTAATTGTTATAGTTAGACTACAGTTTACATGAAATGTGGTCAGACAGTCCACACCTAGCATAAATGCTGTCGTCAGCCAGTCTTTAAACTAGTGTAAATGTTATAGTATGGCAGTCAAAACTATACTGGAAATGTGGAAAGGCTGTCCACACCTAGTTTAAATGCTATGGTCATTCAGTCCATAAACTAGTGTAAAAGTTTTTGCAGATCAGTCCACAGTCCATTGTAAGAGTGGTCGGTTAGTCCACATTCTAGTGTAAATGTTGTGGTCATTCAGTTAATAGTCTACTGGTATACTGGAAATGTGGTCAGAAATTCCACACCTAGCATAAATGCTGTGGTCAGTCAGTCCTTAGACTCGTGTAAATGTTATAGTCAGGCAGTCAAATCTTTACTGCAAATGTGGTCAGGCAGTCCATACCTAGTTTAGATGCTGTGGTCAGTCAGTCCATAAACTAGTGTAAAAGTTTTTGCAGATCAGTCCACAGTCCATTGTAAGAGTGGTCGGTTAGTCCACATTCTAGTGTAAATGTTGTGGTCATTCTGTCTATAGTCTTCTGGTGTTCTAGAAATGTCAGAAATTCCTTACCTAGCATAAATGCTTTGGTCAGTCAGTACTTAGACTAGTGTAAATTTTATAGTCAGCCAGTGCAAACTTTACTGGAAATGTGGTCAAGCAGTCCAAATTGAATGTATATGACATGGTCAGTAAGTCCTTAAACAAGTGCAAATGCTGTGCTCAGCCTGCCCAAAGTCTTCTGGAAATGTGGCCAGGCAGTCCAAACATAGTGTAAATGCTGTGGTCAGTCAGTCTTCAGACTGATGTAAATGCTTTGATCATTCATTCACAGACTAGTGTAAATGTTTTGGTCCGTCAAGACCAATGTCTACTGCAAATGTGTCCAGTCAATCCACAGTGTAGTGTATATGATGTGGTCAGTCAGCCCAGAGTCTATTATTAGTTCTTTCGTCAGTTGGTACACATTCTAGTTTAAATACTGTGGTCAATCAGTGCACAGTCTAATGTAAATTCTGTGTTTAGTTGGTTCACAGTCTAGTGTAAATTCTGTTAGTCCATCCACGGTCTATAGGAAAAGCTGTGGTCAGTCAGTCAATAGTCTAGTGTAAGTGTTGTTGTTAGTCAGTCCACATTCTAATGGAAATTCTGTGGTCAGTCGCTCCACAGTCTAGAGCAAATGATGAGATCCGTATCTTATAATCGAGGCATTGCATGTTATACTGCTGATAAGAAGCCTATTCTATGAAAAATAGATACATTTTCTTATTTCAGGAGACAGAGGATAGGAGAAGAAATGTTCCTTACCTCTGTACCTGAGATACGGTTATATTATACTAGTAGTTGGGTATAGAAGATATACATGTGAAAAACACAAACAGTATATTCTCATGTACCAGGAAGGTGTTATTACATCTCGGCAGGCCTAGAACTTATGCCTAAACCGACAATTATCAGTAATTAATATAAATATTAATTACCTGTTATGAGATGTTTCTTATTCTTTTCTTGAAATCCACAAGTGAAAATGTCACGTTCCACCATCTCACTGGGCGTCAGTCACCTGTAAGTAGTCAAAGGTGTGATAATATGTTCCTGCTACATGCTATACACAAAGAAAGATATAACAACATTTTGGCTAAAATTACTTATCTCAGGTATAAGGACTGTGGCCAGTTTAGTTTGAAAGCTGTAGTCAGTCATTCGATAGTTTACTGTATATGTTCTATTCAGTCATTCTACAGTCTTCTAAAATTGTTATAGTTAGACTACAGTTTACATGAAATGTGGTCAGACAGTCCACACCTAGCAGAAATGCTGTCATCTGCCAGTCTTTAAACTAGTGTAAATGTTAAAGTATAGCAGTCAAAACTTTACTGGAAATGTGGTAAGGCAGTCCACACCTAGTTTAAATGCTATGGTCATTCAGTCCATAAACTAGTGTAAAAGTTTTTGTCCACCGGTCCACAGTCCATTGTAAAAGAGGTCAGTCAGTCCACATTCTGAAGTAAATGTTGTGGTCATTCAGTCAATATTCTTCTGGTATACTGGAAATGTGGTCAGAAATTCCACACCTAGCATAAATGCTATCGTCAGCCAGTCTTTATACTAGTGTAAATGTTATAGTATGGCAGTCAAAACTTTACTGGAAATGTGGTAAGGCAGTCCACACCTAGTTTAACTGCTATGGTCAGTCAGTCCATAAACTAGTGTAAAAGTTTTTGCAGGCCAGTCCACAGTTTATTGTAAAAGTGGTCAGTCAGTCCACATTCTAGTGTAATTGTTGTGGTCATTCAGTCTATAGTCTTCTGGTGTTCTAGAAATGTCTGACATTTTTAACACTTGGTATAAATGTTGTGGTCAGTCAGTCCTTAGACTAGTGTAAATATTATAGTCAGCCAGTGCAAACTTTACTGGAAATGTAGTCAAGCAGTCCAAATCGAATGTAAATAACATGGTCAGTAAGTCCTTAAACAAGTGCAAGTGCTGTGCTCAGTCAGACCAAAGTCTTCTGGAAATGTGGCCAGGCAGTCCAAACATAGTGTAAATGCTGTGGTTAGTCAGTCTTCAGACTAATGTAAATATTTTGATCATTTATCCACAAACTAGTATAAAAGTTTTGGTCCGTTGAGTACAAGGTCTACTGCAAATGTGTCCAGTCAGTTGACAGTGTAGTGTAACTGATATGGTCAGTCAGTCCTGAGTCTATTATAAATTCTTTGGTCAGGCAGTCCACAGTCTAGTATATATGCTGTGGTTAGTCAGTCCACAGTCTAGTGTAAATCACGTTGTCAGTCGGTCCACAGTCTGGAATAAAAACTGTGGTCAATCAGTCCACAGTCTAGGTTAAATGCTGTGGTCAGTCAGTGCACAGTCTAGTCTAAATCATGTTGTCAGTCGGTCCACAGTCTAGTATAAATGCTGTGGTCAGTCATTCCTTAGTCTACTGTAAATGAAGTAGTCAGTCGGTTCACAGTCTATTGTAAAATCTTTGGTCAGTCGGTCCAAAGTCTGATATAAATACTGTGAGTCAATCTGTCCACAGTCTAGTGTAAATTATGTGTTCAGTTGGTTCACAGTCTAGTGTAATAGTTGTTGTTAGTCCATCCACAGTCTAGAGGAAATGTTGTGGTCAGTCAGTCAATAGTCTAGTGTAAATGTTCTTTTTAGTCAGTCCACATTTTAGTGGAAATTCCGTGGTCAGTCACTCCACAGTCTAGAGGAAATGATGAGATGCGTATCTTATAATCGAGGCATTGCATGTTATATTGCTGATAAGAAGCCTATTTTTTGACAAATAGTAACATTTCCTTATTTTAGAAGACCGAGAATAAGGAGAAGAAATGTTCCTTACCTCTGTACCTGAGATATGTTTATGTTATGCTAGGAGTTGGGTATAGAAGATATACATGTGAATAACACAAACAGTTTATTCTCATGTACCAGGTAGGTGTTATAACACCTCGGCAGTCCTAGAACTTATGCCTAAACCGACGATTATCAGTAATTAATATAAATATTAATTACCTGTTATGAGATGTTTCTTATTCTTTTCTTGAAATCCACAAGTGAAAATGTCACGTTCCACTGGGCGTCAGTCACCTGTAAATAGTCAAAGGTGTGTCAATATGTTCCTGCTACATGCTATACACAAAGATAAATATAACACACTAGGGCTAAAATTACTTATCTCAGGTATAAGGACTGTGGCCAGTTTAGTGTGAAAGCTTTAGTCAGTCATTCGATAGTTTACTGTATATGTTCTGTTCAGTCATTCTACAGTCTTCTAAAATTGTTATAGTTAGACTACAGTTTACATGAAATGTGGTCAGACAGTCCACACCTAGCAGAAATGCTGTCATCTGCCAGTCTTTAAACTAGTGTAAATGTTAAAGTATAGCAGTCAAAACTTTCCTGGAAATGTGGTAAGGCTGTCCACACCTAGTTTAAATGCTATGGTCATTCAGTCCATAAACTAGTGTAAAAGTTTTTGTCCACAGTCCATTGTAAAAGAGGTCAGTCAGTCCACATTCTGACGTAAATGTTGTGGTCATTCAGTCAATATTCTTCTGGTATACTGGAAATGTGGTCAGAAATTCCACACCTAGCATAAATGCTATCGTCAGCCAGTCTTTATACTAGTGTAAATGTTATAGTATGGCAGTCAAAACTTTACTGGAAATGTGGTAAGGCAGTCCACACCTAGTTTAACTGCTATGGTCAGTCAGTCCATAAACTAGTGTAAAAGTTTTTGCAGGCCAGTCCACAGTTTATTGTAAAAGTGGTCAGTCAGTCCACATTCTAGTGTAATTGTTGTGGTCATTCAGTCTATAGTCTTCTGGTGTTCTAGAAATGTCAGAAATTCCACACTTGGTATAAATGCTGTGGTCAGTCAGTCCTTAGACTAGTGTAAATATTATAGTCAGCCAGTGCAAACTTTACTGGAAATGTGGTCAAGCAGTCCAAATCGAATGTAAATAACATGGTCAGTAAGTCCTTAAACAAGTGCAAGTGCTGTGCTCAGTCAGTCCAAAGTCTTCTGGAAATGTGGCCAGGCGGTCCAAACATAGTGTAAATGCTGTGGTTAGTCAGTCTTCAGACTAATGTAAATGTTTTGATCATTTATCCACAAACTAGTATAAAAGTTTTGGTCCGTTGAGTACAAGGTCTACTGCAAATGTATCCAGTCAGTCGACAGTGTAGTGTAACTGATATGGTCAGTCAGTCCTGTGTCTATTATAAATTCTTTGGTCTGGCGGTCCACAGTCTAGTATATTTGCTGTGGTTAGTCAGTCCACAGTCTAGTGTAAATCACGTTGTCAGTCGGTCCACAGTCTGGAATAAATACTGTGGTCAATCAGTCCACAGTCTAGGTTAAATGCTGTGGTCAGTCAGTGCACAGTCTAGTCTAAATCATGTTGTCAGTCGGTCCACAGTCTAGTATAAATGCTGTGGTCAGTCATTCCTTAGTCTACTGTAAATGAAGTAGTCAGTCGGTTCACAGTCTATTGTAAATGCTTTGGTCAGTCGGTCCAAAGGCTGATATAAATACTGTGGTCAATCTGTCCACAGTCTAGTGTAAATTATGTGTTCAGTTGGTTCACAGTCTAGTGTAAATATTGTTGTTAGTCCGTCCACAGTGTAGAGGAAATGCTGTGTTCAGTCTGTCAATAGTCTAGTGTAAATGTTGTTGTTAGTCCACAGTCTAGTGGAAATTCCGTGGTCAGTCGCTCCACAGTCTAGAGTAAATGATGAGATAAGTATCTTATAATCGAGGCATTGCATGCTATACGGCTGATAACAAGCCTTTTCTATGACAAATAGGAACATTTTCTTATTTTAGAAGACAGAGGATAAGGAGAAGAAATGTTCCTTACCTCTGTACCTGAGATATGGTTATGCTATACTAGGAGTTGGGTATAGAAGATATACATGTGAAAAACACAAACAGTATATTCTCATGTACCAGGAAGGTGTTATTACATCTCGGCAGGCCTAGAACTTATGCCTAAACCGACGATTATCAGTAATTAATATAAATATTAATTACATGTTATGAGATTTTTCTTATTCTTTTATTGAAATCCACAAGTAAAAATGTCATGTTCCACCATCTCACTGGGCGTCAGTCATCTGTAAATAGTCAAAGTTGTGATAATATGTTACTGCTACATGCTATACACAAAGAAAAATATAACACACTAGGGCTAAAATTACTTATCTCAGGTATAAGGATTGTGGCCAGTTTAGTGTGAAAGCTGTAGTCAGTCATTCGATAGTTTACCGTATATGTTCTGTTCAGTCATTCTACAGTCTTCTAAAATTGTTATAGTTAGACTACAGTTTACATGAAATGTGGTCAGACAGTCCACACCTAGTATAAATGCTGTCATCTGCCAGTCTTTAAACTAGTGTAAATGTTATAGTATGGCAGTCAAAACTTTACTGGAAATGTGGTAAGGCAGTCCACACCTAGTTTAAATGCTATGGTCATTCAGTCCATAAACTAGTGTAAAAGTTTTTATCCACCGCTGCACAGTCCATTGTAAAAGAGGTCAGTCAGTCCACATTCTGAGGTAAATGTTGGGTCATTCAGTCAATAGTCTTCTGGTATACTGGAAATGTGTTCAGAAATTCCACACCTAGCATAAATGCTGTGGTCAGTCAGTCCTTAGACTCGTGTAAATGTTATAGTCAGGTAGTCAAATCTTTACTGCATATGTGGTCAGGCAGTCCATACCTAGTTTAGATGCTATGGTCAGTCAGTCCATAAACTAGTGTAAAAGTTTTTGCAGATCAGTCCACAGTCCATTGTAAAAGTGGTCAGTCAGTCCACATTCTAGTGTAAATGTTGTGGTCATTCTGTCTATAGTCTTATGGTGTTCTAGAAATGTCAGAAATTCCTCACCTAGCATAAATGCTTTGGTCTGTCAGTCCTTAGAGTAGTGTAAATTTTATAGTCAGCCAGTGCAAACTTTACTGGAAATGTGGTCAAGCAGTCCAAATCGAATGTAAATGACATGGTCAGTAAGTCCTTAAACAAGTGCAAATGCTGTGCTCAGTCAGCCCAAAATCTTCTGGAAATGTGGTCAGGCAGTCCAAACATAGTGTAAATGCTGTGGTCATTCAGTCTTCAGACTAATGTAAATGCTTTGATCATTCATTCACAGACTAGTGTAAATGTTTTAGTCCATCAAGTCCAAGGTCTACTGCAAATGTGTCCAGTCAATCCACAGTGTTGTGTAAATGATGTGGTCAATCAGTCCACAGTCTAGTGTAAATTCTTTGTTTAGTTGGTTCACAGTCTAGTGTAAATTTTGTTAGTCCGTCCACAGTCTAGAGGAAATGCTGTGGTCAGTCGGTCAATAGTCTAGTGTAAATGTTGTTGTTAGTCAGTACACAGTCTAGTGGAAATTCTGTGATCAGGAGGTCCACAGTCTAGAGTAAATGATGAGATCCGTATCTTATAATCGAGGCATTGCATGTTATACTGCTAAGAAGCCTATTCTATGACAAATAGGAACATTTTCTTATTTTAGAAGACAGAGGATAAGGAGAAGAAATATTCCTTACCTCTGTACCTGAGATATGGTTATGTTATTCTAGGAGTTGGGTATAGAAGATATACATGTATACAAACAGTATATTCTCATGTACCAGGAAGGTGTTATTACACCTCGGCAGGCCTAGAACTTATGCCTAAACCGAGAATTATCAGTAATTAATATAAATATTAATTACCTGTTATGAGATTTTTCTTATTCTTTTCTTGAAATCCAGAAGTAAAAATTTCATGTTCCACCATCTCACTGGGTGTCAGCCACCTGTAAATAGTCAAAGGTGTGATAATATGTTCCTGCTACATGCTATACACAAAGAAAAAATAACACACTAGTGCTAAAAGTAATTATCTCAGGTATAAGGACTGTGGCCAGTTTAGTGTGAAAGCTGTAGAGTCAGTCATTCGATAGTTTACCGTATATGTTATGTTCAGTCATTCTACAGCCTTCGGTAATTGTTATAGTTAGACTACAGTTTACATGAAATGTGGTCAGACAGTCCACACCTAGCATAAATGCTGTCGTCAGCCAGTCTTTAAACTAGTGTAAATGTTAAAGTATGGCAGTCAAAACTTTACTGGAAATGTGGTAAGGCAGTCCACACCTAGTTTAAATGCTATGGTCATTCAGTCCATAAACTAGTGTAAAAGTTTTTGTCCACCAGTCCACAGTCCATTGTAAAAGAGGTCAGTCAGTCCACATTCTGAGGTAAATGTTGTGGTCATTCAGTCAATAGTCTTCTGGTATACTTGAAATGTGGTCAGAAATTCCACACCTAGCATAAATGCTGTGGTCAGTCAGTCCTTAGACTCGTGTAAATATTATAGTCAGGCAGTCAAATCTTTACTGCAAATGTGGTCAGGCAGTCCATACCTAGTTTAGATGCTATGGTTAGTCAGTTCATAAACTAATGTAAAATTTTTGCTGGCCAGCCCACAGTCCATTGTAAAAGTGATCACTCAGTCCATATTCTAGTGTAAATGTTGTTGTCATTCAGTCTATAGTCTTCTGGTATTCTAGAACTGTCAGAAATTTTACACCTAGCATAAATGCTGTGGGCAGTCAGTCCTTAGACTAGTGTAAATTTTATAGTTAGCCAGTGCAAACTTTACTGGAAATGTGGTCAAACAGTCCAAATCGAATGTAAATGACATGGTCAGTAAGTCATTAAACAAGTGCAAATGCTGTGCTCAGTCAGCCCAAAGTCTTCTGGAAATGTGGCCAGGCAGTCCAAACATAGTGTAAATGCTGTGGTTATTCAGGTTTCAGACTAATGTAAATGCTTTGATCATTCATCCACAGACTAGTGTAAATGTTTTGGTCCGTCAAGTCCAAGGTCTACTGCACCAAGGTCTACTGCAAATGTGTCCAGTCAGTCCACAGTGTAGTGTAAATGATGTGGTCAGTCAGTCCAGATTCTATTATAAATTCTTTTGTCAGTTGGTCCACAGTCTGATATAAATACTGTGGTCAATCAGTCCACAGTTTAGTGTAAATTCTGTGCTCAGTTGGTTCACAGTCTAGTGTAAGTGTTGTTAGTCCGTCCACAGTCTAGAGGAAATGCTGTGGTCAGTCGGTCAATAGTCTAGTGTAAATGTTGTTGTTAGTCAGTCCACAGTTTAGTGGAAATTCCGTGGTCAGTCGCTCCACAGTCTAGAGTAAATGATGAGATCCGTATCTTATAATCGAAGCATTGCATGTTATACTGCTGATAAGAAGCCTATTCTATGACAAATAGGAACATTTTCTTATTTTAGAAGACAGAGGATAAGGAGAAGAAATGTTCCTTACTTCTGTACCTGAGATATGGTTTTATTATACTAGGAGTTGGGTATAGAAGATTTACATGTAAAAAACACAAACAGTATATTCTTATGTACCAGGAAGGTGTTATTACATTTCGGCAGGCCTAGAACTTATACCTAAACCGACGATTATCAGTAATTAATATAAATATTAATTACCTGTTATGAGATTTTTCTTATTCTTTTCTTGAAATCCACAAATAAAAATGTCACGTTCCACCATCTCACTGGGCGTCAGTCACCTGTAATAGTCAAAGGTCTGATAATATGTTCCTGCTACATGCTCTACACAAAGAAAAATATAACATACTAGGGCTAAAATTACTTATCTCAGGTATAAGGACTGGGGTCATTTTTTTTAAAGCTGCAGTCAGTCATTCATTAGTTTACTGTATATGTTATGTTCAGTCATTCTACATTCTTCTGTAAATTTTATATTCAGACTACAGTCTACTGGAAAAGTAGTCAAACTATCCAAAGCTATTGTAAATGCTGTGGTTAGTCAGTCTTCAGACTAATTTAAATGCTTTCATCATTCACACAGACTTGTGTAAAAGTTTTGGTCTGTCACTCCAAGGCTACTTTGAATGTGGGCAGTCAGTCCACAGTCTTTTGTAAATTATGTGGTCAGTCAGTACACAGTCTAGTATAAATGCTGTGTTTAGTCAGTCCATACATAAATATTCTTCTGGTGTAGTGGAAATGTGGTCAGGAGTGTTAAGGATCGAGTTCCCGCTGCTGCACAAGGGGAATCTCAAACCAGTCCGCTGCGGTCCCCCATCCATCTCCGGCCGCAGTGGAGCCTGTTCAGCAGAGACGTCGGTACCAGCGTCTCACCCAGTCTAATACTGTGCAGAGGATTACTGCTGCCTCTCCAGGTTCTGCTATTGTAGCCAGTACTGGTCAGCGGCGAGCAGACCTCTTTGGGAATAAGTCCTGCGTTTCCCCTTCTGAGCATGCCCAGTGTAAGATCTCTCATTGGAGATCAGGGGTCACATGCTCAGGTACTGCAGCAACTCCTATTGGTCTGCCAGGAAGGTCCTGAAACTGCTGAGGTTCTGAAAAAGTTTCTCATTGGTCCTTTTCTGGAAGGTCTTGTAGTTGCTGCTATAAAAGGGTTGCATGGCCGCTTGGCCATGCGCTAGTATCAATCCTGTTATGTGCTTTGCGCCAGTGTGATCATGCACGCATGCGGTTAGATCTCGACTGAAATAAGCCCCTAGAATACCCGCACCTTCGGTGAGGAGTTTTGTATGCACGTGTTCAGGGCTTGGCTGAAATAGCCTATAGAATACCGGCTACTCCGGTAAGGAGTTGCTTGTTTGCGTTGCTGACTGCATGACCACGGACTGCTATCCACACAGCAGTTATCTGTGTACTCCTGTGGTGATAACAGGACACAGTCTCTATCTCTGCGTCTATGTCAGCGACTCTGTGGTGTAACAGAGTTCGCTCATACCGCCATATAGTGCCACAGCATCTATGTTTGCGACTCTGTGAAGTAACAGAGCTCGCTTATACTGCCATATCCTGTCATCTTACTAGAAGCAGGCTTTGTCTGCATGGTGGAACCCGGGCTGCGAACGCACCCATTATTTATATTTATTTGGTGCGTTCCGCAGACCCTAACAAGGAGTTTCACACCTAGTATAACTGCTGTGTTCAGTCATTCCTTAGAGTGCTGTAATCACTTGTATCAGTCAGCGCATGGAGTAATGTAAAAGTTTTTGTCCTTCAGTGCACATTCTACAGTAAATGAGGCCAGTCAGTCCACTGTCTAGTGTTAATGTTGTCGTCAGTCGGTCCACAGTCCACTATAAATACTGTGGTCAATCACTCTACAGTCTAGGGTAAATTCTTTGTTCAGTTGGTTCACAGTCTAGTGTAAATGTTGTTTTTAAGTCCACAGACTACAGTGGTGTAAAAGTTGTGGTCTTTCAGTCTACATTCTACTGTAAATGTGGTCGGTCACAAACAAGATATCTCTTGTGTCATTAAGGTGTTATTACACCTCCACAGATCTAGAATATATGCCTAGACCTACAATTATTTCTAATTAATTATAAATTTGTTTACTTGTCTTGTGATTTTTCTGAGTCTCTTCTTGAGGTCGACAAGAAAAATTGTCCTTTTCCACCATCTCAGTCTCCTGTAACAGTCATTAGTGTGTTAATATTTTTTTGGTATGCAATAAAATAAAAGAACAAATCAATAGAGGACTAATTTGTTACTATTGCTATAAAACAGTAGCAAATATTTATGTAACATTTTATTTAATTAAATAAAAATATCATTGTTATATTTTTGTATTTCATTATTTGTATTTTGCATTTTTAATACTTTTCTCATAGTTAATCTTCCCACGCAACATTTAACCACCTACCCTCGTTTATGAATGAGGAGGGAATGAGTAAAATGTAAAAGTAAAAAAATAAATAAAAGAAAAAGAGGTGTCATATTATGGTTTCTTTTCTCCTTTACTCTCCCAAAGTCCCATTGCTTAGTCCAATTTATTTCTGCTTTGATTATTTTTATATACAATTGGTTAGGTATCACTATCCTTTTAATCAAGTTAATCCAATCACATAATAACGAACCAGATTCAGACATCTATTAAAGTGCTATTACTAATCTTACAATAAATGTCATTTTATAAACATATTCTGTTAACTTGTTTCCACAATATTAGAAAAAGTCCTTAAGATCAACTAATGTATAATGGGAGAATCTTATTTATAATCTTATTTCAATAATGGCAGAAAGCTTGATCCAGTAGACTTTTAATTTTTCACAATATCCCATCATATGATCTGAGCTATAATTTTCCTTTAAATAGTTTAGAGAACATAAGTAATTTTTCAAGCCCATAATTTTTAGAATGGAAGAGGAGGTATTCAACCTATCAATGAAATTAAATTGTATCTCACCTAGATGGTTTATATATAAACGTTTCACATCTTTTATACACAACTTTCCAATTACACTTAGATGGAAGCCCATATTTTATTTATGTTTTTAAAACTGTCCCAGCTTTCTAAAACCTAATATGATACGTCATATCCATGCTGGAGGAATACCATTCCTCATCCGTTAGATTAAATGTAAATCTGAAAAATGAATCATTTTCCCTGTTTTATAATTTCAATCATATAGGCAATCCCCTGATTTCTCCAGGTTTTAATCCCAATTTCATTAACTCCAGTGAAAGGGAATTGTCCATATTGGAGTAAAGGGTACGATACCCTTTGCCCTAGTAATCTTTTTTAGCCACATCCAGCATGTACAGTTCACACCAAGGAGCATATTGGTCACAATTTCAGCTCATTCATGTTGGGAATATTAGATTCTAACATTGATAAAAGATAAGTGTATTTTCCTCAGCATATTAGTCCCAAAAACTCTTTATAACTATCCAAGTTTACAATACTGAAGTTGACATGCCAAGTACCACTTTATATTGGAAGACCCCAACCATCATGAATCTCCACACAAGTTAGTTACTCCTGCCTATGCTGCTTCATATAACATCATATTATGCCAATGTAAACTTTGTCCCATTCTGCAAAAATTATGCCCACATACAGGGAAAATAATTACTTGATATTAGCCAACACTTTTTTCTTATTAATCGTGCTTTTGTTGTGCTAAATATTCTATATGGCATTATCCATATGAAGGCTAATATGTAACAGAGAAATGTCCCGCCTCATCTGCTACTAAAACCCCAGTCTAGTAGTTAGGGATTACATATAAGAAATATGACAAATGACCCCCTCTTCCACCATACTGTATACAGAAGATCTATAATAGTAAGATTTTACAGAACATGGAGACCTGAGCTAAAATCTTTTCTGCTCAATAATTAGGATTTCCTCACCTCTCCTGTGTCATCTAGTCCTCTTTCTCCCCTGCTGTTTGTGTGCGCCCCTGTGATGACAACGTCCGGACCTGTAACTCCACAGCGCCGAGTTCTAACGCCTTTATGACATCATAAAAGAAGAGAAGCATTGGAACCTGGGGACCATGTTGTCCTGTGGACGCACACAGCCTGCTGCTCCCTTACCAGCAATTTACAAATGCTCTGTACGTCTCTACATTTCAGTTTGCAGTACAGTAATATGTATTTGATTTAAAAGCACATTTTTATACAATAAAAAAAGAAATCAATTTTTTAAAATGTTTAAAAAAAGCTAAATTTGCTCCTTCCATCGTAAGCTGTGGCAGTATTTTTGCAGAAATATTACTCATCAAAGCAAACAATCAGATTTTAGCTTCAATATTACAAACACTGGTAAAATATGTGACTGGTTGTAATGGGGTCTTGTGTAACTACCATAATTCCGGGAAGGGCAGGAGGTGTTAGAGGAGATAAGGGAACACAGACACAGTCAAGTAATGAGAGTCTTTAACTTTGATATATTCTAAAGTGTGAATTGCTGAAACACACAGAATAAAGCCATGTATGACATGTGTCTACAACAAATAGTCCGCACCGCAGACTCATTCATTCTCTATAGGACTGAATACAGTGATATCTCAGGCAGTTCCATGGCAAATGAATAGAGCAGAGGTTTATATGCTGCACCTCCAAAATGCTTTCTTGAGATCGGTGAGGGTCCTCGTGGTTGGATCGCCACCAATCAGAAAGTCATCACCTATTCTATGCCAGAAAATTAATGATGATATTTGGATACAACCTGGCACAAGGCCGTTTTGTATTTGGGGATATAAGCCCCTAATTACATTAGTTTAACTTGTTAGTCTAGAATTAGCATGTATTCTGATAATTGTAATTAATTATAGTAATTACCTGTCCTGTGTCACCTCTTCCACATCTTCATGCTTCACCAGAATCGCACCAACTGCTCAAGTGATTGGAAATAGAGCTGAAAGTTCTAAGTCATTGTGACATCATCTATCTATGACATGATCAGTGATGACAAGCATAGGATGCTGGAAAGGACATTGGATGATTACATAAAGTGTCACAATGGTGGAGGATGCACAAGAAATTATAAGGGCTGATATTTAAAGAGTTAATAAAAACCCGCCTGGTCACCCTCCTATAATAATAACACTATACTACACACAGCTTCTTAGTTGGAAGGCTGTCTGATCATAGGTTTATTGAATGATGATTGATTCAGCATGGTGAATATAAGAATTATTAAAAAGAAAAGTATAAACTACCCTGTAGTCAGAGTTCTTGGCGATGATAGCTCCGTCATCAAATGCCAAAATCTGAAAACTCCGCTGTACATATACTGACCAGTGACACAGAAAAATGCAAGATCATTTTCCACCACTACCCGATAAAACCATCAACCAGCTTCAATGGTATACAATGGCTCCTGCCTTCATAGCCCCAAAACATCACCCATCACCTATCCAACCGCAACTGGTCAGCTTAGTAAGTGGAACATTATGTAATGGATACAATACATACAATGCACAATGCAATACTTTCATATAACGTAATGAAGCACCTTCCTGTACCCAAGTTACATTCCTCTAAACCTAGAACAAATTGTCAAATAATAAATATATATTTTGTCAAGCAGTTCATAGAGTGCAGCAGACACATATATATAGGTGTGTTCATTTAGAATGACATCACTGGATGTTCAGTCAATAAAGTGCAATTTATATATCAACCCCTTAATGTCCAATGACGTGCAGAGTCCGTCATGACAAGGTGCCAGTTCCGGCACCAGGACGGACTCTGCACGTCATGCCTTTGATCTACCACAGCGTGTAAACACGCAGTGGTAGTTCAGTGCCGACAGCTGTCACAGACAGCTGACAGGCACGGCAAGCGGTGCGGGGACCTTTGCCGTCGGTCCCCGCACCCACAGCGCTGTGATTGGTCAGTCAATCTGACTGACCAAACACAGCAGCGATCGCGCAGGAGAAGCTGAAATTTCAGCTTCCCCAGCGCGATCAGTGCAGGAGCCCGGCGCTGCAGTGGCCAGGCTTCCTGCACTGACAGCCAGGAGCGGAGCCCCCACCGCCCCTGGCTGTTAACCCCTTGACTGCTGCGATCGAGCGCGATCGCAGAGCTCAGGGGGGGAGGCAGAGGGTCGGGTGCTCCCTCTGCCTCAGATCAGCGTCCCAGCGATGTAATCGCAGGGCCTGATCTCTGCCTTGATGACCCGGGGGTTGTCATGACAACCTCCGGGTCATCTAGCTACGGGAAGCTGCTGTGATCATGTCACAGCAGCTTTCCCCATAGGTACAATGCATTGCAATGCCAGAGCATTGCAATGCATTGTAACTGCAATCAAAAGTAAAAAAAGTGAAAGTCCCATAAAGGGACAAGTTGAAAAAAATCATTTTTTTAAAAAAATTGTAAAAAAAATATTAAAAAATAATTTAAAAAAAATCCCCTAAAAAATACACATTTTTATGTAATAAAAAAAATAAAAAACAAAAAAAATACACATGTTAGGTATCGCCACGTCCGTAAAAATCCCATCTATAAAAGCATAACCCTAGTTAACCCCTTCAGTGAAAGCCGTAAAAAAAACACAAAAAAGTAGTAAATTATACTTTTTCCAAGCGGTATCATTATACCGCTTGGAAAAAGTGCAATAACACGCGATCAAAAAGTCAGATATAAATAATCATGGTACCGCTGAAAACTTCATCTTGTCCCGCAAAAAACAAGCCGCTATATAGCATCATCAGCGAAAAATAAAAAAGTTATAGCTCGCGGAATAAACTGATGCAAAAATAATTATTTTTTCTATAAAATTCTTTATTGTGTAAAAAACGCCAAAACATAAAAAAATATATAAATGAGGTATCGCTGTAATCGTAGTAACCCGAAGAATAAAGCTGCTTTATCAATTTTACCACACGCGGAACGGGGGAAAAAAAATAAAAAAAAAAACAATTCCTGAATTGCTGGTTTTTGTTCATTCTGCTTCCACACAAAATCGGAATAGGAAGCGATCAAAAAACGTTATGTGCCCGAATATGGTACCAATAAAAATGTCAGCTCGTCCCGCAAAAAATAAGCCCACAGATAACTCTGTCGGCCGAAATATGGAAAAATTATAGCTCTCAAAATACGGCGATGCAAAAAATTCTTACAAAAAATTATTCCAAAAAAAAGCATCTTTTAGTGTGTGACAGAAGCTAAACATGAAAAAAGGGAGTAAATCTGGTATCGCTGTGATCGCACCGATCCGAGGAATAAAGTCGCCTAATCACTAATATCGCACGAGGAACGGCGTAAAAAAGAAAACAAATTCTTCACCTTTGGTAGATTTGTTCATTGTGCCTCCCAAAGATCGCAGTAAGGCGACCACAGTGGTTCCCCCCCGCATATGGGGTATCAGCGTACTCAGGACAAAATGCAAAATAGCTTTTGGGGTCCTATTTCTCCTGTTACCCTTATAAAAATAAAAATTTGGGGGCAAAAAGGTCATTTTTGTGGAAAAAAATATGATTTTTTTTATTTTCACGGCTCTACGTTATAAACTTCTGTGAAGCCCTTGGGGGTTCAAAGTGCTGACCACACATCTAGATAAGTTCCTTGGGGGGTCTAGTTTGCAAAATGGGGTCATTTGTGGGGGGTTTCTACTGTTTAGGCACATCAGGGGCTATCCAAACGTGACATGACACCCGCAGACCATTCCATCAAAGTCTGCATTTGAAAAAGGCGCTACTTCCCTTTCGAGCTCTGCCATGCGTCAAAATAGTGGTTACCCCCACATATGGGATATCAGCGTACTCAGGACAAATTGCACAATAGCTTTTGGGGTCCTATTTCTCCTGTTACCATTATAAAAATAAAAATTTGGGGCAAAAAGATTATTTTTGTGGAAAAAAATATGATTTTTTTATTTTCACGGCTCTACGTTATAAACTTCTGTGAAGCACTTGGGGGTTCAAAGTGCTCACCACACATCTAGAAAAGTTCCTTGGGGGGGTCTAGTTTCCAAAATGGAGTCACTTGTGGGGGGTTTCTACTGTTTAGGCATATCAGGGGCTATCCAAACGTGACATGACACCCACAGACCATTCCATCAAAGTCTGCATTTGAAAAAGGCGCTACTTCCCTTTCGAGCTCTGCCATTCGTCAAAATAGTGGTTTCCCCCACATATGGGGTATCAGCGTACTCAGGACAAATTGCACAATAACTTTTGGGGTCCTGTTACCCTTTGGAAAATAACAATTGGGGGTGGAAAGATCATTTTTGTGGAAAAGATATGATTTTTTAATTTTACTGCTCTACGTTATAACCTTCTGTGAAGCCCTTGGGGGTTCAAAGCTCTCACCACACATCTAGATAAGTTCCTTGGGGGGTCTAGTTTCCAAAATGGGGTCACTTGTGGGGGGTTTCCACTGTTTAGGCACACAGGGACTCTCCAAATACGACATGGCGTCCAATCTCAATTCCAGCCAAAAAAGTCAAATGGCGCTGCTTCCCTTCCGAGTTCTGCCATGCGCCCAAATAGTGGTTTACCCCCACATATGGGGTATCAGCGTACTCATGACTAATTGCCCAATAACTTTTGGGGTCCTTTTATCCTTTGGAAAATAATAATTGGGATGAAAAGATCATTTTTGTGGAAAAAATATGATTTTTTTAATTTTACGGCTCTACGTTATAACCTTCTGTGAAGCCCTTGGGGGTTAAAAGCTCTCACAACACATTTAGATAAGTTCCTTGGGGGGTCTAGTTTAAAAATGGGGTCACTTGTGGGGGGTTTCCACTGTTTAGGCACACAGGGACTCTCCAAATGCGACATGGCGTCCAATCTCAATTCCAGCCAAAAAAGTCAAATGGCGCTGCTTCCCTTCCGAGCTCTGCCATGCGCCCAAATAGTGGTTTACCCCCACATATGGGGTATCAGCGTACTCAGGACTAATTGCCCAATAACTTTTGGGGTCCTTTTATCCTTTGGAAAATAATAATTGGGATGAAAAGATCATTTTTGTGGAAAAAATATGATTTTTTAATTTTACGGCTCTACGTTATAACCTTCTGTGAAGCCCTTGGGGGTTAAAAGCTCTCACAACACATTTAGATGAGTTCCTTGAGGGGTCCAGTTTCCAAAATGGGGTCACTTGTGGGGGTTTTCCACTGTTTAGGCACACAGGGACTCTCCAAATGCGACATGGCGTCCAATCTCAATTCCAGCCAAAAAAGTCAAATGGCGCTGCTTCCATTCCGAGCTCTGCCATGCGCCCAAATAGTGGTTTACCCCCACACATGGTATATCGGTGTACTCTGGAGAAATTGTACAACAAATATTGTGGTTCATTTTCTCCTGATACCCTTGACAAAATTTAAAAAAATTGTGTCGAAAGAAAAATTTTGGGAAAAAAAAGGTAAATGTTCATTTTTTCCTTCCACATTGCTTCAATTCTTGTGAAGTACCTAAAGGGTTAATAAACTTATTGAATGTGGCTTTGAACACGTTGAGGGGTGCAGTTTTTAGAATGGTGTCACTTTTGGGTATTTTCTGTCATATTGACCCCTCAAATTCACTTCAAATGTGAGGTGGTCCCTAAAAAAATGGTTTTGTAAATTTTGTTGGAAAAATGAGAAATTGCTGGTCAACTTTTAACACTTATAACTTCGTAACAAAAAAAAATTTTGGTTCCAAAATTGTGCTGATGTAAAGTAGACATGTGGGAAATGTTTTTTTTTAACTAATTTTTGTGACATTTAATGGCATAAAAATTAAAAGTTTGAAAATTGCAAAATTTTCAAAATTTTTGCCATATTTCCATTTTTTTCATAAAAAAACGCAAGTTATATTGAAGAAATTTTACCACTATCATGAAGTACAATATGTCACGAGAAAACAGTCTCAGAATCGCCAAGATCCGTAGAAGCGTTCCAGAGTTATAACCTCATAAAGAGACAGTGGTCAGAATTGTAAAAATTGGCCTGGTCTTTAACCTACAAAATGGCTTGGTCATTAAGGGGTTAAAAAAAGTAACAGCAATAAAAAACACTAGTGAAAACATGAGAAAAAATACATATAGTGATATACTGTCAATAATAACGAACAAATCTGTATCAGTTTGCAAATAAACCAAAAGAATTGTTTGTTTAAACATAGGGCCGGTGTGCACAGGTGATCATAATTAGTGTTATGTATATAATATATATTTTATTATTTTTTTTCCAAGGAATAAGGGCAAGTTGGACACACTTTTGTTTTCCACTGTTCCATTAGGAAATGTAACATCATCCGTGAAACACATATTTTGCACTATTACACGACCCTTAGACTGCATTCTCCACCTATCCAGGCCTTAATTTCCTCTAACAAAATATCATTAACCCCTTCCTGACCAATCCTTTCATGCGCACTCTATGCCTATCCTGTGTGTGCTACCATGCTCATCAATCAACCTGTGGATAAAGCCTTTAAGGCTGAGCCATAGTATGGGCCACAGAGAAGCAGAGAAGAAGACTTCATCGTGTGTATCTGTTAGTGTAGCTTTTCTCAGATGGGGAAGATTAGCACACCTGGAAGAGAGTACCGCCATTATATAGACAGGTAGAGGCAGACATACAATTGGTGCAACCTGTGCAGTCGCACAACGGCCCAAAAAGTAATTGGGTCAATAGTATCTCCAAAACAAGTGGAATTGTCCATTATGATAGGCAATTGGACTGAAAAGGGCTCACATCTTGTTCTTCACAGGGACCTTATTCTGTTGGTGTTAATCCCTGTAGAAGGCCAGGGATTACCACTACAAAAGGATAGCGGATAGTTCTCGTCAAGCACCCGAAGGGTTAATAAACTTCTTGAATGTGGTTTTGCGCACCTTGAGGGGTGCAGTTTTTAGAATGGTGTCACTTTTGGGTATTTTCGGTTATATTGACCCCTCAAACTCACTTTAAATGTGAGGTCCCTAAAAAAAATGGCTTTGTAAATTTTGTCGGAAAAATGATGCAAATTGTCTCTTCAGAGAGGAAGAGGACTAGAACTCTAGTGCCACCTATTGGAATAGGTGGCACTAGAGTTCTAGTCCTCTTCCTCTCTGAAGAGACAATTGCCATATTTCCCAGAGGAGCATTGCGGCTTTAAGTCTCCTTATCTCAGCATGCTTAGCATGTCAATCTCCGCAAGTAGAAACACTATTTCTTGGATATTGACAGACGCCTCTCACACAGCCAAACCAGATCTCACACTTTGCACTGACGAGGGGCAGTACCCCAAAACAATGTCTACAAATTGAGATTCTGGTTTGTTTTTTATCTTAAGTCATGTAACAAGGCTCTTTAAAGGGTCGCATTGACTTTTAGGGTTGCTACTTCCAATAGGTGTCGCTAGAGTTCTAGTCCTCTTCCTCTCTGAAGAGACAATTTGCATATTTCCCAGAGGAGCACTGCGGCTTTACGTCTCCTCAGCTCGGCATACTTAGCATGTCAAGCTCCGCAAGGAGCTCGGCATACTTAGCATGTCAAGCTCCGCAAGGAGAAGCGATTCTTCATGGATGTTGGAAAAATGAGAACTCACTGGACAACTTTTAACCCTTATAACGCCCTAACAAAAAAAATTGTTTCCAAAATTGTGCTGATATAAAGTTGATGTGTAGCAAATGTTATTTATTAACTATTTTATGTGACACCACTCTCTGATTTAAGGGTACAAAAATTTTCAAAATTTTTGCCAAATTTCCATTTTTCTTTTCATAAATAAACTCAAGCTATATCGAAGAAATTTTACCACTAACACGAAGTACGATATGTCACGAATAAACAGTCTCAGAATGAGTGGGATACGTTGAAGCGTTCCAGAGCTATAACCTCATAAAGTGACAGTGGTCAGAATTGTAAAAATTGGCTTGGTCATTAAGTACTAAATTGGCTCTTTCATTCAGGGGTTAAATAAGCACTCCCATTACTTTCCCCCCTCTAAACCAGTGTATTTAACATGCCGAATGCAGTGTTCTCCAGTGTCCAGCTGCATTCCTGTCTTCTGATTCAGGATAATTCCGACTCTCTAGGTCACACCGTGTTCTTTGTGACAAGGAAGTGACTTTTACAAAGTTAAATCTATGGAGCATTAGAACGATGATCCATAAGCTTACAGTGTAAGGTCATGTTCACACTTTCTGTATTTGGTCAGTATTTTACATCAGTATTTGCAAACCAAATTCAGGAGTGGAACAATCAAAGGAAAAGTATAATAGAAAAACGTGCATCACTTCTACATTTTTCTCCCATTCCAGTATTTGGTCAAGGTCATTCCATGTCAAGAGAACCAATGATTTTTACATCTATATTTTTAATTCTTTTGAGATTTTGTTATTCGGTAATAGTGTGTCAGAGAATGCAAAATGTGAAGAAAAAAATTCTAGATTTTTTTTTTTTATTGATTTTCAAAGTTCGGAAAAAGTGCGAATTTCGGTGTTGCCTGCCTTTACATTTCTCCTAATAACTCAGGCTAGAAAAAAGATAGAGAAACAAAATAAACACCCTTCTACTTTCACAAGATATGTCACAAGAGTATCTTTGTTAATATTTTACCCATGCAAACGCAAACGCAAAATAGTGAAAACTCGGTAGAAAAATGCTGCCAACACTGCAGCGTTTATCCACATAGAGAAAAAGCTGTGTGAGCCCTAGCCCTAATACTCACTTTATAGTAACACAGTTATATGTCAAGTGTACTGTCAATCTTTATTTTTATTATTATTATTTATTATTATTATAGCACCATTTATTTCATGGCGCTTTACATGTGAGGTGGGGTATGCATAATAAATACAAGTACAGTAATCTTAAACAATACAAGTCACGACTAGTACAGGATGAGAGAGGACCCTGCCTGCGAGGGCTCACAATCTACAAGGGATGGGTGAGGATACAGTAGGCAAGGGTAGAGCTGGTCATGCAGCGGTTTGGTGGATCGGTGGTTACTGCAGGTTGTAGGCTTACCCATCTTCCTTAGGCCTCTTTCACACATCAGTTTTTTGATGTCAGGCGAGATCCGGCGTGTTTTTAAAAAAACAGATCCGGTACCGGATGCGTTTTTTGTCATTGACTTTCATTAGCGCCGGATCACGCCTGATGTCGTTGCGTTGCATCTGTTTTTGTCCGGATCCGGCGGAAATGTACATTCCGGCGGCCGGACAAGACGGTTACTGCAACGTTTTTTTTTTTTAGTGGACCCGCCTGTTAGTGCCTGAAGCGGCGCATCAGGCGGCCGGAAATAATTGAAGTCTATGATGCCGGACCAGTCATTTGTCCAATCCATCAAAAGACTGATCCGGATTCTGGAAACCAAGGTCTCTCTCTTTCTCTCTCTCTCTCTTCCGTGCCACGTCGGATCCGGCAACAAAACTGATCCGTTGCATCAGTTTTTTCAAAATCACCGCCGGATCCGTCCTTTCAGGTATTCGACAGATTATGCCTGACACAAAAAACCTGATGTGTGAAAGTAGCGTTAATATTAACTGTATTTTTCTCACACAGCTATGGCTGCTACTTCTCAAGGAACAGCATTTTATAATAAATGCTGTTGCAATCCTTTTGAAAAAAGGACACACAACAAGAAAAAATCTTAGGCCGTTACAAGATTGGATTTTTCATATAAATCCATCAATCAATGCAGGCATGAAAATTTGTGACAGTTGTAGAAAGCAACTTGCAAAAGAGAAAAATACTCTGTAGGCAGAAAATTTTGAAGAACCTGTAACTTCCAACACAGAGAATTTTATAAATCCTGATTTAACAATAGAGTATTTGAATAAATCACTTTCTAACATCGAAGAATCGACCATTGCAAAAAAAAGAATCCATTATCCAGGTTATTGCAAAAAAAGATTAGAAAAAGTCATAAAAAAATTGAAGCTTGAGCTGGTAGGTGAAACAGTAGAAGGTGAAGGAAAAAAATTACACTGATTCAAAGATCATTCTGCAGCTTAAAGATAAATTTAAATCCACCCATAGCAGAAATGAACAGTTCATGATACTGACTACACTACCGAAGCGTTGGACATGCAAAAGAATAGAAAATGTATTTAATGTTACGAATAGAATGTCTAGAAAAGCCAAATCTCTAGTTGATCAAAAAGGTTTCATGTCTTGTCCTGCTCCTAAACCAGGCAAAACATTAGATGAAGCTATAGTGGGTAAAATGAAAGATTTTTACAATAGTGATGATGTTATGAGCCTGGTTGCAACAACTCTATTTATATAATGGATTGCAACCGAACCCGGGGTCAGCAATGACACTGCTGCCGAACACCTTTTGGGTATCAAGGTAACAACTGACAACTAAAGGATTATATTAGATCTCGCCGGTGTTACATTACACAAGGAGAGAGATATTGAATTGGCACTATCTCCGTTAACTTCATAGGAGATGTGCTGAAGACTGGCGTAGACATAGCCCTGTTAACAGCACAGAAGCTACTTGCCAGATATTAGATCTGCACCATGTGCTGCAGGCTGGCGTAGATGTAGCCCTGTTAATAGCACAGTAGCCACTTGCTAGATATTAGGAAGTGCCTGCGACTCACGCCAGGCGCACGTGCTGCCAGCCGGTGTTACCATCGGACTGAGCAACTCTCCTTTAGTTAGCAGGCGATGCACAGGATACGTGCCCCACAGTCTGCTCGGGGAGTATAGCTACCCCTTTGACAGAGACAGACTGCACTACGATCGCTACCTGCATAACATTCATTAACCTGCCTGAAGGACCTGGGATAATTAGCCGAGCTAACTCTGGCATCGGCAGGTCCCAGAGAGCAAAAGCTAAAGAGCATGTGGAGCCCAGATTCTGGTACGTCACACATGAGCACTACCTATTCAGTATGATCTGACCGCGCCGCGCCACGAACAGACAAGCTATTTAAGGGCTAAGCTCCGCCCCCAGCCATTTCGTCAATCGCATCACCGATGACGTCATCTGCGACCAATCAGGCGATGCCAGGTCAGAGGATCAGCTGACATTAACCTTCAATCATAGCTCGCCATGTCACGGACTTGCTCAGTGCAGGCATTTCTGGACTTAGGCTTACAACAGCCTTTTCCTGTTCTGTAACCTAGGTTTAAGGCTACTATGAACAAAGTCTCTTGTAACAACTTGTGCCTCTCGGTTATTAGCTAGGCGTTAGGATTGACGGCGAAGCTGAGCAGCATCTGCCTCGGTTGAACCAGGATGGGAGAGCACAGACTCCTCAGATCCAAGTTTGCATCTGCCCAATGCCTAACATTATCCCCCCCTCTATCATCCCCTCCCACTTGATGCTCATATTCCTCGATGAGCAGGGGAGCATGAATATGGTCAACGGGTTCCCAAGTGCGATCCTCAGAACTGTGATCCCTCCAGTGTACCAAATAGAATTTTTTGCCATGAACCATCTTAGACTCCACAAAAGCCTCTACTTCAAAATCCTCACCCTGGTGTAAGCGGCGTGCTGAGCTTTCGAGAATTTCGTCAGGCGAACGGGTTTCAGGAGCGACACATGGAACGTGTCATGTATCTTCAAGTGCCGAGGCAATTGCAGACGATACACCACGGGATTTACTTGGGCCAGAATTTTGAAGCGACCAATAAAGCGGGGAGCGAATTTAGCAGATTCCCCGCGACCTCTGATATTGCAGGCGCGAGCCAGACCCTGTCGCCCGGAGAGAATATGGGAGCTGGACGACGATGAGTGTCAGCCGACTGTCTCATCCGATTTTTGGATGCCAATAGCGCTTCCTTCTTCTGGTCCCAGACGTCCTGCGCCTCTATAGCCCAATCTCTGACCCCAGTCTCCCCAGAGTTAACTGGCATAGGGACCGGAACACGCGGGTGCTGACCATTGTTCAAAAGGAAAGGGGTCTGACCTGTGGAATCCGCCACTGCATTGTTTAGAGCAAACTCTGCCCAAGGAAGCAAATTTGCCTAATTATTATGGTTGGCAGAAACAAAATGGCGCAAGTATGTCACAAGCGTCTGATTAGTGCGTTCCACCAGGCCATTGGTCTCCGGGTGATAGGCAGTAGAGATGTTCAGTTCAATACTACACAGATTACACAATTCTCTCCAAAACCAAGAGGTGAACTGAGGGCCTCGATCACAGACAATCCTATCAGGCATACCGTGAAGACGGAAAACATGATGGATAAACAGTGATGCCAGAACCCGGGAAGAAGGAACCCTAGGAAGGGGTACCTGGTGAACTATCTTAAAAAATGGTCAGAAACCACCCATATGGTCGTATTACCCCGGGACTTAGGTAACTCAACCGCGATAACCATCCCAATCAGCTCCCAAGGTCTATCCGCCACGGGTAACGGATGTAGAAGACTGGCCGAACTCTGATGAGATGATTTATTTCTCGCGCAGGAGATGCATGCTTGGACGTATTAACCGAGGCCAACAATACGAGCGTTGGAGTAACTCAGTGGTACGTTTGATTCCAAAATGACCTCCAATCTTAGAGGCATGTGCCGATGAGAGCACCTCATTCTGGAGATTAGGAGGAACAAATGTCTTCCCGAGTGGAACCTGGTCTAGAGTCACCGGTGCCACCATTCGCATAATCTCAGGAGGAATGATAAGTCTGGGCTCGTCATCGTCCTCCATCGTATCCATAGACCGAGATAGAACATCCGCCCGAGGATTCTTTTCCCCTTTTAGAAAGTTGATGGTAAAATTAAATCCGGAAAAAAGAGGGACCACCGAGCCTGCCTCGGGTTGAGACGCTGCGCCGTCTGCAGGTACGAGAGATTCTTATTTTCGGAATACACCACAAACGAATGTTTAGCTCCCTCCAAAAGATACCTCCATTCAACAAAAGCCAATTTTATGGCGAGTAATTCTTTATCCCCAATCGTATAATTCCTCTCCGCTGGAGAAAAGGTCTTGGAGAAGAAGAAACATGGTCTTCTCTGACCTTGCCCATTCTTTTGAGAAAGGACAGCACCTGCTCCTACAGAGGAGGCATAGACCTCCAGAAAAAATGGCTTATTGACATCTGGCAGATATAGGACGGGAGCTTTTGAAAAATAAGACTTGAACTCCCAGAATGCCTCAGATGACTCTTTAGACCAGTTTTTTGGGTTGGCACCTTTCTTGGTTAGCGCGGCCAAAGGAGCCACCAGTGTGGAAAATGCGGTATAAATTGCTGATAATAGTTGATGAACCCCATGAAGCGCTGTACCGCCTTCAGAGAATGGGGTTCCTGCCAATTCTGTACGGCTACCAACTTTTGGGGATCCATGGCCAAGCCCTTACTGGATACAATGTACCCCAAGAATGGTAAGGACTCTTGTTCGAACTGGCATTTTTCCAGCTTGCAATACAGAGAATTTGTGCGCTAACGTTCAAAAACTCTGCGAACATATTCTCTGTGTGTGGAGAGGTCTGGGGAAAATATTAGGATATCGTCAAGATAAACTACCACCGAAGATAGCAATAAATCGCGAAAGATATCATTAACGAAATCCTGGAAGACTGCGGGAGCATTACACAATCCGAAGGGCATGACGAGGTACTCGTAGTGGCCATCACGAGTATTAAAGGCCGTCTTCCACTCATCGCCCTCACGGATTCGAATGAGGTTATAGTCCCCTTGCAGATCTAACTTTGTGAAGATTTTAGCCCCTCGAAGTCTGTCGAACAATTCAGAGATCAGGGGCAGAGGATATTTGTTTTTGATGGTGATTGCGTTTAATCCCCTGTAATCAATGAATGGACGTAGGTCACCTCCTTTCTTCTGGATGTAGAAGAACCCCACTCCAGCAGGAGAGACCAATTTCCTGATAAACCCATGAGCCAGGTTCTCCTTGATGTAATCGGACATGGTCTGAGTCTCGGGGACAGACAGGGGATAAACCCTACCGCGAGGAGGCTCTAATCCGGGGATCAGATCTATAGCGCAGTCATACGGTTGGTGGGCAGGCAAGGTCTCTGCAGCCTTTTTAGAGAACACATCGGCATAGCTCCAATATTGCTCTGGAAGCGCATCCAGACCGACCGGCGGGTCTAAGGCCACCTTCCGGGTTGATGCCACCATACACTGGGCAGAACACTTCTCACCCCAGGAATAAACTAACCCCGTGTTTCAGTTTATATGTGGATTGTGACACCGTAGCCATGGAAGTCCCAATAATACCTCATCCAATCCACCGGGGAGAATAAACAACGAGATATCCTCCCGGTGACCCTGAGGAAATGACATGGTGAGGGGACTAGACTGGTGAGTGATTTGTGTGTCTAACATGGAACCATTGACCACCCTGATGTTTATGGGTCTGGACAATAAATCCACAGGAACGGCGTGCTTCTGGGCAAAGGTTGATGACATAAATTGCCATCGGCCCCAGAATCCACCACCGCCTTGGCAGAAACAGTGGTTGTTCCGAAGAGCAACATCAGCTTATAGGCTTGTCTGGAGGAAGAAGTCTCTGAATCTAACACACCTCCTCCAATGGTAGTTAGACACTCTCGTTCTCCCGCCCGCTTGGTACCCTTATTATTGGGGTACTCCAAGAGATGTGTAGGACGGGAATGAGGGGACCATTTCCTAGTCAGGGATATATCCATAGGCTCCGGTTCCGTGTCTGGAACTGTGGGTTCAGAAATAGATCTAGAAAATTACGGTGCCAACGGAAACCGAGGTTTAGAGACCTCCAGCTCCAACTTGCTTTCTGCATGACGTAAATCTATTCAGTTGGCAAGGGTCATTAACTTTTCCAGAGAGGTTGGAATTTCCCTGGTGGCCAGAGCATCTTTTATATGCCCAGCCAGACCCTTCCAGAACACCGGGATTAGCAACGGTTCAGACCAATCCAATTCTGCCGTTAATGTCCTGAACTGGACTGCATAGTGACTGGCGGTGGTCGAACCCTGCACTAATGTAAGCAGCTTAAGAGCCATATCATGTGTAACCTGAGGACTGAGGAACACACTTTTTAGA
The DNA here is from genome assembly GCA_033576555.1 of Oophaga sylvatica. Classification (NCBI taxonomy): domain Eukaryota; kingdom Metazoa; phylum Chordata; class Amphibia; order Anura; family Dendrobatidae; genus Oophaga; species Oophaga sylvatica. Next base: position 206,446,757 of record JARQOD010000006.1, on the reverse strand, counting down.
GTTCTAAGAAAGAGACCCACATTGGCCACTACCGGGTCACTCCGCTCCCACAGAGGAGTAGCCCACTCCAAGGCCTTGTGGGTAAGTAGTAAGACAACAAAACCCACTTTAGCCCTTTCAGAGGGGAACCATGCCTCCATAATCTCTAGCTGAATGGAGCATTGATTAATAAACCCTCTGCAGGATCTGCTGTCACCAGAAAATTTTTCCGGCAGAGCAAAACGGGGTAATGAAATTTTAGCAGCTATTGCAGCATTATTTACGAGACTTGCTGCTTGTGCGGCTGCCTGAGTAGCTACTGCAGTGAGATCAGCAACTGGAGCAGCCTGCTCCAGAGACCTAAGTCTGGCCTCTAGTTGCTGAACATAGCGCTTCAGCTGCTGGTTGTCAGCCATGGTCGGCTAGACCCTGGCGGTCAGATACTGTTATGAGCTCGGTTGCAACAACTCTATTTATATAATGGATTGCAATCTAACCCTGGGTCAGCAATGCAGTTTATGACACTGCTGCCGAACACCCTTTGGGTATCAGGGTAACAACTGACAACTAAAGGATTATATTAGATCTTGCCGGTGTTACTTCACACAGGGAGAGAGATATTGAATTGGCACTATCTCCGTTAACTTCACAGGAGATGTGTTGAAGACTGGCGTAGATGTAGCCCTGTTAACAGCACAGAAGCTACTTGCCAGATATTAGATCTTCACCATGTGCTGCAGGCTGGCATAGATGTAGCCCTGTTAATAGCACAGAAGCCACTTGCCAGATATTAGGAAGTGCCTGCGACTCACGCCAGGTGTACGTGCTGCCAGCCGGTGTGCCACCGGACTGAGCAACTCTCCTTTAGTTAGCAGGCGATGCACAGGATACGCACCCCACAGTCTGCTCGGGGTGTATAGCTACCCCTTTGACAGAGACAGACTGCACTACGATCGCTACCTGCATAACATTCATTAACCTGCCTGAAGGACATGGGATAATTAGCCCGGCTAACTCTGGCATCGGCAGGTCCCAGGGAGCGAAAGTTAGAGAGCATGTGGAGCCCAGATTCTAGTACGTCACACATGAGCACTACCTATTCAGTATGATCTGACCGTGCCGCGGACAGACAAGCTATTTAAGGGCTAAGCTCCGCCCCAACCATATCGTCAAAGGCATCACTGATGACGTTATCTGCGACCAATCAGGCAATGCCAGGTCAGAGTATCAGCTGACATTAACCTCCAATCATGGCTCGCCATGTCACGGACATGCTCAGTGCAGGCATTTCTGGACTTAGGCTTACAACAGCCTTTTCCTGTTCTGTAACCTAGGTTTAAGGCTACAATGAACAAAGACTCTTGTAACAACTTGCGCCTCTCGGTTATTAGCTAGCCGTTGGGATTGACGGTGAAGCTGAGCAGTATCTGCCTCGGCTGAACCTGGATGGGAGACCACAGACTCCTCAGATCCAGGTTCGGATCCTGCTGTCGCTCGATGCCTAACAGATGAAGTGAGTCGAATTATGCTTGGTAAGAAAGATTGTGTGTCTATGAAAGTGAGCTGTAAGAAAACTCATGTTAAGAAGAGGCTGGTTCTTACCAATTTGAAAGAAGCTTATGAACTTTTTAAAGAAAAAAATTCCACTTCTGCCAAAATAGGATTTTCAAAATTTGCTGAACTGCAATCAAATAATTGTGTCCTGGCTGGTGGTAGTGGTACACACTCAGTAGGCGAATGTACAACACACCAGAACACTAAGCTCATGATTGAAGGGGGTAAGCTGAAAGATATTCAGATTGGTGAGTCCAACCTTGGCGATTACAAAGTATGTCTGTCTCAAATATTGTGTCCAGAAAAGAGTTGGAGTAGTTACCTCAATATTTGCAAAAAATGTCCTTCAGTATTGGCTCTCAAAGAAAAAATATTAAATTATTTTGAAGAGGCTATGGTAGATACTGTAATATAACTTATAAACAGTGGATATCTTTTGACAGATGCACTTTTGACACATTGTAAAAGTGCAGAACATTTTATAAAATGTTTTTCTGAACAGTGATAGTCCTTAAGAAACATTAATTTATAGCTCACCAACAGTCTGACTACTACAATCACCTCAAAGAAAGCATCAAACATGAGGCAGTAATAAGCTTAGACTTTTCAGAGAACTATTCCTTTGTTGTTCAGAATGAAGCACAGTCATTTCACTGGAACAATGAACAAGCAACTGTGCACCCTTTTGCGATCTATTACAATGAGAATGGAGAAATAAAGTACAAAAGTGTAGTTATGATATCTGAGTGCTTACTTCATGATTCAATAGCTGTTCATTTGCTCAAAAAAAAAATTGATTTCAGTGATAAAAACGGACATCCTACCAAGTTTGAGCAAGGTCTACTACTTCTCGGAAGGCTCTTCTGCACAGTATAAAAACAGGAAAAACTTTATAATTGTATGCCATCACAACAAAGATTTTGGAGTGGAAGCTGAATGGCACTTTTTTGCCACTGCTCATGGCAAAGGTGTATGTGATGGTTTAGGAGGCACCGTGAAACGCCTTGCAGCTCGAGCTAGCCTTCAGAGGCCATATTCAGACCAAATCTTAACATCCTTGCAACTTTTTTAAATGGAGTGAGAAAAATATTCTTAACATCCAGTTCATGTATTGTACAAACCAGGACTACGAAGAGGAGGAGAGTTTTTTCAAACATCGGTAACAGGAAGCAAAACCCATCAAAGGGACTCAGCAATACCACACTTTCATTCCATGTAGTGAAACAGAAATAAAAACAAGGATTTTTTCATTCAGCAAAGACAGTGAAGTCCATGAAGTGGTAGAAGGTGGCACAAGATTGGCAGTGGATGACATAACTGGTTATGTGACCTGTGAATATGATTGGCTCTGGTGGCTGGCTACTGTATTCTCCAAAGATTGTGAAAATGAAGAAGTAGAAGTGACTTTTTTGCATCCATCTGGTCCAGCGCCATCCTTTGTGTATCCCAGAAAACCAGACATTTTAAAATTTAACAAAAATCTGATATTAACTCAGGTGGAGCCGAACACCATGACAGGCCGTACATACTCTTTGACACAAAAGGAAATAGCCATTGCTAGTAAGCGCTTATGGACAAGATTACATTTCACCCACTAGGAGGGACAAATTGATGATGAAAGGCCAGTTTAGAAACGTACTTTTAATTGATTAGTTCATATTTTATAGAACGAGTATTTAACTACTGAACTATTCTTCTTAAACACTTCATAAATGACATGTTTAGTGATATAATAGAAAAAAAATTCTTACATGTACAGATAGGTGGTAAAAATATTGGTTCTTTTAATCTTGTTTTTTAGGATGACTGTATTTAGAAAATCGCACTTGAGGATATGATCACCTTTTTTCTTTTAGTTTGTTCAATGCATTAAGGTTGAAAATGCGGAGCAAGTTGTGTTATGATGATTAAGATGTATTTATTCTGGCACTTACGGTATTTGTTTTTTGTGTTTCTTTATTGTTGCATATAAATGTTGAATTCAATAAGTTTTAATTTGAAAAGAAAAAAGGAAGAAACTCACAAGCATAAAATCAGATGATTCAAGGCTTAAAAAAATATATAAATGTTATAGGTCCCAAATTGAATCACTGTACAAATATAAACAAGAACACAAGTAACATGCATGCATTTTTTCAGTTTTAAAACATACGTTTTTTCACAATTGCGCATCAAAATTTAAAAAAAAATTTCTCCAAAACAAAATATAAAGAAACATAGTCTTGTGACATATCAAATGAAAGCCTTTACCGTTCTGAGAAAAATAATGCATCTCCCACCTCTTTATCTTAATTCCAGCCCAAGATATGATAAATAATGTAAAGCCATACCAGGCCAAAATTTGCGCTTTTTCAAAACTTTAGAAGTCTGTAAAAAATTAACTGATGAAGAAAAAAATTCAAAACTTTTAATTTGCAATTAACTAAAGTTGTGCTTCATAAAAAAAATAAAAAAAATCTAAAGACGTCACGTAAAAATAATATTCATATTTGGATCACTTGATATGGAATGACGGGTCACTATTTTACATCAGTATTTGTAAGCCAAAACCAGAATATGTGAACGTGACCTTAAAGAGAATTTTGGCTCATGTCTAAACCCTAATGTGATCTAGAGAGTCTGAAATTCTGTCACATAACTTTTAAGAAGAACACAACAGTGATGAATATCAGAGCAAGTAACGATCGGTGAGTATATTATCACACTGACACTACACTGCACTACACTGACATTTGCACAGGTTTTGGGGAAAAACGGTTAATGAGTGCTTCTTAAGGGCTCATTCAGATGTCCGTGCAAATCTGTCTAAAATCGGACCTCTATGAACGGACTGACTGTGACTTACCCGAACGTGACAGCCACGTAGAAATACAAGAAGCTCTCGCTCTAGTCTGAAAACTTGCAGCTAGTCTATGCATTAGCAGTCTGTGTACAGAGTAATTTGTATGGACTTCTGAATGAGCACTTGAAAAAGGTTTCCCCACAGCTGAAAGTTCTTCCCTTTTCATAGAATATGGCTTAACTTTCTGATAATTTGATAGTGATCTCTACAACAGGGCTGTGGATCCTGAGAATGGAGCTCCTCAGGGTCATCTGTTCATTGTGCTTCTCACAAAATTAGAGTACACACGTGGCCAAAACTGTTGGTACCCGTCATTTAAAGACAGAAAAACCCACAAAGGTCACATAAATAACTTGAATCTGACAAAAGTAATATTAAATCAAAAATCTATGAAAATGAACAAATGAAAGTCAGACATTGCTTTTCAAAACTAATGAAATAGGCCTGGACAGAAATGATGGTACCCCTGAAAATAATGTGACAAAAGGGACATGTTAAGTCAAGATGTGTCCACTAATTAGTATCACAGGTGTCTGCAATCTTGGAAACAGTGAGTGGGCCTGTATAGGGGCTACAGATGCTCACTGTGCTGTTTGGTGACATGGTGTGTATTACACTCAACATGAACCAGAGGAAGCGAAGGAAAGAGTTCTCAGGAGATTAGAGAGAAAATTATAGACAAGCATGTTAAAGATAAAAGTTATAAGACCATCTCCAAGCAGCTTGATATTCCTGTGACTACAGTTGTACACATTATTAAGAAATTTAAGCTCCATGGGATTGTAGCCAACCTCCCTGGACGTGGCCGCTGGAGGAAAATTTATGACAAATCAAAAATCAAAGAGACTGATAATATGAATGGTCACAAAAGAGCCCAGAAAAACTTCTAAACAGATTAAAGGTGAACTTCAAGCTCAAGGAACATCAGTGTCAGATTGCACCATCCGTCGTTGTATGAGTCGAAGTGGACTTCATGGGAGACTACCAAGGAGGACACCATAGTTGAAAAAAAAAAGCCAGACTGGAATTTGCCAAACTACATGTTGACAAGCCACAAAGCTTCTGGGAGAATGTCCTATGGACAGATGAGACAAAAATGGAACTTTTTGGCAAAGAACATCAGCTCTACAGTATGTTCACAGACGAAAAAATGAAGCATATCAAGAAAAGAACACTGTCCCTACTGTGAAACATGGAGAAGGCTCTGTTATGTTCTGGGGCTGCTTTGCTGCATCTGGCACAGGATGTCTAGAATCTGTACAGGGTAAAATGAAATCTCAAGACTATCAAAGGATTCTAGAGAAAAATGTGCTGCCCAGTGTTATAAAGCTTGGACTCAGTCACAGGTCATGGGTTTTGCAACAGGTTAATGACCCAAAACACACAGCTAAAACACCCAAGAATGGCTAAGAGGAAAACATTGGACTATTCTGAAGTGGCCTTCTATGAGCCCTGACCTACATTATTATTATTATTATTACACATTTATATAGCGCCATTTATTCCATGGCGCTTTACATATGAAAAGGGAAAATATAGACAGGTACAATAAACGTGTGCTAGACAAGGGACACACAAGTACAGAAGGAGAGAGGACCCTGCCCTGGAGGGCTCACAGTCTACAGGGATGGGTGAAGATACACTAGGAAAGGGTAGAGCTGGTCGTGAGATGGTTCAGTAGACTGAGGATCACTGTAGGCTGTAGGTTTGTCGGAACAGGTGGGTCTTCAGGTTCTTCTTGAAGATTTCCGTTGTTGGTGAAAGTCTGATGTTTTGCGGCAGGGAGTTCCAGAGTATGGGGAAGCCCGGGAGAAGTCTTGTATGCGGTTGTGGGAAGAAGAGATGAGGGGGGAGTCAAGAAGGAGATCTTGAGAGGATCGAAGGTTGCGTGTGGGTAGGTAGCGGGAGACCATGTCACAGATGTATGTAGGAGAAAGGTTGTAGATGGCTTTGTATGTCATGGTTAGCGTTTTGAACTGAAGCCTCTGGGCAATAGGAAGCCAGTGAAGAGCCTGGCATAGGGGGGAGGCTGGGGAATAGCGGGGAGACAGGTGGATTAGTCGGGCAGCAGAGTGTAGGATGGACTGGAGTGGTGCCAGAGTGCTAGAGGGGAGGCCAGACAGTAGGAGGTTGCAGTAGTCGAGGCGGGAGATGATAAGGGCGTGCACTAGTGTTTTTGTGGTTTCATGGTTGAGGAATGAGCGGACCCGGGAAATATTTTTGATTTTGAGGCGGCAAGAGGTGGCGAGGGCTTGGATATGTGGTTTGAAAGAGAGGGCAGAGTCGAGGATCACCCCAAGGCACCGAGCATGCGGGACTGGGGAAAGTGAGCAGCCATTGACATTAATGGATAGGTCTGGTGGAGGGAAAGAATGAGGTGTGGGAAAGATGATGAATTCTGTTTTGTCCATGTTCAGTTTGAGAAAGCGAGCGGAAAAGAAGGCTGAGATAGCAGACAGACACTGTGGGATAATACATCCTACATCCTTTTGAGCATCTTTGGAAAGAGCTGAAACGTCTGGAAAAGGCAACCTTCAAACACAGGACAACAGGAGCAGTTTGTTCTTGAGGAGTGGGCCAAAATACCTGTCGAGAGGTGCAGAAGTCTTAGGCCGGCGTCACACTCACCATACAAAAATACGGACCGTATTGTACAAGCGTAATACGCCAAAATGTTGCAGGCACAACAATCCGTATTTCATCTGTTGTCAGGGTGCGGCTGCGTATTTTGCGCATGTAAGCATCCGTATGCAATCCGTATGGCATCCGTACAGAGTATTTTCTCGCCGCCTTGCAAAATGGACATTTAACAGTTTTTAGGCCTGAAACTCATTCAAACCATCATCAGGAAGCCTATTTATTGGCTCTGCATCAGGTGGCAGCCCCCAATCTTGCCATTTTGGAGGTGTGCTTGTGTTGGAGTACTGCTGGTTGGTTGCCAACATGTCTGACAGTCTTCAGTTCTCCCCAACTGATCGAGTGTTGTACAACTGGGTTTTGTCCCACCGCTTTGGGCAGCCATTCCCAGTGATTGTTGATTCGCGGAGGAGGAGGTGAATGTGGGTGAATTTGCATTTGAGGCAATGCCTCACTAAAGGCCATTTTCACCGCTTGTATGCATCTCTGCGGAGTCATCCAGACAAGTTTTTTCTGTTTTGTCGGATAACCATTCCCACATTTGATGTTTTGTTGGAGATTGTGCGCCCTGGGATCACCTACCAGGATACCAGGATGCGCAAAGCTATCTCTGCAGAGGAGCGACTTCTCCTTACGCTACGGTATGTATTCCTCACCTACATACTGTCTGTTGATGATGTGTTTTCACACTAGTTTCCCTTTACCCTTATGGCTCTTGCAGAAATATCCCATTAATATCTCCCATATATCACCTCTAAGTACCTGAACAATGATGTGTATGTAAAAATGACAGAAAACTTTGACTTCTGGTTAATTGAACTTATGATTGTTTGTACATTAAATCATGTAACAGTTATGTATAGTGCGTTTGTTAAACCTTTGTGTATGTGTAATGATTGTTCTCTCTACATTTGGTTACTTGTAGGTTCCTAACTACTGGCATATCCTATGCTGCACTCCATCTGGAGTTTTTGATTGGGAGGTCCACCATCTCTGGCATTGTGCGTGATACCTGCTCACAACTCTGGGACAGACTGCATCAACTGGTGATGCCTGAGCCAAAGATGGAAGACTGGTAGAGGATTGCCAGGGGATTTGAGGAGCAATGCCAGTTCCCTAATTGTATAGGACACCTTTATGGGAAGCACATCCGTGTGTGTAAGCCACCGAACTCAGGGTTCCAATTCTATAATTATAAACAATATTTTTCTGTGGTGCTGTTGGCTCTGGTTGACAGTAACTACAGGTTTATAATTGTAGACATTGGGGCCTATGGAAGAACTGGAGACTCTAGGGTCTTCAATTCTTCCATTATGGGTCGGCGGCTGTGCAATAACGAGTTGCACCTACCACCAGCACGGAAACTTCCTGGCTCCAATCTAGAACCTGTCCCATTTGTTGTAGTTGGGGATGAGGCCTTCCAGCTATCAAGGAATGTGATGAGACCATATCCACGACGACATCTTGACCACCGTCGTCGGATCTTCAACTTGCGCCTATCAAGGGCCAGGCGCCTGGTGGAGTGTGCCTTTGGCATTTTGTGTGCAAAATGGCGGGTCCTCCAGTCTGCTATTCAGCTGAGTGAAGCCAACGTCAATGAGGTCATCAAAGCATGTGTTGTTCTACATAATTTCTCCAGAATGCATGATTGTGGCCCATCAGATGTTGGTGAAAGTGTGGTGCCCAATGGGGATATGCCTACACCCCATGTCATCAATTTCCGTCGCCCATTCTCAGGACTGAAAACCCGTGATATCTTTACCCAATATTTTGTGTCACCTGAAGGTACTACAACATGGCAAGATGATGCATTATCTATGCTGTAATGTTTTTGTGTGTGTGTATATAAAAAAAAGTTTTTGTTGCTGACATAGTCTCTGTCTGGTGTTAATGGTCATAACAGATGTGTTGGTGGTTGAGTACAAACAACTTATGAAAAAATACGCCAAACTTTATATAAAAATAGATCTTATATGTGCAAACTGCCACTTGAGGTAGTGACTACCATATTTGCTTCATATGGTATATGTATTTACAGCACAATAGTGTAAGTGTGCATTCTTACACAAGTACCAAAATAAGGCATTACAAAATTACAAATATTTCTATAAATAATAGTATGTAAAGACAAAAAACAATTGTCACTATGGGTAGTGCTGATCATATGTGACCCATATGTCGGATTGGTCACATTAGACAAGTGCAAAGATGCATTTGACAACTGTGAGTGAAACTAAATATAAAAAATAACAAACATTGTAGTAAATAATAGTATCTAAAGAAAATAACAATCTTTCACTATGTATAGTGAAGACCATATGTTACCCATATGTTTGGTTCACAAGATTAGACTACTGAAAATATGCAATAGACAACATGGAGTAAAAGTAAATATAAAAAAATAACAAACATTTGCTGAAATAATAATACATAAGGAAAATAACAAACTTTCCCTATGACTAATGAGCACCATATCTGACTCATATGGTTGATTATGCATTAGCCAACAAGGTTGAAAATTAGATATAAAAAATAACAAACATTGGTATAAATTATAAGATATAATGAAAATAAAAAAGTTTCAGGTAGCCCATTTCCCACCAGCTCAGTACCATATGCTGTTTGTAGGCATTCAGATGAGTGCAAATATGTGTTACACAACATGGTTTAAAAATAAATATAAAAAAATAACAAACTTTTGTAGAAATAATAAGAGATAATGAAAATAACAAACGTTGACTATGCCTACTGAAGAGCATATTGGTACCATATGTTGTTTAGAGGCATCTAGAATCAGCCGGACGTGGGAGCGAAGGGTTAACGGGAGGCTGACATGACGCTGGGAGGGGGTGACGGCAAGATTACAGAGCAGGTATGGGGGAGGGGTTGTATAGTATGAGCCAGGGATGGAATTGGACTAAAGGTAAAAGGATGTGACATAGGTGGAGGTGGGGTCAAGGGGACAAAAAGGACTGACCGGGGGAGGGAAGCCCCTTTTCGTGATCACCTGAGGACCAGACAGGAAGGAGACCACCAGCCTTTCCAACACAGACAACAAAGGAAGACATCAGAAAGCATGTGTGCTGCTATGTTAGCACAGGTACCTTTTACACCGGAGACTGCTGCAGTAACTGATCCTGTATATAGATATATATATATAGACACAGCATCATTATACCCGGGGAGATCTTTGTCCTCATGGATTCCCATATGTTACCTCTTCATGCAGATCTTCCCCTGTGTACCTGTGGCATTGCTGCAGACAGGGGTTCAGATATAGCAATATATATATATATATATATATATATATATACATGATGCTGATATATTATGTACTGCGCTACATATAGCACACATTATAGAGAGGACACACGACATATAGCACACACTATGCAGAAAGCGCACACCGAGGACGTCACAAACCCGGGGCAACATGGGACAGCAAGATATCTCACCTTCGAGGGCAACATTACAGAAAACTCCGGACTACGACTCCCATCATCATCTCACAGAGGAGGAAGACAACAAGAAACATGTGCTGCTCCAGGGAGTATGATATTCTGAGTATAAGGTCAGGGGGGTGTGAGCACATAGACCCGCCACACCAGGTACTGCGGCAGTATCTGATCCTGTATATATATATATATATATATATATATATATATATATATATATATATAGATGGTATAGATATACGGATTTAGGATCATTCCTTAAATCCGGGGAGATTACTATATGTTACCTCCCGCACAGCAGATTTTCTCCTGTGTGCCTGTGGCATGGCGGCAGATGGGGGTACATATATATTAATATATAGATATACAATGTTGTTTTATCATGTACTGTATGGCGGTCAGGCTATGGGTTACTGCCTTATTATTAATAACAGACATACATATACTGCTACATGATGTATAAATGGGTACTGCAATTTGGTGCACGGTGTAGTTATAGATGCGGGTACATAGTGCATTTGGTATTTATGCATGCTGTAATTTGGGGCATGGCAGTCATTTATAGATACGGCAATATAGTGCATAGCGGTTATGGATTTGTATTCCATGGAGAAGGTATAGGATTCTCCAATATGATGCAGGGCGTATAAGTTTATACTGCAATTTAGTGGATATACTGATACCACATTACAGCGCATGGTGCTTATATGGTACATGGCACTTATATAGATATGTTTTGAATAACTGCCCCAATATAACACAGATAATACTGTATTATCAGGGATGATGGATAGACGCTGCTGTATGATACACTGCAGACGTGTCACAAATATTACTGGGCAGAGATACATGGGGTATTATACTTATCCTATATACAGTAGAGGTCTTTCTTTGTATATTTATATATCATTCTATATCAATATTACTATCTATGAATATTGTTAGATATTATGTTATATCATAGACACTGGCTATAATACACGATGGTATACACATATTGCTGTTGGATTCATGACCGACATATGGATATTTCATTATCTTGATACTTCTGGATCATACATGGCCGAGTGGAGTACACGGCCAGTATATATATATATATATACCTTTTCGTATAATACGTGTGGTGGATCCACAGATATTTTGCATCATGCATTGCTGATATATCATATAATTCGGTATGGCGTAGGTTTATGTAGATCACAACATAACACCATTACTGCTGAGATGCTGACTTAAAGTTGGAAAGAGCACAGATTCCCAGCCACGTTTCCCATACCCTTTGCACCAGGATGTATTCAGGGAGAAGGGGTGAGGGGTAAAGGATGAAATCACACATGGCTGCAGGGAGAGGAGGAGGGGCTGCAACGTGTGCACAGGCTGCAAAGTGGGATCATGGCTGCAACTTGAGAGTCACACAACAAGGAGAGTGGCTATTACTCTCCTCCTAGGTAGGGCCTGTGTCAGCATCCTGCCCTGTGCTATATATATATATATATATATATATATATATATGCTTAACATGCGGTGTATAGGGATTCTACCCATCCATACCAGTGCCACCAGACATATATTCACTTTACCTATATAGGTGGTACACCGGAGGGTAACTACACCTCGGTATATATATATGGCTGTATTGCTGCATATATAGCATTCACCCTATATATATGGTCTGCCTCCTGTGCTATAGCTGTACCTCAGTATTATGGGGGTGTACCCCGGTAGATATGGCAATTATTTAAAAGGTATGGCACTTCCTCACATATTTATATATATAGTTGTACCCCGGAATTATAGCAGTACCCCAGTATATGGGGGATTTCAGTTATATGGACTTCAGTCTATGTGGCACTTCTTTTATATGTATAGTTGTACCCTGGAATTATGGCAGTACCCCAGTATATGGGGGGACTTCAGAATATATGACACCTCCTCTATATGTGTATTTGTACCCCGGAATTATAGCAGTACCCCAGTACATGGGTGGACTTCAGCATATATATATGGCACTTCCTCTGCATGTATAGTTGTACCCCAGAATTATAGCAGTACCCCAGTATATGGGTGGACTTGGATAAATGACACTGCCTCTATAGAAATAGTTGGACCCTGGAATTATAGCTGTTCCCCAGGATATGGGGGGACTCAAGTATATATGGCATTTCCTCTATATGTGTAGTTGTGCCCCAGAATGATGGCTGTACCCCAGTATGTGGGTGGACTTAAGTATATATATGGCACTTCCTCTGGTTGTATAGTTGTACCCTGGAATTATAGTGCTACACAGGAGCATACACGATATATATATATATATATATATATATATATACTCCGGAAGCCCAGGAAATATGGCGGTACACCTCTTGGATCATTATAAGCCTTTATATGGGGCTATCCTATCCCTTGTATATAGGGCAGCATTTAGTTTTATACCCTGCCCTGCTTTTTGGCTTCCCATACTGGTGCTACATTGTCATCACAGTACCTGAATAGGTATCAAGTATACCCACCACTCGCTTACCCACCTACATTGCCTATGATGGGGATAGGGCTGCTGGGAAGAGTTTACCTGGAGCCTTATCCTACAGTATATGTAATCACATAATAGAAGGAATAAGAGGGGTAAAAGGCGCGGTGTGTAATGGGTATAGTCAGTGCTGCAGCAAGAGGCAGAGCCATAATCACAAGTGCGGACATTACTGAAGGCTGGTAAGGCCACGGACACAGCCGTGCTGGCCATTACTGAGGGCTAGTAGAGACATAAACACAACAGTGTCGGCCATTACTTAGGATGGACAGAGTTATGAGCGGGGTCTCCATCCTATATGAATTCCCGTAATGTAATCGATATGATGGGTGAGGAATGAGTCAGTACAATAAACTGAAGAGCAGTATACCTAATCAGGGTCCTGCAGTCAAGGGGAGCAACTAAAGGAAAAGTGATCCAGTGCATTACCACAAAGGGCAATGGGCCTGTTCCCAGTCCCCTTCATCCAGGGGGAGTGGCAAAGGGTAATGGACATAAATACATTAGCATGAAGGACGATATGCCCCGCTGATAGGACCCAGCAAGAGGGGTTAACGGGGAAGGTCATCAAGTGCAGGAAAACACGTAACGTTTGGTTCAATGACCATGGTCAGGTATTATGAAGGTTATTTAATAGTCGGTTATAAGGTCGAGGTTTTCTACCCCGCTTTGTACATATGGGTGTTTCTAAAACCAAAGCCTGGAAATGGGGAGTTGGCCGCAATACGGGCAGCCTGATAGTGCGGAGGCATGACATGTCATTATCGGTAGAATCTTGGGTCGGGAAGTCAGAAAAAAAACCAAAGGGCAAAAAAGGGAAGAGGTAATGTTAGGAAAGGGAAAAGGTTTCTATTAGGTGCCCGTGCGGTTTTTTAAAAATTAAAAAAAAAAAAAAAAAAAAAAAAAAAATAGACCCGTTATGTCACGAGGAGAGTCCGTTTAA
>JARQOD010000006.1:206416595-206432720 GCA_033576555.1 Oophaga sylvatica | reverse complement strand
CATAGCTTTCATGACTCATCAGCCAGCCCCAGCAGCCATGTTTTTTGCTCAGTATACAGCTAAGACAGTTCATTCCTGAGTACCTCCTGACATCAGAATCCAATAGTGATCTCTTACATCCAGATCTGTAGCCGCACAATCGGTAGGTCCTAAACATATTCACCATGAACTTGACAGCCGTATAAATATTGGGATGTTTACATCATGCTGTTATGAAAATGTGAGAGTTGTAGTCCATGCTTTTCCGACTGGTCAGTAAGCATGGGATATACCGCATGTTATATGTAACTACATGTTATGCATATAGTGTGTTCCCTCACCACTGTATATTGTGTATATATTGTATGCTTGCCACATGTTTGTGAGCACATAGTAAAATACTGTTATTTGTTCCACAGTTTTTTACCATATTCGATTCCTGCAATAAACTTGGTAACAGACATCACGTGTCTATCAAATCACTGTTGGGATCAAGGTTTATGCTGTCTGCAAGGATTATGTACACATACACATAAGACGGGCAGAACAGTAAAAAACGATTAACCCTCGCAGGCTGGATAGAAGAACTGCGGATTCTCACATACTGATCGCAGTAAAACTGCCCGCTACAAGCTGGATAGAAGATACCGCAGCTCGCACATAGTGATCGTCGTGAAACCAAGCTTCTGTCAAGCCTGAAAGAAAGGGCGCGAATCCTGTCAGAGCGTCATCATGTCAGCCGCAGAAGGTAGATCATTCACCACAAGATCTGCAATCTCAGCCAGCTGCAAAAGCTCAAAGAAGTCAGTGAGCAGCTCTACCATCGCCATTGCCCGCGCAAAAGCAGAAGCTGCCAAAGTGCGAGCATCGTTTGCTGAACAACAGGCACACATGGAAGCAGAGGAAGCACGCATGAAAGCAGCTCTGGCTGAACAACAGGCACACATGGAAGCAAAGGAAGCACACATGAAAGCAGCTCTGGCCGAACAACAAGCACACATGAAAAAACTAGCATTGGAGAGGGAAGCAGCAGTTGCACTGGCAGAGGCTGAAGTTTTGGAGGAGGCAGCAAGTATCGCAAGTAATAGACGCAGCAGTATTCTTGGATCAGAGCTCAGTCAACAGGACAAAGCACGACACACTTCAAAATACGTACTGCAGTATGCTAAGTCAGATGACGGTCTGTATTACGGTCCAGGAGCTGAGTCAACCCCTGCTTACAAACTCCAGCCTAATCCTGTCACACAACAAGCAGCCTCAGCCTTCCAAATGCCATACATCAAGCAAGACAGTAATTTTATATATCATCGGTCCCCTATGCAACCTGCATTCCAACCGACAGACAACTGCAGAGCAGCTCCAGCCTTCAAGAAGGAACAAGTAGATGGTAGTTATTACAACAAAGACAAGTTTAAAGACTACTCTAACCCACATGGACCTCTGCACCTCAGCTCGTTTCCAGATTCATCAAATAGAAATCAAGGTATGTCAGATGTTCTCAAATTCCTTGCTCGACGTGAGTTGATAACCCAAGGACTCTCCAAGTTTAACGACAAACCTGAAGGCTATAGAGCATGGCGATCCTCATTCAGAAATACAATCAAAGATCTGGATCTGTCTGCAAACGAGGAGGTCGACCTTTTAGTCAAGTGGCTAGGAAATGAATCCACAGAGCATGCAAAACGGATTAGGGACATCAATTTAGACTATCCCGACAGAGGACTAAACCTGATATGGGAGAGACTGGAGGAGTGTTACGGCTCACCAGAAGTGATAGAAAACGCACTCTTCAAAAGAATTGAGGATTTCCCCAAGATGCAAGGCAAAGGTTTCCAAAAACTGAGAGAATTGAGCGATCTGTTGACAGAACTTCAAGTTGCCAAAGCTCAAGGAGACTTACAAGGCCTAGCATTCTTGGACACAGCACGCGGTGTAAATCCCATAGTATGCAAACTTCCGCAAGGTCTGATAGATAAGTGGATCGGTCAAGGCTCCAAAAACAAGGAACGATACAACGTCCCATTTCCTCCATTCTCATTCTTTGTGGACTTTGTACACCAACAAGCAAAGATTAGAAATGACCCCAGCTTTGACTTCTCAATGTTTGACACCACGTACCCCAAATCAGGTAAACCTGTCTCAATGCGTAACCTGAGAGATACACCAGTGGCAGTACACAAAACCAGTGTATCTCTTCAAGACACTTCACGCAAAACTTATAGTACTGCAGAGACTGATAAGACCTCATCTAAAGACCCGTGCAAAGAATGCCCTCTGCATAAGAAACCACATTCGTTGCTGAAATGCAGAGGATTCAGAGAGAAACAGCTCAAAGATCGCAAAACTTTCCTCAAAGAAAACCACATTTGCTACAGGTGCTGCGCAGCAACTTCACATCTTGCAAAAGACTGTACAACAAACATTAAATGCTCAGAATGTGACAGTGAAGAGCATAACACAGCTTTACACCCAGGACCAGCTCCATGGACTCTCACACCCTCAGACCAAGTGGCAGAGCACGGCGAGGAGCAGAAAGACCCTACACCTCCTGAAGTGACACCTCAGTGCACCCAAGTCTGTGGAGAAGGACTTAGCAACAAATCTTGCTCCAAGATCTGTCTTGCCACAGTTTACCCCATTGGTCACAAAGAGAAAGCTGTAAAGTTGTATGCCATCCTTGATGATCAGAGCAACAGGTCTCTCGCTAATTCAACTTTCTTTGATATCTTCGACATTAAAGGAAACAGCTCGGCATATTCACTTAAGACTTGCACAGGTGTGAGTGAAGAAAAAGGGAGAAGAGCTACTGGTTACCAAATTGAATCCTTAAATGGTGAAACATCCCTGCCTCTGCCTACGCTGATAGAATGCAATCAGATCCCAAACAACAGAGAAGAGATTCCTACACCTGCAGCAGCATCACATCAAGGACATCTAAAAAATATAGCGCACCTAATTCCTGAAGTCGACCCAGACGCTCCAATAGTACTTCTGCTTGGAAGAGACATCATAAGAGTCCACAAGGTGAGGAAACAGATAAACGGTCCTCACAGTTCTGCTTATGCTCAGAAGCTCGACCTAGGGTGGGTCATTATAGGCGATGTCTGCCTAGGAAGCGTTCACAAGCCAACCACTGTGAATTCTCTCTTCACAAATACATTGGAAAATGGACGTCCATCCCTCTTTCAGCCTTGTCCTAACAGATTCCTTGTAAGAGAGAAACCTACAAGTGTGTTATACCCGGACTGTGCAGAAGATGAAGATCATCTGGGGTGTACAGTGTTCCAGAGGACAAAGGAAGACAACGACCCTACCAAAGACGTCATAGAATACCGCATGAAGGTACATGTTTTTGGCAATAGTCCATCTCCTGCTGTCGCCATTTATGGACTGCGACTCTCTGCCCAAGAAGGTGAAGAAAACTATGGACAAGACGTTAAGAAGTTTGTTGAAAGAGACTTCTATGTGGATGATGGCCTAAAGTCACTTCCCTCACCAGAGGCTGCAATCAGCCTACTCAAGAGGACTCAACGTATGCTTTCCTGTTCAAACCTCAGACTGCATAAAATAGCTTCAAACAGCGAAGATGTTATGGCAGCCTTCCCAGTTCAAGATCATGCCAGCGATCTGAAAGACCTAGACTTTGCAACGGACCCCATACCCATGCAACGCAGCTTAGGGCTCAGCTGGGATCTCAAGTCTGACACCTTTACCTTCCAGGTTGACCAAGAGCAAAAGCCCTTCACACGACGTGGTGTCTTATCCACCATCAACAGCCTATATGATCCACTTGGATTTGCAGCACCAGTCACCATCCAAGGTAAGACTCTCCTCAGAGATTTAACTGCAGACACATGTGATTGGGACTCTCCACTTCCCCCAGAGAAAGAAGCTCTATGGGTAACCTGGAGAACTCTCTAAAGACATTGTCTAATCTACACATTCACAGACCATATGCTCACATCTCTGCTGCAGAGGTTCAGACTAAGCAGTTGTGTATATTTTGTGACGCTTCAGTAAAGGCGATAGCTGCAGTCGCTTACCTTAAAACAACAGATATCAAAGGTCAAGTCCATATTGGCTTCGTGATGGGAAAGGCAAAATTGGCACCATGTCCTGAGCTTACCATACCAAGACTGGAACTTTGTGCTGCTGTTCTAGCAACAGAGCTAGCTGAGCTCATTGTGACAGAGATAGATTTAAAGCTTGAAGATACGGTGTTCCATACAGACAGTAAAGTAGTGCTGGGTTACATTCACAATGAGACTAGAAGATTCTATGTCTACGTACATAACAGAGTTCAAAGAATCAGGAGGTCAACACGACCTACCAAGTGGCGTTATGTATCAACTGATCACAACTCAGCAGACCACGCAACAAGAGCTGTTCCTGCAGCCCATCTTAAAGACACTACATGGCTCACAGGACCAGCATTCCTCTACAAATCAGTACAAGACACTTTTGAGAAAGACACATTTGAAATGTTAGAACCAGATTCTGATGCAGAGATTCGTCCTTATGTTTCTACCTTACAGACCCGGAATAAATGGCAAGCCAGTAAACCCAACATGGAGGTTGGTAATGTTGTTCTAGTCAAAGACACTCAGTCAAAAAGAAATGACTGGCCTTTGGGACTGATAACCAAAGTGTTTCCAAGTGAAGATGGAAAAGTTAGGAAAGTGGAGGTCAAGATCTGCAGGCAACACGAACCTAAACTTTTCCTCAGACCAGTCACTGAACTGATTTTGTTGCTCTCTCCAGAGGTACCTTAAAGTGGTATCTTTAAGATACCAGGCGAGGAGTGTGATGTTCCACTAGAATTTTCTGTGTAAACATTCAGATTTGTTATGTGGTATAACAGCACCATCTAATGGTCGTTTTATAGAATGTCTTTGGTTGTTGATATTGAGGTTTTTTGACATATCTACCACACCGTAGTTCATGAGTCATAGCTTTCATGACTCATCAGCCAGCCCCAGCAGCCATGTTTTTTGCTCAGTATACAGCTAAGACAGTTCATTCCTGAGTACCTCCTGATATCAGAATCCAATAGTGATCTCTTACATCCAGATCTGTAGCCGCACAATCGGTAGGTCCTAAACATATTCACCATGAACTTGACAGCCGTATAAATATTGGGATGTTTACATCATGCTGTTATGAAAATGTGAGAGTTGTAGTCCATGCTTTTCCGACTGGTCAGTAAGCATGGGATATACCGCATGTTATATGTAACTACATGTTATGCATATAGTGTGTTCCCTCACCACTGTATATTGTGTATATATTGTATGCTTGCCACATGTTTGTGAGCACATAGTAAAATACTGTTATTTGTTCCACAGTTTTTTACCATATTCGATTCCTGCAATAAACTTGGTAACAGACATCACGTGTCTATCAAATCACTGTTGGGATCAAGGTTTATGCTGTCTGCAAGGATTATGTACACATACACATAAGATTGTGATAATCTACGTTTTAAATTGCCGCCCCTGATACCACCATGAACACGGTCAATCCCTCGTACTCTAAATATGTCAGGGTCGCAATTATGTTTCAGCTTGAAATGGCGGGGAACAGTTCTCATGGAGGTCAGGTCATCATTCGTTCTAGCTGCCCTAATGTCCCTGATATGTTCCCTGACTCGTACACGAAATTCGCGTGAGGTCAATCCCACATAAATCATGTCACAAGGGCAGGTGGCATAGTACACCACAAAATCACTCGAACACGAAATGTATTCCCGGATCTTGAATGTACGAATACCATCAGCCGATCTGAACTCAAAAGCCCTCTCAATGTTCCTGCATGATAAACAGGAACCACAAGGATAACAGCCAATGCGTGGTTTTCCTGTATAGAAGGGAAGAGAAGGCGTACGAGCAACGTAATGGCTCTTGACCAATAAGTCTTTCAAATTGTTGCTACATCTGGCTGTCAGAAGAGGTCTTTCCGGTAATGCCTTACCAATAATTCCATCCATTTTTAATATGGACCAATGTTTATTAAGTATGTTTCTAATGGTCCCCCACCTATTATTATAGGTGGAAATAAATCTGATTTTTTGATCATCTGTAGGTCTCTCCCTTGTGCCGGACAGGAGAAGGTCACGGTCCGATGTTTTGGCTCGATGATAACCATTTTTGATGCATCGTCGGCTATAACCTCGTGCACCGAACCTAGACCGAAGATCAACTGCCTGTGTCTCAAAACGCTCCGTGGTGGAACACAGGCGTCTGATTCTCAGGAATTGACCTATCGGAATGGTTCTAACAGTGGAACAGGGGTGGGCCGACGATGCATGTCAGAGTGCATTAACTGAGGTCTCTTTCCTGAACACGTCAGTCTGAATCCCCAGATCATCAGCAATCTCAATCTGTATATCCAGAAAATCAATTCTCCGATGATGGAACTTATGGGTAAGTTTTATGTTGTATGAATTGTCATTCAGTTGTAACATGAATGTATTCAGATCATTCTCCGTACCTTGCCAGATGATCAGTAGATCATCTATATAACGATGCCAGCACTGCACATGGAGGTCGGCCTGTGCCCCATCCCCAAACAAACCCCTCTCCCAGAAGCCGAGAAAGAGGTTAGCATAAGAAGGCGCACAGGCCGCCTCCATGGCATTGCCACGCCTCTGAAGGAAAAAACGATCTTTGAAAGTAAAAAAATTATGATGCAAAACAAACTCCAAAAGCTCCAAAATCAGAGATCGCAAAGATGCATCAAGATTGCTGGTTCTCAAAAAGAATTCAGTAGCCCTAAGTCCATGTTCATGCTTAATTCATGTATACAGTGACTCAACATCAGCCGTGACCAAAATCATGTCCGGCTCAAGGGAGAGGCCATCCAGCCTCCTCAGAATGTCCGTAGTGTCTCTGACGTAGGAGGGCAAAGTCTCAACTAAAGGATGTAAATAGTGTTCAATGAACCGACAAATAGGGTCACAGAGACCTCCCACGCCAGAGACAATCGGACGTCCTGGGGGAATTAATGGATCTTTATGTATTTTTGGTAATAAATAAAAGGTAGGCACCCCGGAAACTGCACAAAAAGGCCCTCAAAAACTTTTTTGGTAATAACACCATCAGATACTGCTTTATCCAAAATCTGAAGTACAATTTTCTGATACCCATTAATTGGGTTAGCAGAAAGTGTTGAATAAGCATTAGTGTCTCTGAGTTGCCTAAAGACTTCTCTTTCGTACATCTTGACCGGCCAGACCACCACTTTTCCCCCCTTGTCAGCTGATTTAAAGACAACATCATCCAATGCTTGTAGCTGGCATAAGACTTGACGTTGTAATCTGGTGAGATTATCACCAATTCGGATATTTAGATATTAATTTGAAATCATTGGTTACCAATCTACAGAAATTTTCTATCTGTGGACACAGAGAGAAGGGGGAAATGTGGTGGATTTGGGAAGAACAGAAGCAGGAAAATTACCTGCAGATGTGCCTGAACCTTCATTGGCTAGTTCTTCAAGGATACGAACAGCTTCCCGTTCAGCTGCACTATTAAGTTCAGAATCAGGTTTCCCCATATGTAGGCGTTTCAGTATGAGTTTCCTCAAAAATAAATGGAGGTCCTTTACTGCAGTAAAGAAATCAAAATTATTATTAGGGACAAAAGATAAACCTAATTGGAGAACCTCACACTGAACATTGGTCAATACATGAGAGGAAAGATTGATTACCTCCAATTTGTTGCCCTTACTCTTTTTCTCCAAAGACTGGGTGGAATCATACGTCGTTTATTTTTTCCTTTACGCCAGCTGGTCAATTTGTCTGAACAGAACTGTTCCAAAAGATTGAGGTTAGAACTAGTGCTCGCTGTAGTATCGTCATCAACAGAGGACATTGAAGAAAAAGAACTGGTACGGTTACCCGGGGGGGGTCGCTTACCCCTACCTGGGTACATGTGTCGCCATTTATACACATGATTTGTTTTAAACTCATTACAGTTGCGTTGGTACTTTTTAGTTTTACTTTCTACCAAATCCTTCTACCATTTGGCAAACTCCAAATCCAAGTCCCCATTCAACTTAGTCAGTGCTTCAGGGGAAAGAGTTTTAATTAATGCATCCTGAATAGACTTGATTTCAATTTCAATATCTTTAATCGATGTGTCATTATTAAGTTGTATAAGAAGGCTCATGTAACCTCATGAACAATTAGCAGACAGTTCCTCCCAGCGTTGTTTAAATTTATCATCCTCAATTGGAAAAGAGGGAAACACCTGTATCCGCCAGCCACGGGGTATCAAACCCTTAATGACATAACGCTCCAAGAAAGCGTTTGAGTCTTTTTAAATGTTCTTGATTTTAATTTGTTTTATTTTTGTTTGTATTATAGTATGCCTATGAGGACGACAAGTGTGAATACTTCATGATGCAGATAGATTTTTTCTACTAAATATACTCATCTGCGTACAGATCGCATTATCCATTGTAGTTGCTGTTTCAGTATTTGTTTGAATTTATTGAATATCCAACTTTTTGTATTTTATATTGCCTAATATAGTATTTTGCATTTTGAATTACTCTACACTAAGCATTAAGCTGTTGTTCATATTGTGCGTCACCAATCTGGTCACAAGTGTGATATGGTTCTGATATAGAGCGTCACTATTTTGGTTGCAAGTGCGACTTGTTATGTTACCTATAGTACTATATGCCTCTATGGAACGCTACCAACCGTATCGCAAATGTGACACGTTTTGTTATGTAGTGTTATTAACTTGATATCTCTGAGGGGATGGAATTAATGAAAATTTAGGAGATATTTTTATTTAGCGCTATCAATTTGGTCTTGGTTTGGTGATGCGTGGTGTGACAATTGAATACATCTACATATATTTCTTAATTCAACTTATGCTTTAATTACTACCTTTCGCTGTGTGACTTTGCGTGCATCGCCGGTGCGTCTGCACTGTTCTCGTCATCTGAAGGCGTTGATTCAGTGCGATGTGTTCCAATTGATGTCACTGGAGCGATTGCTCCTGGGACGCATCGCATCTGCGACGCCGGAAGTGACGTTGTGACATCGGACGCCCCGCCTTTACGCGCTATTTTGTACGTCACCGCGTCCTATTGGTAGGGCGGTATATTTAAACACGCTTAATCAGGGATTGTACACATCGCCCCCCGAAGAAGCGAGGTGCGAAACGTGCGTCGGGGTCTCACGGGAGGTGTGGGGACGCGAACACACTACTGGCAAGGTAACTTTATGACCATATATATATTTTTTCTAGTACTTACATTGGGTCTGGATTTATAGCGCCATAAATTTTATCTCAATTGTGATTCGCTCACATTAAGCGTTACTAACTGGATCGCAATTGCGATGTATTTTGATAATATAGCTGGTGGATATTAGCCACAGATGCATAGTGGATCTACCATGCGTTAGTTGTGATTGCAGCATTGTCTGCTACAAACTACATTTCATTAATCAAATCTGGTGATCTCGGACTTCCAGACTCTCTGCATATATTTGGTTACCCTTGCCTGGGAGTACTATTACTATTCTTATAACTATACTAAATTTTGTGTTCACACCCACTCCATGTGGGTACATTACTATCCTCCTGCTGCTAATTGGTATTTTACATGTTGTATTTCTATATGTTTATGATTATTCCCATGTCATTGTGTCCTGGTTTTTTGTATGAATAATTTCTAATAAATGGATTTATATATTTTTCAATATATTCCCAGGATGTGACTTATTATTATTAATACACCATTAGATTTAAGCCCTCATTTTTTCTCTTATGCTTATGTTGCCTATGGAGGGTATCTTTTCTTATGTATGATGATGGTTGTCCATGTTCCTAGCTATGTTTCTAGGGTCAAATGTCTGCCTATAATCCCACATCCCAATATGGCCACTTGTACAGATCCAGTGTTGGAGGCTGTTCACAACCTGGATGTGCTCAACATGGTCATATTGGGGGGTATGATTCTCGTGGGTACCATCTTACACAGGAATATAATCTCCCTTATGTTTATGGCAATGTGCCCACACACCAACCTGACCGTGGGTAGATGTTAGGTCAGGGCCCAGAAAATCCACCCCAACAGGGTGATGGTCAAGGTGGTCATCCAAGCCAACCACACAGAGATGCTGGGAACCCGCCAACCCCACCACCCACATACCACCAGCTGTGATTTTTTGTTTTACTACTGTTTATATATTATGATTTAAAAAGCAGTTTGTTATTTTTTTTAGATTTACTTTAAACTCCTGTTGTGTCAAAGACATTTGCACTAATCTTGACTCTGGAGAGGGCGATTCCTCCTTTGACCCAATTACCCCCCCCGCCCATCTCCCCTACCTTCCCGTTAATCAAAGACACGTGACAACCATCTCAATTTGGGTAAAAACGGCCACAGCAGCCTATTTATTTAAATTCATTGTCAATCAAGACACTTGGTGAGGTCCTCGAAGTTATAAGTTATAAAGGTCTGGCGGTCTTTTTACCAGGCCTTGCCCCTTTCCCCCCCCCAGTCTTACTCCTAGGCGCGGTTATCTCCGACTCAGGAGCACCATGAACCGGGGTGAGGGGGTGGCCTTCTCGACCATGCGATCCCGACGTTCCATCGCCGGGAATCGCCCAATCTCATACTAATGTGAACCCGACGTTCCATCGCCGGGTATCACCCATCAAGTTAATGTGAATCCGACGTTCCATCGCCGGGTATCACCCAAATGTCCAGTTACTGTGAACCCTGCGTTCCATCGCAGGGTATCACCCCGAAAACTCACCAGACCGCCACCACCTTAACATCCAATGAAGGGGATCCATGTATTTAACGGGTCCCCAATCCTCCTTTTTAACCGACTTCGAGGACCCACCAATGCCCAAAAACACTAAATCTTAATACCCATTGTAGCAGAGCCTTTTGCTCACTAGGAGCCATCCGACAGTGCTGGGGAGAGGAAAACCCCCCTTTTTTTTTTTTTTTTTATATATATATTTGTGGTGGAAACCTCCAGGGAACCACGACTGTCGGATTGCCCTTCCCCTGGGCTTACGAGGTCAATGCAATTAAATTCTTTCTTTAATATCAAATTATCTGTATATATATATATGTATATATATATTTTTTTTTTTGAATATAATAAAAGGAACACATATTTGACAAACATTTTCAACACAACGATGTCCAGATGATCGCCGCTGTGACCCGAGGTTTCTCCTTCTCCAGGGTGGGTGGGTGGGCCTTCCTGTCTGGTCCTCAGGTGATCACGAAAAGGGGCTTCCCTCCCCCCGGTCAGTCCTTTTGTCCCCTTGACCCCACCTCCACCTATGTCACATCCTTTTACCTTTAGTCCAATTCCATCCCTGGCTCATACTATACAACCCCTCCCCCATACCTGCTCTGTAATCTTGCCGTCACCCCCTCCCAGCGTCATGTCAGCCTCCCGTTAACCCTTCGCTCCCACGTCCGGCTGATTCTTGACTCTGGAGAGGGTGATTCCTCCTTTGACCTAATTACCCCCCCCGCCCATCTCCCCTACCTTCCCGTTAATCAAAGACACGTGACAACCATCTCAATTTGGGTAAAAACGGCCACAGCAGCCTATTTATTTAAATTCATTGTCAATCAAGACACTTGGTGAGGTCCTCGAAGTTATAAGTTATAAAGGTCTGACGGTCTTTTTACCAGGCCTTGCCCCTTTCCCCCCCGCCAGTCTTACTCCTAGGCACGGTTATCTCCGACTCAGGAGCACCATGAACTGGGGTGAGGGGGTGGCCTTCTCGACCATGCGATCCTGACGTTCCATCGCCGGGAATCGCCCAATCTCATACTAATGTGAACCCGACGTTCCATCGCTGGGTATCACCCATCAAGTTAATGTGAATCCGACGTTCCATCGCCGGGTATCACCCATCAAGTTAATGTGAATCCGACGTTCCATCGCCGGGTATCACCCAAATGTCCAGTTACTGTGAACCCTGCATTCCATCGCAGGGTATCACCCCGAAAACTCACCAGACCGCCACCACCTTAACATCCAATGAAGGGGATCCATGTATTTAACGGGTCCCCAATCCTCCTTTTTTACCAACTTCGAGGACCCACCAACGCCACACCGAGAGCGCCTTGACCTCCTCAAGAGCTCGAGACCCCACCATTCGGCAATGCTGTGGCCTGTTCTATGACGTCCTGCAAACCCAACATACACAAATCAGTTCCCACTGCGTTCTAATGTACTCCATCCGCTAACCAAAGTTCATCCTCCATCTGTCAAACCCGCATGACGTACTGCCACTCCCCCGTGTAGCTCCATAAATTTAGATACTTCTTTATTGGCCCGAATGCCTGCGTTATTAATCTTTGTACCAACCAGGCCGACCTGGCCCCTCACACAAATGTTCTGGGAACTACGTCTGATCACACTACTTTCAAACCCGGGAACCGCACCCACAACTGCGCCAAGCCTCGCTTGATATCGCAAACCAGTTGACTCTAAGGGCGGACTCCAAGGTCAATACACCCCACATGCAAAACCAGTATATCTGGAGCTCCAAGGCGAAGAACCGCCGCTTAAAACTCGTGAATTAACCGTCCCCAAGTTAACCCCTAACCCCTAGCCACTTAATTAACGCCACATTCCTTTTTTGAAACCCCATGTCAGTCAGTCTGTCTGCTCTTAGCGCCCCCCAGTGAATGTAAGAATGGCCTGGAATCCATATGGCAGATGAACCTGCTCTGTAATAAAGCAAACATAAGTTAGTGAGACCTTTCATTTACCTGAGAGATTAGCTCCCTCACATCTGTGAGTTGGACGTAGGGCCGGTACAGTTGTGACTCCCCAGCCAATACTCATTACAATTTTCGAACTTTAACCTCCAGCCGCTGCTTATGTTGCAGCCCAGATGCGAGAGAAATGACCTCAATTGCTGTGCGGCTCCGTGCCAGCTCCTTCCAAGCACTTCCGAAACACCTTAATGAACTGGTGTTTTGTTAAACGGACTCGTCCTCGTGACATAACTGGGGTCTATTTCTTTTTTTTTTTTTTTTTTTTTTTAATATTTGAAAACATCGTCACGGGCACCTAATAGAAACCTTTACCTTTCCTAACATTACCTTCTTCCCTTTTTTGCCCTTTGGTTGTTTCTGACTTCCCGATCCAAGATTCTACCGTATAATGACATGTCATGCCTCCGCACTATCAGGCTGCCCGTATTGCGGCCAACTCCCCATTTCCAGGCTTTGGTTTTAGAAACACCCATATGTACAATAGCTGGGTAGTAACCTCGACCTTATAACCGACTATTAAATAACCTTCATAATACCTGACCATGGTCATTGAACCAAACGTTACGTGTTTTCCTGCACTTGATGACCTTCCCCGTTAACCCCTCTTGCTGGGTCCTATCAGCGGGGCATATCGTCCTTCATGCTAATGTATTTATGTCCATTACCCTTTGCCACTCCCCCTGGATGAAGGGGACTGGGAACAGGCCCATTGCCCTTTGTGGTAATGCACTGGATCACTTTTCCTTTAGTTGCTCCCCTTGACTGCAGGACCCTGATTAGGTATACTGCTCTTCAGTTTATTGTACTGACTCATTCCTCACCCATCATATCGATTACATTACGGGAATTCATATAGGATGGAGACCCCGCTCATAACTCTGTCCATCCTAAGTAATGGCCGACACTGTTGTGTTTATGTCTCTACTAGCCCTCAGTAATGGCCAGCACGGCTGTGTCCGTGGCCTTACCAGCCTTCAGTAATGTCCGCACTTGTGATTATGGCTCTGCCTCTTGCTGCAGCACTGACTATACCCATTACACACCGCGCCTTTTACCCCTCTTATTCCTTCTATTATGTGATTACATATACTGTAGGATAAGGCTCCAGGTAAACTCTTCCCAGCAGCCCTATCCCCATCATAGGCAATGTAGGTGGGTAAGCGAGTGGTGGGTATACTTGATACCTATTCAGGTACTGTGATGACAATGTAGCACCAGTATGGAAGCCAAAAAGCAGGGCAGGGTATAAAACTAAATGCTGCCCTATATACAAGGATAGGATAGCCCCATATAAAGGCTTATAATGATCCAAGAGGTGTACCGCCATATTTCCTGGGCTTCCGAGAGTATATATATATATATATATATATATATATCGTGTATGCTCCTGTGTAGCACTATAATTCCAGGGTACAACTATACAACCAGAGGAAGTGCCATATATATACTTAAGTCCACCCACATACTGGGGTACAGCCATCATTCTGGGGCACAACTACACATATAGAGGAAATGCCATATATACTTGAGTCCCCCCATATCCTGGGAACAGCTATAATTCCAGGGTCCAACTATTTCTATAGAGGCAGTGTCATTTATCCAAGTCCACCCATATACTGGGGTACTGCTATAATTCTGGGGTACAACTATACATGCAGAGGAAGTGCCATATATATATGCTGAAGTCCACCCATGTACTGGGGTACTGCTATAATTCCGGGTACAAATACACATATAGAGGAGGTGTCATATATTCTGAAGTCCCCCCATATACTGGGGTACTGCCATAATTCCAGGGTACAACTATACATATAAAAGAAGTGCCACATAGACTGAAGTCCATATAACTGAAATCCCCCATATACTGGGGTACTGCTATAATTCCGGGGTACAACTATATATATAAATATGTGAGGAAGTGCCATACCTTTTAAATAATTGCCATATCTACCGGGTACACCCCATAATACTGAGGTACAGCTATAGCACAGGAGGCAGACCATATATATAGGGTGAATGCTATATATGCAGCAATACAGCCATATATATATACCGAGGTGTAGTTACCCTCCGGTGTACCACCTATATAGGTAAAGTGAATATATGTCTGGTGGCACTGGTATGGATGGGTAGAATCCCTATACACCGCATGTTAAGCATATATATATATATATATATATATATATATAGCACAGGGCAGGATGCTGACACAGGCCCTACCTAGGAGGAGAGTAATAGCCACTCTCCTTGTTGTGTGACTCTCAAGTTGCAGCCATGATCCCACTTTGCAGCCTGTGCACACGTTGCAGCCCCTCCTCCTCTCCCTGCAGCCATGTGTGATTTCATCCTTTACCCCTCACCCCTTCTCCCTGAATACATCCTGGTGCAAAGGGTATGGGAAACGTGGCTGGGAATCTGTGCTCTTTCCAACTTTAAGTCAGCATCTCAGCAGTAATGGTGTTATGTTGTGATCTACATAAACCTACGCCATACCGAATTATATGATATATCAGCAATGCATGATGCAAAATATCTGTGGATCCACCACACGTATTATACGAAAAGGTATATATATATATATACTGGCCGTGTACTCCACTCGGCCATGTATGATCCAGAAGTATCAAGATAATGAAATATCCATATGTCGGTCATGAATCCAACAGCAATATGTGTATACCATCGTGTATTATAGCCAGTGTCTATGATATAACATAATATCTAACAATATTCATAGATAGTAATATTGATATAGAATGATATATAAATATACAAAGAAAGACCTCTACTGTATATAGGATAAGTATAATACCCCATGTATCTCTGCCCAGTAATATTTGTGACACGTCTGCAGTGTATCATACAGCAGCGTCTATCCATCATCCCTGATAATACAGTATTATCTGTGTTATATTGGGGCAGTTATTCAAAACATATCTATATAAGTGCCATGTACCATATAAGCACCATGCGCTGTAATGTGGTATCAGTATATCCACTAAATTGCAGTATAAACTTATACGCCCTGCATCATATTGGAGAATCCTATACCTTCTCCATGGAATACAAATCCATAACCGCTATGCACTATATTGCCGTATCTATAAATGACTGCCATGCCCCAAATTACAGCATGCATAAATACCAAATGCACTATGTACCCGCATCTATAACTACACCGTGCACCAAATTGCAGTACCCATTTATACATCATGTAGCAGTATATGTATGTCTGTTATTAATAATAAGGCAGTAACCCATAGCCTGACCGCCATACAGTACATGATAAAACAACATTGTATATCTATATATTAATATATATGTACCCCCATCTGCCGCCATGCCACAGGCACACAGAGAAAA
>JARQOD010000006.1:206326055-206416495 GCA_033576555.1 Oophaga sylvatica | reverse complement strand
TCGCTATCTGGGGGAAAACCTTTTGTGGTTCTTTTTCTCCCCACCCCCCTTTTTTTACGGCGACGCTGACCGGGGGAAATGACAAAAAAATTTTGTGGGGTCAACCATTGACAATTTTTAGAGGATATATTTTCATTGTTCACGGTTTTTTTAAAATTTCCCCTTTTAAAAATTGTGTGTGATTTTTTTTTCATGTACCCCGGTTTTGTTATTTCTAATGCAAAATTTGCATTTTTTCCCCGTCCATTTATTTTTCAAATTTAACAAGCATTTTTTTAGGATGCACGCCCCCCCTTTTGATGTGATGGGGTTTTATATTTTTTCATTTTTCTTCCCCCGTAAAATTTTATCCCCGCTTTTCCATAGGCGGCGCCGGGAAAAAATTTTTTAATTTCCTTTCTTTTTTTTGTTGACTTTTTGGGGATTCAGGGGCAATCGGTGTCATGACAAGTGATCACTTCCGCCCACCGTCCTTCCCTTCCGGTTTTTTCGGCAAATTTTTTGTACAGTTTTCCAAGGTCCGGGGCCTTTTTTTTTAAAACTCACGGGGACCGGGTGTCACCACCCCCCTGACAAAAGGGTGTCCCCCAAAAGCGCGTCGGGGGGGAGGGGGGTTTTGCTCTCTTTTTCCCCCCCCGCGTGATTTTTTTCCCCCGGGGGGTTGGTTTTTTAGGGGTATGTGCATGAAACCCCTTTTTTTTTCACAAATTTATGCTATGGCGCCATGATTCCAATTGTTTGATTTTTTTTTGGGGGTACGCCAACTTCAATGAAAACAGACTAGGTTAACTATTGGGGGACATATATAGGAAAATCGGGGGTTATTTAAAATTTTAATTTTTTAAGGGGTTTTTTAAAAATTTTTTAGTTTTTAAAACCCCGTTTTTGTTTTCCCCCCCGGTTTATGTACCCAAAAATGGTTTTTCCCCCGTTTATTTTCCCCTTTTTTATATATAAATAAAAAAATTTTTTTTTTATATGGGGGGCTTTTGGTTTATTTTTCTTTTTTTTGTTTTTTTGGTTCCTTTTTTGGGGGCTTGCCCCTTAAATATTGGCCCCTCTTTTTTGGATCTGTGAAAAAGTTTTATTGCCCCCCATAAAATGGAAAATTTTATGATCCCCCTTGGGGGTTTTAAAAATTTTATAAAAATATTTTTTGCTGTGTTTTCCCCCGGGGCTTTTTTCCCTTTCCCCAAAAAGGAAAATACAAAGCCAAGGAGAAACCGGGTTTTAAAAAATCAAAAGGGGTTCGGGGGGAACACTAATTTTTTTTAAAAACCCTGGGGGATCTTTTTTGGATTTTTAATTTTTTGATTTTAAAAAACCCTTTTTTTGGTTAAAAGGGGGCAAAAAAATTGTTGAATCTTTTCCTTTTTTAAAAAAATTAAAAAGGCCCCCAAAAATTTTTCCAAAGGGGGGGCTTTTTGTTAAAAAAAACCCTGTTTTCCCGTTGAGGTTTTAATCATTTTTCTTTAAAAGGGGGGAGAGTTTAGCCCCCCGTTCTTAAAAAATTTTATGAAATTTTCTCATTGATTTGAATTTTTAATCCATTAACCACTTGGGGGAATCATTGATACATATTAAGGGGAAAACTTAAAAAAATTTTCCCTTTTTTGCATTTAAAAAAATTTTTAAAACACAACTGGGAGAAAACACTTACACTGGGGTTTTAAAAAAAAATTTTTAGACACAAAAATCCAAAAAATTATCCCCCTGAATTAAAGAATACCAAACAAAAATGTTTTTTTTTTGGAGGAAAAAACCCCCCCTTCATCTGCTCAATCCGGGCGTACCATCTATTTTTATCGGCTTCATCACTCGGAATTTTTTTGATTCGCTTTGGGGGCCCCCATCAATACCAATTGGCGCAAAAAAAGGAAATTCCCCGGGCGGGATTTCCCTTCCCCATAGAAGGAAGATCGTGGGGTTTCTCCTGTCATTTTAATAACAAAAAAGACAAAAAAGGGGAATTTTTAACTAAGTGCCCAAATTCCCATGAAGTTTTTTTCTTTTTTTTTTAAAATTATCATTTTCTCCAACATCCCGGTTTTTACCCCTTTTTTGGGTTCAAAGATTTTTTATATCTTTGCTCGTTCATTACTTTTTTAAAAAAAAATTTTTTATGATGGTAAAAACCATGTTTTATTCCCAAAAGGGGGAAAAAAAAACTGCACTGAGGGGGCCCCTTAGGAACTTTTTTCCATTTTAAAATCGTAAGGTTTTTGACGGTTTGATTTCCCCCCTCGATTAAACCACGCTCCAAGAAATTCCCCGCTCTTTCCAAATGCACGAATTATAGTAAAATTTTTGTTAAAAAAAGTTACTGAAGTCTAATGTAAAAATTTTCCCCAATTTTCCTAGTTTTTGATTTCCTTTGACCCCAATTGGGGAAGGAGGGAAGGGTTTTACAGGGTCTTTCCCCACTTTAATTTTTAAACCAGCCGAATTTTAAAGGGGGGAATATTGTTGGTTTTTGGCCCCAAAAACAGTAGAAAGGGAGGCATTTCGCCAACTCCCCGTAGTACATGTTTAAAAAAACTACTTTTTTAATTATCGGTTATACATTCTAATTTTTAAACCCCCCTCAACCGGGGGGGGGGAACGGGGGGTTATTTAAAAGGAAAATTTTGGTCAGGCCCTCCCCGGTTTAATGCACCTAGGGGTTCCCCCTTCAATGAATTATACCCCAAAAACAAAAAAAAAGAAAACCCCCCCCCCCAAGGGGGGTCCCCCTTTTTTTCTCTGGAAGGGGGGGGGGGAAATTTTTTTGGGGAAGTTAATCGAGGATTTTATTTTAAAAAATGCCCCCCTTGGTTTTTGGCCCCTTTCCTCATTCTTGAAGGATAAAGTAAAGCTATTAAAGTGTTTTTGGGTTTTTATTTTTGGAAAAAAAAGGGCCCCAATGGTGGGGCAGATGTTGAATTTTTTTTTAACCAAATCAGGCTTTTTTATGGTAAAAACAGTCAAAAAAATCTTTCAATGACAAAAATTCCCCGGGGCTTTCGGAAAATAAACTTTGTTTTGGAATTTCGTTAAAAAAATAGCTTCTTTACTTTTAAGGGGGGGGGGGTTTTCCTCAGGGGCCAGGGAACCGCTATTTTGGGGGGGGGTTTTTTCCCCGCCCCCGCAACCTGTTTTTGGGGCTGTGGGAGAGGGACCTCACCCTGTCTGATCGGATGTCGTCGGTGGGCCGCGTCCTCTTGTGGACGCGGTACATTGACGACATTTTCCTGATCTGGCAGGGCTCTACGGTACTTCTGGAGGAATTTATGTAATCTCTTAATGTGAATGACAGAAACATCCGCATTACATATCAATTTGATGCCAATCGTGTTGAATTTCTGGATGTTTTGTTGAAACGTGACACAAATGACATCATTCAAACAGATATATTCCGTAAGCCTACATCTACTAATAGCTTGCTACACGCTTCATCCTCCCATCCTCGGCATGTGATTCAGTCCGTTCCGATTGGACAATTCTTGCGGCTTCGCAGGATTTGTTCTACACTTACTGACTTTGAGACCCAAGCGGAAGATCTTAAGATGAGGTTTTTGCAGCGGGTTATAGCCGTCGAATGATTAAAAAAGCCTACAATCGAGCTAAACATTCCTCCCGACATGATTTGGTTTATAAATCCAACACTAAACCTAATAATGATAAGGTAAGATTTGTCACTGACTACCACTCTCAATTTGCTCGGGTGAGGGAAGCACTTTCCAAATCATGGTTTATATTGAGAGCGGACCCGGTGTTAAATAAATATCTTACGGAGTATCCATCCATTTCCACTCGACGTTCTAAAAATCTGCGGGATCAATTGGTCCGCAGTCACTATATAGGTAATCCGAAGCCCACTTTCTTGGATATAGGTTCGGTCAAACCAGGCTGCTTCCCTTGTGGCCACTGTGTGGCCTGTGCCAACATTGACAGAAGTGATTGTTTCCATAATGCTGATAATACACGTATGTTCACCATTCGGAAACATATCACCTGTAATACTCGAAATGTCATTTACTTTGCGAGTTGTCCTTGCAAACTCATTTACATAGGACTTACCACACGTCCTTTTAAAATCCGAGTGAGGGAACATGTCCTTGGAATATTGGCGGCATCAGATCCGGATGATCCTGCTGCACTTAAAACCATTCCGCGGCACTTTAGGCAGCGCCATAACTGCGATGCCTCGCTCCTTCGTGTGATAGGCATTGACTCCGTTGATGTCAGCATACGGGGTGGGAGGATATCTCAGAAGTTGGCACAGCTTGAGTCCCGTTGGATCTGGACATTAAATACGATGCATCCAAAAGGCTTAAATGAACAAATTAGTTTTGTCCCTTTTCTTTGATCCTCTGATCGCTGTGATCA
The DNA here is from genome assembly GCA_033576555.1 of Oophaga sylvatica. Classification (NCBI taxonomy): domain Eukaryota; kingdom Metazoa; phylum Chordata; class Amphibia; order Anura; family Dendrobatidae; genus Oophaga; species Oophaga sylvatica. The sequence goes on along the minus strand of JARQOD010000006.1, from coordinate 206,412,127 downwards.
GTTTTCCATCTGTACATAACAATGTGGTGTTTTCATTTTATTCTGTTTGCGTTGCATTTTATTCTTCTCTTTTTTTTATCTATTTATTCTATTAGGCTGGTGTCCTTTTGGCTTTTGTTTCTCCACCTTCGCCACATACCTATGGATCTTCACTTGGATTCTTACATCATACCCGACCACTTTGTACATCGAGATATCCGGATTATATATATTTTTTATTGTATATATATTACGTCTTTTGCATTATACTTTATCGCATTGGTATAATATCTTATAATATTGTCATCTTACTATTTGTATAATTAATTTTATATGAGATATCTGATGTGAGTTATATACTAATAATATGCTTATTTTTGTAATGACAGTTATATATTGGCTATGACTAATAATTTAGTGTCATGCATTGCTTTATGATCTATATGCCCTATATTTCCGGTATAGTCATAGTACGCCCACATTTTGTGTGTCATCAGGCTGGTCAGCTCTCGCTATCTATGGGCACACATATTGTGGTTCTTATACTACCTACGCGCCCTTTGTGACGGCGACGCTGACACGGCTGGAATGACAATACAATATGTGGGCGTCACACCATTGACTATTTATAGAGGATATATATTTCATCTGTTCACTGCGATTTTTGCAGATTTCCTTATACATTGTGTGTGATGTTTTTACATGTCATCCTGGTTTTGTTATTTCTAATGCGATATGTGCATTTTTTCTGTCCGATATATGTGCAATTTAACATAGCAGTGATCATGGATGCACGCCCACCTTTTCGATGTGATCGGTTCTATATTTCTGCATTGTCTTGCCCTGTACATATATACCAGCTTTTCAGCATAGGCGGCGCCATGACAATGAGTGAATTTCCTCTTCTTTTATTGTTTACTATGAGGTATTCAGCGCAGATCGGTGTCATGACAACGTGATCACTTCCGCTCCGAGCACATCACTTCCCGTCTCGGTAATTTCGGCACATGTATCGTACAGCTCCGATTGGTCCAGCCTTTCTTTTTATACTCACTGCACCGTGTGTCACACACCCCTGACGAAGGCTCGTGCCGAAACGCGCGTCGGGGTGACGCGTGGTGTTCAGCTCTCTCTTTCCCCCCTGCGTGATTTTCTTCCCGGGTGGTCTCCTGCATCTGAGTGGTATGTGCATGTATGCCAGTTTTTTTCACTATATGTATGCTATGTGCAGCCATGATTCCAATTGTATGATTTTATTTTGGATACGCACACTTCTAATGCATCAGACTAGGTTAACTATTGGGGGACATATATAGGTACATCTGTGGATTATCTTCATAATATTAATATATATGTTTCTGATAATATTTGAGCTGTATACCCGCGTTTCTGTTTTTCACCCTGTGTTTATGTACACCATAGGGGTATCACCCTGTTTATCTGTCTCTTTTTGATATATACTAATAAAAATTTTTTTTTATTATATATGGACTATTGGTCACTTGCTTTTCTTTGTTTCTTGGTCTCCTATTGTGACTTGTCCGTTAATATATGTCCATCATTTTGGTATCATGATGATATAGTATATTGCATCCTATTACATGGTAAATGATGATACCGTTGTGGTTGTTTAAGCTTTATATACTATTCTTATAACTATACTAAATTTTGTGTTCGCACCCACTCCATGTGGGTACATTACTATCCTCCTGCTGCTAATTGGTATTTTACATGTTGTATTTCATTATGTTTGTGATTATTCCCATGTCATTGTGTCCTGGTTTTTTGTATGAATAATTTCTAATAAATGGATTTATATATTTTTCAATATATTCCCAGGATGTGACTTATTATTATTAATACACCATTAGATTTAAGACATTTGACCCTGTTGTTGCCAAGGTTGGTTTGGTGGGGGAATGGGTTGAGGTGTAGGTGCCCGTGCAGGAGGATCATCAGATCTTAAAGAAGCTGGCTGTTCACAGAGTGCTGTATCCAAGCATGTTAATGGAAAGTTGAGTGATAGAAAAAGGTGCACCAGCAACCGAGATAACCGCAACCTTGAAAGGATTGTTAAGAAAATCCCATTCAAAAATTTTGGGGAGCTTCACAAGGAGTGGACTGCAACTGGAGTCATTGCTTCAAGAGGCATCACACACAGACGTATCCAGGACAGGGGCTACAAGTGTCGCATTCCTTGTGTCGAGCCACTCATGACCAATAGACAATGCCAGAAGCGTCTTACCTAGCCCAAGGAGAAAAAGAACTGGACTATTGCTCAGTGGTCCAAGGTGTTGTTTTCAGATGAAAGTAAATTTTGCATTTCATTTGGAAATCAAGGTCTCAGAGTCTGGAGGAAGAGTGGAGAGGCACAAAATCCAAGCTGATTGAGGTCTATTGTGAAGTTTCCACAATCAGTGATGGTTTGGGGAGCCATATCATCTGCTGGTGTAGGTCCACTGTGTTTTATCAATACCAAAGTCAGCGCAGCCGTCTACCAGGAAATTTTGGAGCAATTTATGCTTCCCTTTGCTGACCAGCTTTTTGGAGTTGGAAATTTTATTCTCCAGCAGGACTTGACACCTCTCCACACTGCCAAATGTACCAATACCTGGTTTAAAAACCACAGTATCACTGTGCTTGATTGGCCAGCAAACTCTCCTGACTAGAGTTGAGCGATACTTTCCGATATCCAAAAGTATCGGAATCGGAATGGTATCGCCGATACACAAAAAATATCGGCGATACCCGATACCGATACCGGAAATACAATGTAAGTCTATGGGAACAAAATATCGGAATTAAAAAAAAACCATTCTTGCCTTGTTGGTTAATTGTACATGAAGGAAAACAACAAAGAGTAATGTAGAATTTATTGGGGGAGGTTGAGGAGACATTAAAGGCATAGATGTTTAACACAATGCAATGGAATAGCATTAATATTTCTTTTTTTGAAATACGTTTGGATTGACGAAGAAATTGACAATGTTGTTAACCTTTTTTCTATTTTGTCAAATATGTCTGTTTCACAACTTCCATGCTCTTCACCTTTTTAACTTTTCACACACTTTCTCCTTCATAATCTTCAGCAGCATCATCTTTCTCATCAAATTATTCTTCATCTTCACCTTCTTAATCTTCTAAAACTTCTTGCTATTCATCTTTTTGTTAACATTACTTATATTGTTCTTATTAAACAGTTATTATTCTTCATATTCTACTTCTTCATCTTCTTCCTATTCATCCTTTTCATCATATTCTTATTTGTGACAGACATTCCTGTACTTGTAATCTGTAAAACTCTGAATTTTCATCCTTCCGTTCTTGCTGTCACGAAAGATTTTAATTACAACAGTATTTGTCCGCGTTCAGTTTAGCCTGCAGCAGCATCAGGCATTTTCCAGGGGCACCACGAGGAGGAACGGACTCACCCCCATACACTGCTTAGTCTTCTTCTGCTTAGAATTTAGAGCATATATTTTGCTCTTCATTTTGGTCTTATACTTAATGTTCTTCTGCTTTTTGATCTTCTGCTTATTGTTCTTCTGTCTCTTGTTCTGTATCTTGTAGTTTGTCTTAACCTTCTTTGTCCTGTTGGTGATGGTACAAAAGCCAATGGAAGTAACGAGGACCAGCTGACTGTGCTGGAACCCGGAGGGTCAGCAGAAGGAAAAGAGCCAATGGCACAACCGAGGACCAGCTGACGTTACTGGGACACGGTTACTAAGCAGGAGGTACCTGTGCTCCAAAGCACTACCAAGGACCAGCAGACGTTGCTGGAACTCGGATACCGACATGGAGGCACCTAGGCCAAAGGCACTGCGGAGAACCAGCTGACGGTACTGGAACCCGGATGGGTAGCAGAAGGTACAAGAGCCAATGAAAGTAACGAGGACCAGCTGACTGTGCTGGAACCCGGAGGGTCAGCAGAAGGAAAAGAGCCAATGGCACAACCGAGGACCAGCTGACGTTACTGGGACACGGTTACTAAGCAGGAGGTACCTGTGCTCCAAAGCACTACCAAGGACCAGCAGACGTTGCTGGAACTCGGATACCGACATGGAGGCACCTAGGCCAAAGGCACTGCGGAGAACCAGCTGACGGTACTGGAACCCGGACGGGTAGAAGAAGGTACAAGAGCCAATGCAAGTGATGAGGACCAGCTGACTGCTGGAACACGGAGGGTCAGCAGAAGGAAAAGAGCCAATGGCACAACCGAGGACCAGCTGACGTTACTGGGACACGGTTACTAAGCAGGAGGTACCTGTGCTCCAAAGCACTACCAAGGACCAGCAGACGTTGCTGGAACTCGGATACCGACATGGAGGCACCTAGGCCAAAGGCACTGCGGAGAACCAGCTGACGGTACTGGAACCCAGATGGGTAGCAGAAGGTACCCATGGAAATTAAAGTTGAGGCAGCAGGACTGTTTGCCGTTCACACAGCAGGGGAACAGCTGACATTACTGAACCCCAGTAACACAGGAGCAAGTGTAGACTGTGCTAACAGCACTTCCGAGAAACAACTGGCGGTGTTGTAACCCAGGGATGAGAAGAGAACATGGTGGAGGCAGCAGGACTTTTTGCCGTACACACAGCAGGGAACAGCTGACATTACTGAACCCCAGTAACACAGGAGCAAGTGTAGACTGTGCTAACAGCACTTCCGAGAAACAACTGGCGGTGTTGTAGCCCAGGGATGAGAAGAGAACATGGTGGAGGCAGCAGGACTTTTTGCCGTACACACAGCAGGGGAACAGCTGACATTACTGAACCCCAGTAACACAGGAGCAAGTGTAGACTGTGCTAACAGCACTTCCGAGAAACAACTGGCGGTGTTGTAACCCAGGGATGAGAAGAGAACATGGTGGAGGCAGCAGGACTTTTTGCCGTTCACACAGCAGGGGAACAGCTGACATTACTGAACCCCAGTAACACGGGAGCAAGTGTTAACTGTGCTAACAGCACTTCCGAGAAACAACTGGCGGTGTTGTAACCCAGGGATGAGAAGAGAACATGGTGGAGGCAGCAGGACTTTTTGCCGTACACACAGCAGGGGAACAGCTGACATTACTGAACCCCAGTAACACAGGAGCAAGTGTAGACTGTGCTAACAGCACTTCCGAGAAACAACTGGCGGTGTTGTAACCCAGGGATGAGAAGAGAACATGGTGGAGGCAGCAGGACTTTTTGCCGTACACACAGCAGGGAACAGCTGACATTACTGAACCCCAGTAACACAGGAGCAAGTGTAGACTGTGCTAACAGCACTTCCGAGCAACAACTGGCGGTGTTGGAGCCCAGGGTCAAGGAGGATGTTTAAATACTAGATCAAGTATTTTCCTTGTTACGTGTCAATTAAAAATGTCTATACTCCAAACAAGAGAAATATAACCTTTAGTACCATAAGATGATGATTTTACTTTAAAAAATATATGTAAATTAATAATTGACAAACATAAACGCATACATTAACATGTTGAAAAGCAATGCAAACCACAATAAAAATCGGTTAAATAATCTGCTATACGGTTTTAAATAAAAGCATACAAGTACATATCAGAATCCATTAATGATGGATAAGTAACAGTATGTACACCATTTTCATTTGCTGAATAATATCACTAAAAAGTTTTTAAAAATATCTAAAATTTCCATCATGTAATACTGATAATATGTGCCAATCATTTATATTAACAAAAAAAACCTTTAAAAAGTGCATAGTGAAAACAGCTATTTATGCCTGACTGTGGACTTGCAAGCATGACAACGGATAGATAAGGTATATATAGATGAGACTGCATAGCCACAGATGGTGAATGGCGATGTAATACTGTACCTCAATAAAGTGTGCGTTACTACTACATCCTTTTTTTTATATAGCTTTATAAAAGGGTACGTGCATGTATGCTTGCGCCTTTGTTTGGACGCACAGACTGGCTTCCTGCTGTGACGCGTTGGGTATTGGAGCGTCTGTGCGTCTTATGACGCAGACTAACATTCACGGTGCGCATCGTTCATCATCGCAAGCGTACCGACAACACAAAGGCGTTGTCATGACTGCTTTACTCAGTAAACATGCACCTATGATGAAACATACACGCATGTGCCCTATTACATAACAAGCTACAAGAAAAATGCGTGTGAGGTGTGACACAGCTGTTTTGTTAAGGTACAGTATTATATCGACATTGTACAGGTGTCGCTATTCAGTCTGATAAATAGATATCATTCACCTATTCTATCAGTTGTCGTTCTTTCAGCACCACTTACAGGTATATATTTTGCTATTGTGACTATGCACTATTGACTTTACCAAGGTAATGCATGATTTTTGTTAGCGATTATCATGTTTACATGAAGGACCTTTATGATATGGGCTGTTAACTTTCTAATCAAATATGTATTTTTTAAAATGACACAAATATAAGTAATGTTGAAGAGGACTATTCCTACATGCATTGTTTGCACAATATTACAGGTGTACATCACGTCCCTTAATCAACATTGGATATTATATTTACTTGTATGCTTTTATTTCAAAGGCAAGAACACTGAAGTATAACCTTCGCACTGCAGCAGTTGTCAAAGTTCAACCCACATTATGCACTTCCAACATTGCAGTATTTGAGTCATCATGATGTGAGTTGGATTTGTCTAAGCTATGGAGTGACAAGGTTGACCATCAGTATCCTATAGCATAAGTAGGCTTTTGTGTTTGCATTTGTTTTCGACATGTGCATATCTGTAATAATATGTCACAATTATTTTGTTACCGATTTGTGACAGACAAATCATTTTATGGTTTGAAAGTTGACGTTTCAAATGTTTACAGCTTCGAAATCATGGTGTAGCCTCATATCTATGTGTAGCACTAGACACTTTGAGATGTCATGTTTTTTTCACCATGATTAGGTAGCTAGCAGTAATTTTTGCCGGACACACAGCAGGGGAACAGCAGGCGTTACTGAACCCCACAAACACATCAGCGATTATTTTCATCTGTGCATCTAACACTTCTGAGCAGCAACTGGCGCTGTTGAAGCCCAGGGTCAAGGAGGGTGTAGGCAGAGGCCTAGTATGAGACGTTTGAAGTTGAAGTTGTAGTTAGCAGCAGTAATTTTTGCCAGACACACAGCAGGGGAACAGCAGGCGTTACTGAACCCCACAAACACATCAGCGATTGTTTTCATCTGTGCATCTAACACTTCTGAGCAGCAACTGGCGCTGTTGAAGCCCAGGGTCAAGGAGGGTGTAGGCACAAAATATTGAGTTATTGCCTTGTTACGTGGCCATTGCAAATGTATGTACTTCAAACAAGAATAAATGAAGTTTTACTACGACAATAAAATGATGAATTTCAATTACAAGAATAGAAAAATATTTATACTTGACAGTCCTCTGTGGTTGATAACGTTTAATGGCTAACTGAAAATATGGTAACAAATTCAAAGCTTTCGAGACTACTCAGGTGTCTTCATCAGGCTAAGAGTAAAGCCAAAAATGAAGAATCACATATTTCTACACACAACAGGACACAGGAATAGCTAAGACAAGTGAGGGAGGGACAAGTGAGGGGAGACCGGCAACAAAAAGGAGAACAAGGATGAATTATCAGCGCCACACAATCACAGATAAATTAATGAATTTACCTGTGGCAAAAGACTTTTGTATGCCCGGTCATAGCATCATGGATATGGAATTACTGGTATTAAAATATAACTTCAAATATGAGAAACGTACAAAGGTTTCAGAATATAAGCTCATCATGACCTTTGACACTGTTAGTGATGGAATGAATAGATCACATGGATTTATGTCATTCTATATCAATTAAGGAATCTGCGTCTATGCCCTTCCAGGGTCATGAAAACCCAAAAAAAGACGCCAATGAGAGGGCAATCAAAATTTCTATCCTTATCTAGGAACTGTTCCAATATTTATGTTCATCCCTGTGAGATAATGACAGTTCTGATACACGTCACTTACTTGTCTTACCTATTGCACTATTCCTGTGTCCTGTTGTGTATAGAAATATGTGATGCTTAATTTTTTTATTTAGTCTTTCCCTGATGAAGAGACGTGAGTAGCCTTGAAAGCTTGCAATTTGTTTCCATCTTTTCAGTTATCCATTAAAAGGTATCAACCACTGCTGACTCTGAAGTCTAAATATTTTTCTATCTACTGGCTAACACGGTACAAAGATACACGTTTTCTAATTTCAAGAAGGAAAAATAAAGAAAATACAAATATAAACGCATATATGCACATGCCAAAAATAAATGGAACAACACAACACCCAAAAAATTGGTAACAAAATATAGTGTTGTAAATTTAAGAATAAAAGTCCATTTTTTTTTTTATGAATAATGCTTAAGGAACGCTATGTTAAACCATAACATAGTGAAGACAATGGATTTTGTAATAGTCACTCATCATCATCATCGCAAATTTTATGTGACAGTCACAGACATTTCAATTATTTAAGTTCATAAAATCGTAACTTTCTATAGCATGTATGACATGTCCAGCATGGACTCATCAATGTGATTGATGACACAATAATGTACGATAAAAAATAACCATTTAAAAAAAACATTAGGCATTGTTTGTCACAATTTAAGTGTGTGCCTGCAAGTGTAGGTGAAACAAAGGCTACGGATAGCAAAGGTATATTCTATGTCTGTATCAGACAGTGGACAGCCTCTGATGGGTAATGCCGATGTTATACTGTACGTCAATAAAGTCTGCGGCTGAAATCATGCATTTTTTGCTTGTAGAGTGTTGAAGAGGGTAAAAGAATGTCTGGTTGCACAAAGCTTTATCCGTCAACACTACCTTCCTACTGTCACGCGTAGGGTAGGGTAGCGTGTGGCAATTAGCTGACTATCAAATGTGAGGTTAGGCTGCGTTATTGCGCACTAGGGACGCAAAAAAAATACAGCAGTAATAATTTAATGTGTAATACTCCACCTATGACAAACAAAAAAATTACGTTCCCTCTTTAACAATGTACAAGACTAACAAGCCTAATGGTTGACGCTGACTTAATTGAGATACAGTATTACATCAACATTGTCCATGAGTAACTATGCACTGTGATACCTATATACCAGTATTAATTTATATCTCTTGTGGTTGTTTCAACAGCACTTGCAGGTATAACTACCTATTGTCAGTATGCATGATGCACTTTCTAGATGTAATAATTTATTATTGGACATTATTACCATGTTTACATGCTGGCCATTTCATATATGGTGTTTGAAGTTACAGTTGGCATCAGTATGTGTATTTTATAATGTCTGTCATAAATAAAACTCGTGATGATGATGATGAGGATTTAATGATTCGTACATCCATTGACTGCATTATCTTACAGGTACAGATAAAGTTCCTTAAAAAGCATTAATTCATAAGTCTGAAATAATGTACTTTTATGCATTAATTTCAAAATGTGAAGAGTAGACTATGTTTTATTTTTTGTTACCATTTCTAATAGACATGTGCAGATATGCGCTGTGATGACAAATTATTATTTGTCCATATTTGTCATAAAAATTTATCATTCTAGGCGTGCAAAACTTCACAATTTCATGTTTTCAGCATAACAAGCAGGGTGACGGCTCTTCCCTATTTGGAGCATGTTGGTCATGTGTTTTTCTGTCCATGTGTCGGGAGCAGGAGACTTCTTGCCGTTCACACAGCAGGGGAACAGCTGGCGTTACTGAACCCCACTAACAGTAGAGCTTGTGTTTTGTTCTGTGGACACGACACTTCTGAGCAGCAACTGGCAGTGTTTGAGCCCAGGGAGTAGAGTTCAGGTGGTAGAAAGATGAACATAACAGGAGACATGGATAACGTTGCGAACCAGTTATTTAATCTGAAAACGGACAGACAAATTCTGCCGAGATCCATGCCTTGTTCATTTTCAGAAAAGTAAGCCGGTCTACATTATCGGAGGATAGTCGCATGCGACGGTCTGTTAGTACACCACCTGCAGCACTAAAGACGCGCTCCGATAATACACTGGCAGCAGGGCAAGCCAGCACCTCCAATGCATACTGGCTAAGCTCTGGCCATGTATCCAGCTTAGAGACCCAAAACTTGAATGGGGAAGAGCCATCTGGGAGTACACTGAGAGGCAAAGCCAAGTAGTCTGTCACCATCTGACGGATACGTTGCCTCCCGCTGACTGGAGCCCTCTCGGATGGTGTAGACATTTGTGGCGCTGCCACAAAACTTTGCCACATTTTTAACATACTGGTCTTTCCCTGTGCAGAGGCACTGCGTGTGCTCCCTCTTGTTGCAGAGCTCTCTACACTGCCTCGACGCACAGAGCTGCTTTGTAAAGCAGTAGCAGCAGCAGTGCTCTCGGCAGTAAGGTAGAACATTAGGGATTGCACCAGTGTGTCTTTGTACTCCCGCATTTTACGCTCCCGGTTCAACGGTGTGATGAGGCTTTTGACGTTGTCCCGGTAGCGAGGGTCTAGGAGGGTGTACACCCAATAATCAGAAGTCGTGAGAATGTGGGCGATGCGGCGGTCGTTTCTTAGGCACTGCAGCATGAAATCAACCATGTGCTGCAGACTCCCAACTGGCAAAGAAACGCTGTCCTCTGCAAGAGGCGTTATCTCTGCCTGCTCTGCATCACCCCACCCTCGCTCTACATACTGACTAGAGCGTTGTGTACCTCCCTCTGGAGCGATGTCTTCCTCCTCCATTGACTCCTCCTCCTCATCCTCCTCACAAAGTGAGCCCTGCCCAGCCTTTTGTGAGGAACCACGTTGCGCTGACTTTCCAGAAGGTGATGGAATTTGTGACTCCTCATCCTCCACCTCTTCCAAAACCTCATCCCTTATTGCTTGCAGTGTTTTTTGAAGCAGGCAGATAAGGGGGACAGTCAGGCTGACTAGTGCATCATCTGCACTCGCCATCCGCGTTGACTCATCAAACGCACGCAAAACGTGGCACATGTCCTTCATAGTGGCCCACTCATTAATGGTGAAGTGTGGACGGCGCAAATTGCGTGTTGATTGCGCCTGATGCAGCTGATACTCCATAACTGCTGGCTGCTGCTCACACAACCGCTCCAACATATGTAACGTTGAATTCCACCTGGTGGATACGTCACATATGATGCGATGTTCAGGAAGGCGCAATCTGCGTTGCAGAGCTGCAATGCGCGATCTGGCCATGCTGGAACGTCGCAAGTGAGCGCACTCTAGGCGGACCTTGTGCAGCAGTGCATCAAGATCCGGATAGTCCCTCAAAAAACTCTGCACGACCAAGTTGAGCACATGTGCCAGACATGGTATGTGAGTGAGGTTGCCAAGGCCCAGAGCTGCCACCAGATTTCGGCCATTGTCACACACTACCAAGCCTGGCTGGAGATTCGCTGGCAAAAACCACACGTCGCTCTCCTGCTTGATGGCATTCCAGACCTCCTGCGCTGTGTGGCTTCGATTCCCCATGGGAATTAATTTCAGAACGGCCTGTTGCCATTTGGCCACGGCTGTGCTCATATCGGTCGCATCAGGTAAGCGTCCACGGGTCCATGTGGAGGTAGACCGTGACGGCTCCTGCAGCGATGATTCTGAGGAACTGGAGTAGGAAGAGGAGTCAATGTGGACAGACTTGATTCCGGCAATCCTTGGAGTTGGCAGAACACGTACAGCGCCACTCGCAAGATCTGTACCCGGCTCCACAACATTCACCCAATGGGCAGTGAGTGAAAGGTATCGTCCCTGGCCATGGGTACTGGTCCACGCATCGGTGGTCAGGTGGACCTTGCTACTGACGGCGTTTAGTAGCGCATGTTTAATTTTTGCCTCAACATGCTTTTGCAGACCAGGGACGGCTTGCCTGCTGAAATAAAATCGGCTGGGCACATTGTATTGTGGGACTGCCAATGCCATTAATTCACGGAAACTGTCAGTCTCCACCAGCCTGAATGACAGCATTTCAAGGGACAGGAGTTTTGCAATGCCAGCATTCAGAGCCTGTGCTCGTGGATGGTTTGCCGAGTATGGCCGTCTTTTATCCCATGCCTGTGCTACCGATGGCTGTTTTGTGGCCTGGGTGTGTGAGGATGACAGGGAACTTGCATCTGTGGGTGGAATAACACTGTGTCTCTGGACAACAGTGACAGAGGTTCTTCCATGGCGATCCTTTGAGGAAGCCGAACCAGCTGTGTGTGAACTGGAGGAAGAGGCTCCAACACGAGCTGAAGATGTAGGTGCTGCTGTAGGTTGGCCTACATCTCCAGTGTGTCTTTGTAACTCAACAAAGTGCTTTGACCGCACATGTTTCCACATATTTGTTGTATTAAGGTTACTGACACTTTTACCTCTTTTAATTTTTTGATTACACAGCTTGCATTTGACATAGCAAATATCATCTGCAACTGTATCAAAAAAGGACCACGCAGAGCAAGTCCTGGGAGCGCCCGGTTTGGCTGTTGGAAGAGAACTGCTCCGAACGGGTGCCAAACTGGAGGCTACAGGCAAGCGAGTCTGCAGCCTACCTCTCCCTACTGTTTGGACCGTTGGGGCAATCTCTTCCTCAGAGCTGCTCCCACCACCTTCCTGTTCCTCACGCCATGTTGGGTCTTGGACCTCATCATCTCCACCACTACCCTCTTCCAACACCTGCTGTTGTTGGGTGGTCTAGCCAGCACCATGCTCAACAGAAACTGGCAACTGAGTCTCATCATCATCAGATGCGTTCTGCGGTGTGCTGACCATCGGCACTGGCTCACCCGCCTCTTCAGATTCAGAGAGACACAGCTGTTGCGCATCACTGCATACTGCCTCTTCTTCACATTCCAGAATGCTGCTTGGCTGGGCCCCTGTTTCCAAGCCAACAGATTCTGAGAACAGAAGCAGAGACTCAGCTGGCTCCTGTACAGAGCTCTCTGACTGCCTGGGCAATTTGGCAGGCGGTGAAGAGACTGATGGTTGTTCAACAGTGCTGTGGTCCTGAGAGGAGGTGGAAGCTATTGAAGTCGATGCATTGGCTGCCATCCAACCAACAACGGCTTCAATTTGTTCTTCACGCAGCAGGGGGTACGCTGAGCTCCTACAAAAGTGCGCATAAAGGAACGCTCACGGGGAAAACTGGTGGATGCTGTGTCACTGGGTGCGGCAGCAGCCACAGAATCCCCACGTCCTCTCCCTGCTGCAAATCCACGGCCTCGACCACGACCACGTGCCTTACTCACTGACTTCTTCATCTTGGTAGATTGATAAAGAAAGTCAGAAAAGTTATAAGGCCTAAGTGTGGTTATTCCTCACAGACTACAGTGAACCCTGCAGACAACTGTTCAGTATCTGTGAAAGGCCCCTTTGTGTACTTCTATAGTGTTTGCAACCAATGTATTGTATACGGATGGAAGCGCGTCACACTAATAGATTAGTTTTTTTTCCACTAAAATGGAGCAGCACCAATTAGAGAAAAATGTGAAGGATGAGGCAGTGACACACGCTCAGCAGACTACAACCGGCAGTGGTTGAAGAACAAACTGGAGCGTAATCTGCACTCACAAAATGAAAAGCTCACAGACTACAGTGAACACTGAAACACAACTGTTCAGTAGCTGTTAAAGGCCCCTTTGTGTACTTCTATAGTGTTTGCAACCAATGTATTGTATACGGATGGAAGCGCGTCACACTAATAGATTCAATTTTTTTCCACTAAAATGGAGCAGCACCAATTAGAGAAAAATGTGAAGGATGAGGCAGTGACACACGCTCAGCAGACTACAACCGGCAGTGGTTGAAGAACAAACTGGAGCGTAATCTGCACTCACAAAATGAAAAGCTCACAGACTACAGTGAACACTGAAACACAACTGTTCAGTAGCTGTTAAAGGCCCCTTTGTGTACTTCTATAGTGTTTGCAACCAATGTATTGTATACGGATGGAAGCGCGTCACACTAATAGATTAGATTTTTTTCCACTAAAATGGAGCAGCACCAATTAGAGAAAAATGTGAAGGATGAGGCAGTGACACACGCTCAGCAGACTACAACCGGCAGTGGTTGAAGAACAAACTGGAGCGTAATCTGCACTCACAAAATGAAAAGCTCACAGACTACAGTGAACACTGAAACACAACTGTTCAGTAGCTGTTAAAGGCCCCTTTGTGTACTTCTATAGTGTTTGCAACCAATGTATTGTATACGGATGGAAGCGCGTCACACTAATAGATTAGATTTTTTCCACTAAAATGGAGCAGCACCAATTAGAGAAAAATGTGAAGGATGAGGCAGTGACACACGCTCAGCAGACTACAACCGGCAGTGGTTGAAGAACAAACTGGAGCGTAATCTGCACTCACAAAATGAAAAGCTCACAGACTACAGTGAACACTGAAACACAACTGTTCAGTAGCTGTTAAAGGCCCCTTTGTGTACTTCTATAGTGTTTGCAACCAATGTATTGTATACGGATGGAAGCGCGTCACACTAATAGATTAGTTTTTTTTCCACATTAATGGAGCAGCACCAATTAGAGAAAAATGTGAAGGATGAGGCAGTGACACACGCTCAGCAGACTACAACCGGCAGTGGTTGAAGAACAAACTGGAGCGTAATCTGCACTCACAAAATGAAAAGCTCACAGACTACAGTGAACACTGAAACACAACTGTTCAGTAGCTGTTAAAGGCCCCTTTGTGTACTTCTATAGTGTTTGCAACCAATGTATTGTATACGGATGGAAGCGCGTCACACTAATAGATTAGATTTTTTTCCACTAAAATGGAGCAGCACCAATTAGAGAAAAATGTGAAGGATGAGGCAGTGACACACGCTCAGCAGACTACAACCGGCAGTGGTTGAAGAACAAACTGGAGCGTAATCTGCACTCACAAAATGAAAAGCTCACAGACTACAGTGAACACTGAAATACAACTGTTCAGTAGCTGTTAAAGGCCCCTTTGTGTACTTCTATAGTGTTTGCAACCAATGTATTGTATACGGATGGAAGCGCGTCACACTAATAGATTAGATTTTTTTCCACTAAAATGGAGCAGCACCAATTAGAGAAAAATGTGAAGGATGAGGCAGTGACACACGCTCAGCAGACTACAACCGGCAGTGGTTGAAGAACTAACTGGAGCGTAATCTGCACTCACAAAATTAAAAGCTCACAGACTACAGTAAACCCTGCAGACAACTGTTCAGTAGCTGTGAAAGGCTCCTTTCTGTACTTCTATAGCGTTTGCAACCAATGTATTGTATACGGATGGAAGCACGTCACACTAATAGATTTGATTTTTTCTAATATAATGGAGCTGCACCAATTCCACAAAATAAAATAAAAAAAAAAAGAGTCAGTGACACGTGCAGATGCCTACAAACAGCGGTGGATGCAGAGCAAACTGCAGCGTCACCTGCACTGTCACACACACACCTTGCACAGAGCTGTTAAAACAACACTGGCAAAATGAAGCTTTACACAGCGGTTGGTAAACTAGCCTGCCTCAAGCACAGTAGTACACAAAATCGCAATATCTAACTGTCCCTCAGAGTGAGCAGAGTAGCGTTCTGTCCCTAACTGAGTTCACAGCACAGTGACGCTAAAATGGCTGCGGCGCCTTTTATAGTGCATTCTGACATCATTTCAGCAGCCAATCACAGCCATGCCATTAGTTAAGATGACCGCAGCATTACAGGATGTGCCCACACTTCATAAGATTCATCATTGGCTGACTAACATCACATTGCCTCTCAAAGAATTATGGGAACTTCCGATTCCGGTATACGATATTGAAAAAGTATCGGAATTAAGTATCGGAATTCCGATAACGCGAATATCGGCCGATACCCGATACTTGCGGTATCGGAATGCTCAACACTACTCCTGACCTTAACCCTATAGATAGAGCTGGGCGGACGCCTGGATGTTCGGGTCCGGTGGGTTCGGACGAACAGTTACAGAAAGTTCTTATAGACGCCTCTCCATTACTAATATGTGGGCTTGATGTCACCAGACAATACAAAAGTGACATCAACCCCACTTGCCACCACTACAGGGCAAGTGGGAAGAGCTGGGCAAATACTCCCATCAGCCGCTCCTGCTCTCGCTGTTACTAGCTGCAGCAGGCATCGGATGATGGGAACTGAAGTCCCATCATCTGACACCAGTGACTGGAGGTAAACTTTATACCTCCGATCACAGCTGAGCGCTCTCCCTGTCTTTTGACAGCATTGGAATCACAGCTCTCTGACCAACGGGGATGATTTCACCACCGATCAGAAGCAGTGCTTGCTGTGCTGTCATGCACATGACAGCGTGACAAACACCCGGTGTTCGGTACGGACGCCGAACTTTACTGTTCGGGTTCGTCCATCTATACCAATAGAGAATATATGGGGTATTGTCAAAAGGAAGATGAAACACTAGAACCAACAATGCAGATGAGCTGAAGGCTGCTATCAAAGCAACCTGGGCTTCCATAACACCTCAGCAGTGCCACAGGCTGATCGACTCCAAGCTACGCCACATTGATGCAGTAATTGATGCAAAAGGAGCCCCGACCAAGTATTGAGTACATTTACTGAACATACATTTCAGTAGGCCAACATTTCGGATTTTAAAATAATTTTTCCAACTGGTGTTGTAAAGTATTCTAATTTACTGAGATAATGACTTTTGGTTTTTCATTGACTGTAAGCTATAATCATAAACATTAACAGAAATAAACACTTGAAGTAGGTCACTCTGTTTGTAATGACTCTATGTAATATGAGTTTCACTTTTTGTATTGAGGAACTGAAATAAATTAACTTTTTCTTCTCGCCACGACAGCACACACTGAAAGAGGGGATAAGCCCCTAGGAACAGGAAACCTACAGAATAAAAGGGGCGGTCCCCCTCACCTCCTCAGTTGGTTTCCTGTTCCTACAGGAACCTGCAGAGGAAAAGGTTACCTGGGCCTGTGCATACCGCCTGTGCGGTGTCTGTGGGAACAGTAGGGACTGCGGCGCCAGAAGCAGCGTCGGGGGAGTCCTGCCAGTCAGTCTTCCCCTCGTCTGGCGGTGGATACGTGCAGGAACAGGCATCTAAGGGAGCAGGGTGGGAGCAAGAAAGTGGCCGCCCTGCTCCTCCATCGGGTAGTGCTTCTGGGTTGTGGCCCACGCATGCGCACTGGCCAGATCAGCGTTCCTGAACCAGAAGTGCTTGGAGCGCAATCGGGGAGGCGTATTCTGGGATAAATGCGCTGTGAGTATAAGATCCGGCAGTCTATTGCTGCCAGTGTGCTGTAAGATGTCTTCCCCAGAAGAATCAGAGATGCACCCACCGTTGGTGGAAGAGCAGCAGTGGGCTCTCCAGAGAGGGCGGCTCCACTGACAAGAGTATACGGTGTAAGAGAGCTGAACCGTCTAAAACTCGTGCTGTGCCTCCAGAACCATTACCACATTGCAAGCTTTACTGAGTGTTAGATGACTGCCTACTAAGCTGATTCCCCTTCTTTTTGTGTACCTCCCTTTTCAGGTTAAGAAAACTAAAAAATCCAAACACAAAGAGTGTGCTTTGTGCTCGCAGCCCTTTCCTGACACTTATCTTAAAAGACTGTGTCAGAGTTGTATCAGCCAAACTTTAGAGGAGGAGTTATTGGTTAGATCTGCTGACACACGGATGATAAGGGAAGAGCTCCAGTCCTTAGAGTGTTCAAATAATAATCTTTATATAGCGCTAACATATTCCGCAGCGCTTTATAGTTTGCACACATTATCATCGCTGTCCCTGATGGGGCTCACAATCTAGATTCCCTATCAGGATGTTTTTTGGAGTGTGGGAGGAAACAGGAGTACCTGGAGAAAATCCACGCAAACACAGGGAGAACATACAAACTCCTTGCAGATGTTGTCCTTGGTGGGATTCAAATCCAGGACTCCAGCTCTGCAGTACTATCCTCTGAGCCACCGTGCTGCCCGGCACAGACAGACCTAAGACAGACAGACCTAAGAGACATAGGTCCAAAGCAAAGAGTATTACCCCTGCCTCCAGTTCCGCTTCCGGTAGTGACCAGGCCAGGTCCTCTTGTTCTTCTGATTCATCATCATCTCAAGAGGAGGGCCGTTCTTGTTTCCCCAGAGAGAGTAAGGATAACTTGGTGAAATCAGCTAGAAATACGATGGGTCTCTCAAATGCAGAAGAAATCAGATCTACGCAGGAGATCATGTTTGCGGGTCTCACGCAAAAAAAGAGGCAAGCATTTCTGGTTATCGGAGCAGTGAAAGATTTGGTTAGAAAGGAGTGGAACTAGCATGGGCAGCGAGGGTCCCTCCCTTTATCTTGCAAGAGGAGGTATCATTTGATGCTGATGACCTGACTACTTGGTCCAAGGTTCCCAAGGTGAACGCGGCAGTGGCTTCGACTTCTAAACATTCTGTCATGCCTGTGGAGGACGCTGGAGTTTTATTTGACACTCTAGATCACAAAGCAGAGACATTACACAAAAGGTCATGGGAGTCCTGTACCGGAGCCTTTAGACCGGCTATATCCAGCACGTGTACAGCAAGGTCAATGCTGGTTTGGGTGGACCAGCTGGAGGAACAGATCAAGAAATGAGTATCTAAAGAGAAGCTGTTATCCTCTATTCTTTTGATCAGGGGAGCCACAGCGTATCTTGCTGATGTTTCTGTGGACTACCTACGCCTGGCGGCTAGATCAGCTGGTCTTGTAAATTCTGCTCGTCGTGTCTTGTGGCTGAAAGACTGGAAGGGTGATGCGCAATCAAAGGCTAAATCCCATGCCAGGTTGAGTTCCTGTTTTGCAAGGTGCTCGATGAGATCCTCATCAAGGCGGGAGAGAGAAAGAAGGGGTTCCCTAACCAGTCTGTTCCATCCTACAGGAGGGCTTTCAGAAAGCGTCCATTCGGTAGGAGAAAGCCTTATGAGAACCGGGATTGCTGGGACACAAAGACCAAACAGAAAGGTGCCCTTTTTAGTGGATCCTCTTCCATGAAGACTAACAGATTCCATTGATCCTGACTCTCCTGTGGGTGGCAGGTTAAAATTATTTTGCCACAAATGGAGGGAGGTTACATGTGATCTCTGGACCCTGAGCTTAGTAGCATCTGGGTTGAAGCTAGAGTTTTATCGGATTCCCCAGGATTCCTTTATCATGATCTCTCTTAAATCACCTGCACAACAGGAGGCTATTGAGTTGGAAGTTTGGAGTCTGCTGTCTGACGGAGGTTACAGGAGACCAGGAGGGAAGGGGATTTTATTCCCCTTTGTTCCTGGTCTCCAAACCGGATGGTTCTTTTAGAACCATCATTAATTTGAAGAGGTTACCGTATTTTTCGGACTATAAGACGCACTTTTCCCCCAAAAAAATTGTGAGGAAAATGGGGGTTCGTCTTATAGCCCGAATGCAGGCTTAACGGGGGGTTGCGGCAGTGGTGTGGCGGTGTTGGTGGCAGAGGTGCGGCTTTGTAGAGGCGCGGTGGGTGGCGTGCACCTGATCAGGGTCCCTTCCTCAGGTGGTGAGATGATGCCGCGGCACGGAGAGCAGACAGGAGTGCAGAGCCAGGATTGTCGGTGGTGGCGGCCATCCTCCTGAGGCGGCGCGTGCACAGATAGAGTACTCTGCTTACTGTGGCTTCAGGAAAATGGCCGCGGGAGGCCGCGCGTGCGCAGATAGAGATCGCGGCGGTTGTTTTCCTAAAGCCCCAGGAAGCAGAGTACTCTGCGCATGCGCCGCCTCAGGAAGATGGCCGCCACCACCGACAAACCCGGCTCTGCACTCCTGTCTACTCTCCGTGCCACGGCGTCACCTCCTTAAGGAGGGACCCTGCTCAGGTGCACGCCGCCCACCGTGCCTCTACAAAGCCGCAACTCTGCCACCGCCACACCACTGCCACAAACCCGGCTCTGCTCTCCATGCCGCTGCGTCACCACACCTGAGGAAGGGACCCTGCTCAGGTGCATGCCGCTCACCGCGCCTCTGCAACGCCGCACCTCTGCCACCGCCACAGCCACACCACTGCCTCAAACCCGGCTCTGCTCTCTGTGCCGCAGCGTCACCTCACCTGAGGAAGGTGAGTATCAGCATCACCGCACCTCTGCCACACTACTGCCGCAACCCCTGCCGTACCATCGCCGGCCCTCAGGTACCTTAAAATTCGGCAATAAGAAGGACCCCCATATTGTAAAAATATTTTTTTCTGCTATTTTCACCCCAAAATTTGTATTATGGTCCGGTGCATCTTATAGTCCGAAAAATACGGTAAATACTTTCCTTTGTTGTCACACCTTCAAAATGGAGTCTATTAGATCGGCTATTAAACTTTTATTTCCCAGATGCTTCATAACTGTCCTGGACCTGAAAGATGCTTATTACCATCTGCCCATACACGTCGAGTTCCAACAGTACCTCAGAGTGGTGGTCATCTTGGGAGGTCAGGTCCGACATTTCCAGTTCACAGCAATGCCATTTGGTCTTTCTATGGCTCCTTGTGTATTCACAAAAGTGATGTTGGAGGTGATGGCTTATTTATGTCTACTTGACACACTGATTATCCCATACTTGGATGATTTCTTGATAGTGGGGAGATCTGCCTCCCAATGTAGGTATCGCCTTGCTGACACGATTTTATCCTTACAGGTGTTGGGCTGGATAATCAACCTGGACAAATCCAGACTGGTTCTGGTAACTCCTCAGTCCTTCCTGGGTCTACACCTAGATTCAGTAAGTCAAAGGTGCCTCCTCCGAGAGGCAAAAATGCTGGTTATAATATAAAGGGTTAGAACAGCAATTGATAACCCTCAGATGTCCTTGAGAGATGCTATGTCCCTCACCTCCTGCATTCCAGTGGTCCAATGGGCCCGATTTCATACTAGACGTCTGCAGCAAGAGATCCTCTGTGTGGAAGTGATGGATTTCGTTTGAGTGCTCTCAATGCAAACATTCAGTATATCAGATTGTTGCCAAATCAAATAAGCTTCGATCGATCAAGATGATGCAAGGAATGGAAACAGAAATCAAGTGTCTGTGTTCAAATCACTTGGCATGTTTAATTAATCCTTGTATCCAGCTTATATACCCTGCTGGAGCGGGCGTACTCATTAAGTCATCTTTATGCTACGTGCATTTCAGAACTTATTGGTAAATCATTTATTACAGCAAAATATCTTGTCATGCATATGTCAGCTATCCAGTATTAGTTATCTATAAGGTAATTTTCCATTACGTCTTGAAAGTGAATACGTGTTCCATTTGGTAAGTTTTAATCATTGTCATTAGTAGTTCTATTTAACTAAGGTTTATAGCTCTATCTGATTAATTACAAGACTACCTGCCATTAGTTACCTCAATCAAAGCGGTATCATGGAACCAGACAGAGATTATGAGTGGAGACAGAAGTATGTCATGCTGACCTTAGGACTATGTGCCACCGTGGCTGTTTCATAAGTAAATAGTGTCATTATGTGTGATTCTGTATAAGAAAGAAATATCTTAAAGGGGTCTGTGTGTGAGTTAGTAGGGTCTCTGAATACCCTATCAGTTCCCCCTTTTGAGAACAGATATGATATGATTCTATCCTGAACCTATGAGTACATTCAAAGGCCTAATGCCAGTGTTGATTTTCCTAACCATTTTCTTCTGCCAAATTCCTCATGTGGCTGGGAGATCATATCCTATTCTCAACTACTGTACATTGTCATATGTGAAAAGAGGATTTTCAATTTTATGTGCATGATTATACTAATGGGTGCATGTTGTAGAATTTGGGGGCGTCTTTTGGTGCTGTATCCTGTCTTTTATTGTTTGTAATAGCATCAGAGGAAATCTGGCCTTGCTGATCTACTATTTCTTGTACAGTCATGGCCAAAAGTTTTGAGAATGACACAAATATAAATTTTTACAAAGTCTACTGCTTCACTTTTTCTAATGGCAATTTGCATATACTCCAGAATGTTATAAAGAGTGATCAGCTTAACAGCAATTACTTGCAAAGTCAATATTTGGCTAGAAAATGAACTTTATCCCCCAAAATCACATTTCAACATCATTGCAGCCCTGCCTTAAAAGGACCGACCAGCTAACCTCTTTTCAGTGATTGCTCCATTAACACAGGTGTGGGTGTTGATGAGGACATGGCTGGAGATCAATCTGTCATGATTAAGTAAGAATAACACCACTGGACACTTTAAAAGGAGTCTGGTGCTTGGCATCATTGTTTCTCTTCTGTTAACCATGGTTATCTCTAAAGAAACATGTGCAGTCATCATTGCAATGCACAAAAATGGCCTAACAGGGAAGAGTATCGCAGCTAGAAAGATTGCACCTCAGTCAACAATCTATTGCATCATCAAGAACTTCAAGGAGAGAAGTTCCATTGTTGCCAAAAAGGCTCCAGGGCGCCCAAGAAAGACCAGCAAGCTCCAGGACTGTCTCTTAAAAGTGTTTCAGCTGCGGGATCGGGCTACCAGCAGTGCAGAGCTTGCTCAGGAATGGCAGCAGGCAGATGTGAGTGCATCTGCACGCACTGTGAGGCGGAGACTCTTGGAGCAAGGCCTGGTCTCAAGGAGGGCAGCAAAGAAGCCACTTCTCTCCAGAAAAAACATCATGGACAGACTGATATTCTGCAAAAGGTAAAGGCAGTGGACTGCTGAGGACTGGGGTAAAGTTATTTTCTCTGATGAATCCCCTTTTCGATTGTTTGGGACATCAGGAAAACGTCTCATTCGGAGAAGACAAGGTGAGCGCTACCACCAGTCTTGTCTCATGCCAACTGTTAAGCATCCTGAAACCATTCATGTGTGGGGTTGCTTCTCAGCCAAGGGAATCGGCTCTTTCACAGTCTTGCCTAAAAACACAGCCATGAATAAAGAATGGTACCAGAATGTCCTCCAAGAGCAACTTCTCCCAACCCTCCAAGAGCAGTTTGGCGATCAACAATGCCTTTTCCAGCATGATGGAGCACCTTGCCATAAAGCAAAGGTGATAACTAAATGGCTCAGGGAACAAAACATAGAGATTTTGGGTCCATGGCATGGAAACTCCCCAGATCTTAATCCCATTGAGAACTTGTGGTCAATCATCAAGAGACGGGTGGACAAACAAAAACCTAAAAATTCTGACAAAATGAAAGCATTGATTGTGCAAGAATGGACTGCTATCAGTCAGGATTTGGTCCAGAAGTTGATTGAGAGCATGCCAGGGAGAATTGCAGAGGTCCTGAAGAAGAAGGGTCAACACTGCAAATATTGACTTGCTGCATTAACTCATTCTAACTGTCAATATAAGCTTTTGTTACTCATATGTTTGCAATTATATTTCTGTCTGTGATAAAAACATCTGTCAAACACACACATAAAAACCAGAGGGCAGCAGATCATGTGAAAATATAATATTTGTGTCATTCTCAAAACTTTTGGCCATGACTGTATTGCACCTCCAGCATACATTATGAATCTCTGTTGATTATAATAAATGTAATTTATCCAGTCCATATTTTTCCTAAAATCAAGTCTAAAATAAGCTGCAGTCACAGAAGTGTCACTTCGGTTTGTTTGAGCCGTCTGTCTCTTGTAGGGTAGTATTAGCAGTATCATCAGAAGCAGGACCATCACTCTTTCGTTCCAGGGCTTTGCAGTGGCTGGCATGGATCCAAATTGGTCTTCCTTCAAGCTTTACTGATGTGGCCGTAGTGAGAAGGACTTGGAAGGGACTGTCAAACCTCCGCTCCAGTGGCTTCCTTGAATGTCTTTTGACCACCACCCAGTCTCCAGGCTGTAGAGAATGGGTTCCTTCTTGACTCTCTGGGTCTGGAATAGAATCAAAAACTTGTTTATGCACAGAGGAGAGCCTCTTTTGAAGGCTCTGGACATAAGTGGTGAGGTTGTCACACTGCAGTTGTAATGTCTGTGGGAAGTACAGTCCTAACCTAGGTGCTGACCCAAACAAAACCTCAAATGGCAAAATATTTGTCTTCCTTTTGGGCGTGTACCTAATGGAAAAGCGAGCTAAAGGCAGACATTCTGTCCAAGGTTTCCCCAATTCCTCGCTGGCTTTCTGAATTTTTTACTTAAGGGTACCATTTAGCCGTTCAACCTTCCCACTCGCTTGGGATCTGTACAAGGGGTGAAATGCCTGATTCACCCCTAACATTTGCATAGCATTCAGCATTACCTCTCCTGTGAAGTGAGTACCTCAGTCGGACCCTATGGTTTCAGGTAGCCCGAACCTACAAAAGACTTCTGACATCAACTTCTTTGCAGTGGCCCTTGCAGTAGCTTTTGGCATCTGGAAAGCTTCTGGACACCCTGAGAAGAGATCAACACACACGACAACATATTCATACATTCCTGTTCTTGGTAACTGTATGAAGTCAATCTGCAGTCGTTGAAACGGGTAGAGGGGCCTAGGCGTGTGTTTTTATGGTACTTTCACTACGCTTCCTGGATTGTGTTGTGCATATGTTAGACATGCCTGTGTATATCTAGTAGCAACTGTTGTGAAACCAGGGGCGATCCACTGCCACTCTACTAAAGCACACATGGCATTTTTAGGCAAATGCGTTGGGCCATGAGCCGCCTGAGCCATCATGGGGTACAAGGATCTTGGTAGGCAGACTAGCTGACCCACCATCCACAAACCTTCATGGTCCTGAGATCCTGCTTTTGACCAAAGCTTCTTCTCCTTCCCGGTTGCTTGCCGAGTCAGAGCCTGTAAGATACTGAAGTCTAATTGCTGACACTCGGTGCTTACCATGATCAGTGAAGACACACTAGAGGTCTAATCTTGCCTTGGCTTTCGTGCGGCTTCTTTGGCTGCTCTGTCCGCCTTGTCGTTGCCTCAGGCTTTATTGATAGAGAATTTTGTATGTGCCCTTACCTTAACTATGGCAACCTCCTTTGGGAGCAGAAGTGCCTCCATTAGTTGTTTGATTAGGTGCCCATGTTTGATAGGAGTGCCTGCTGATGTAAGAAAGTCTCTCGCCCTCCATATGGGAGCATAGTCATGGGCTATTCGAAAAGCATATCTCGAATCTGTGTAGATGTTGCATTGTTTACCTTCAGCCCCTTTAAGCGCTTCAATGAGTGCCGTCAATTCCGCCTCTTGTGCAGACATGTGAGGGGGAAGTGGTTCTGCTTTTACTACCTCATTCTGTGTGACCACTGCATACCCAGTGTAGAACCATCCATCCTCACCGATGCTTCTTGAACCATCTACAAAAAGCTCAACATCTGGATTAGTGAGAGGTACATCAGAAACATGTGAAAACCCTGCAGTTTCTTGAGCCATAAGGGCTACACAGTCAAGTTCATGGTATGCGTCAAACAATTCATCCTCTGACAAATTTTGTAAAAACAGTGGTTTTCCTTGTCCCCTGTAGCATGTCTCAGCATTTCTGTACAGTAGAGTAGGAAAAGTTTTGTATAGTTAGGGGTACCCAGAGCTTGAGCAGAGACAATTGCAAGTTTGAGTAAGTAGAAACTGTCTAGTGCTTCCTGATTAAGCTGGAAGGGTTGTGTGGGCAGACAATCATAGAGTGGCTGCATGAGAATGGATGCAGAACGAATCCAAGGCCTACAATATGATGCTAGCCCCAGGAAGGTGCGTAGGTGTTGAACCCCTGTGGGTGGTTGTATCATTTCAATTGCTTTCTTCCTATCCTCTGTCAAGTGGTGTGCACCCTGTGATATGCAATGTCCCAAAAACACAACTTTAGTTGACAAAACTGTAACTTTTCTCTGGATGCCTTACACCCTTTGGAGAAGAGTTGTTGAAGCAGTGAGATTGTAGTTTCGCAGAATACATCTCTGTTGGGGCACAAAGGAGTAGATCATCCTCCTGGAGTAGGACTACCTCAGCATGTGTAATGATCCAGTCCTGCAAAAAAGTTGCAATGCAGCAGTATACAGGGTTGGGTAGTTATGAGCTCCCTGCGGCAGCACCAGCCACGTATACTGTTGTCCCCCGAACGTGAAAGCAAACAGGTATTGACAGTCAGGATGTAAAGGCACAGAGAAATAGGCATTTGTTAGATCAATGCAAGTGAAACAAGCAGCTGTGATTGAAATCTGTGACTGAGTCGTGTGGGGGTTGGGCACTCTAGGTGTTAGTAGCTCGGTGACGGCATTTATGGTTCTGAGGTCTTGCACCATTCTACAGGTAACTGGTTCCCCTTTCTTGCCCTTTTTCTTCACTGGGAATAGGCGAGTATTGGCTACAGACTTTGTTGGTGTTATAGCCCCAGAAGCAATGAGAGCTGTGATATTCTTCCCTATTGCTTCTTCCTGAGCAGCGCTCAGCGGATATTGTCTGTTCTGAGGAGGTTTTGCTCCCGGCTTCAAGTGAATCATTACTGGAGGGACTGGCATATGTCCAATATCAGTCTTAGGGCCCCGTTACACTAAGTGAGATCGCTAGTGAGATCGCTGAAACGTTACCGATTTTGTGATGTAACAGCGAGCTAGCCAGCGATCTCGCTTAGTGTGACACGCAGCGACGATCAGCCCCCCTGCTGGGTATCGCTGATCATCGCTGTATGTCCTGGACCATTTTTTGATTGTTGGTCTCCTGCTGGCCAGCGTGCATCGCTAACCAAGGTAAACATCGGGTTTCTAGGCACCGCCTGGCACCTAGAAACCCGATGTGTACGTTAGATACCAGCACGCTGATGCAGGGAAGCTGGTAACCAAGGTAAACAGCGGGTTTCTAAGCGCCGAGTGGCGCTTAGAAACCCGCTGCTTACCTTGGTTACCAGCTCCCTGCACCAGCGCGCTGGTATCTAACGTACACTGCGGGTAACTAAGCGACGTGCATCGCTTGTTGCCCACATAGTCACTGTCCTGATCGCTGCTGAGATCTGCCTGTTTGGCAGCTCACCAGCGATCATGTAGCGACACACCAGCGATCCTGAGAAGTTCAAATCGTTGTCGGAATCGCTGGTGAGTCGCTATGTGTAACGGGACCCTTAGACTTTGCCCACAGCGAGTCTGGGACCTGTGCCTGTGACTCATCGTTCTCAGGAGGGGAGGGGGTGTCAGATATGTGCAGGGATGAGAGCACTTTGCACAAGGTGTATTCTGGAATCCCTGCTGTCAACTTAACAGTACCATCTGGCTCATATATAATATGTGCTTGTAGTGCTTGGAGAACGTCAGAACCTAGCAAATTGACAGGTTATTTGTCACTGATCAGTAATCTGGTCATATATGTGTGGTCAACTAGTTTCAGGGGCAATGGTTTAGTCAATTTACACTCTTAGATCAGTCCCTCAAAGCCTTGAGTGTAAATGGTATCGTCTGATATGTCTGATGATCTGACATATTCCTGGCGGATAACTGTTTAGGCTGCCCCCGTATCCACCAGGAATGGAATTTTTCTAGCACCTGGGAGATATACTGAGACTACCTCTTGTGAGCTTGGGTGTAAAGGTGCCGTAAGGGATAGATGGCTACGGGGTTGCCTGCTTCCTATTGCGGGTTTTGGGTTGGAGCATCTGTCCTAGTCTGGTTGTCTCTCGTGGGGTCTTTCCTAGGCAGTCTGCAATGGTGACTGATATGGCCCATCTTCCCACAATTATAGCACTCCATCTGTCGGCGGTCTTTCCTGGCTGAGTTACTCCTACGACCTGTCTGAACGTCATTGGAAACATATTGTATTGGTACCGGCTTCGTCTTCTGATCTAATTTAACCCCTTTTGCCACCCGCACCAAATCTTCTGTTGTGCATGTTCTCCAGTTGGGTTTTGCTGCCTGGACCCTTTGTCTGAGCTGGGGTCTAAGCCCTGCCATGAAAGTTCCATGGAAAAGTTTCCTTCCTACATCTCCTATTTCTTCATAGCCTAAATCTGCATGTCTCAGCTTCAAGTTCCCCCAGAAGTGTCCCACTGTATCCTTGGGGCCCTGTACTACATCTAGGAGGGAAATTGTGGATTCTCCCACCTTCTCCCAACACCTTGCATGCAGACCTCTTAAGAAGTGCATTCCTGACTCCACGGTCCTAACATAGGTTCCCAGCCTCTGCTCGAAACTGTATGATCTACCCATTCTGGTTATTGTCTCCAAAACTGACTCCATTCTTGCATCCCCAATTTTTCCCCTTAAGATGGACTCTAAATCTGCCCAAGTGCATGTGTAGGTATTACTTAATCCTACCATCCATCTGTACAAGGCCATTCGCAAGTCAAATGGGTCTGGGGCATCTTTCACTAGCGTCATATGGTCCTTTGGGCTCCATGGTTTGTAGTGGGAAACAGTAGTTATTTGTGCAATCTGGCATCTGTGAGTGGATATTGCAGCTGCTGAACCAGTTGCGTCCACAGTTTGGAAAGCTGGACCGGGTTGATTATCGTCTATAGTGATTAAACTATCTTCTGATTTTATCACTGTGGTGTTGTACCCAGGGTCCTGTATTTGAGTCTGAGCATGGATGACTGGATTAAGCGCTGCACCCCCATGGGGTCTCGGCCTCCCGCAGGCAGAACATTGTTCATGAGCCGCCCGCAAGGGCCGTGGGGTACTCGGCACCGAGCCCGTCGACTTCTATGGGGGATGTCACGGCAGCCACGACTCGGTCCGTGGCCCTGGCCGCTCACCAAAAAGGGGATATTTACAGGGATTAGTGTTCGTATAATGATTTGTGACGCCACCTGTAGTACCTGGTCAGGGTGACCAGCGCTGCTGTGCAGGTCCTCTGGAAGGGATGATGTTGTGCAGCTAGATGATAAGCCTCCTACAGGTGAGGCTGTGTCTTTCCAGGGCAGGTAGATGTGGTAGTGCAGGAATGGTGCTTGTGATGTAGCAGAGAGAAGTGTGCGACGCTGGAATAATTCTAGGAGACAGTCCAAGTGCAGTTCAGGGTTTTTACTCACAGTCTGATGGGTGCCATACAGATGCCCGCCTGGCACTGTGTCCTCCGGGTGAGTGGTCCAGCATCCCCCAGGTAGATTGGTCGCACTTCCCAGGACTCCCTCTCAGTATGTTCCTTTCTGGCCTTCACTCTCTGTGCTCTTTCTCCTTTCACTTCCTAGAACCTCACCAGACAAACTACCAGTTCCAGAAGCTGTGAGCCCTTTCAGTCAACAGATCAATCCTATGTCTGTGCGTACTTGACCCCGTTGTGCTGCCTTTCTGAAGAGATGCTGGTGGTGGTGGCAATGACCCATAAAGTGATCACCGCCGTCGGCTTACTAGCAGGGCGTGAAGCTTTCCCACTAGTCTAGGGGCCGCTTCCTGATGGCCTTGGTCTTTCCTTCTTCAGGATGGGGGCCACGGATGTATAAACCGAACTCCGTGCCTGTTCGGACCCTTTCGCTCACTTCAACAGATTCTCTCTGAGATGTACTCAGACGGAGACCCAGTCAGTGACTGGCTGCTCTCTATTCTACCACGCAGCCTAAGTGCTGCAGCTAACTCCACCCACCCATGTCTACACCCTTTGCTAACCAGGCTGAGTCAGACCATCCTCCCTAAGGGTCCGTCCGTATGCTCAGCTGGCATGGTGTGTTGGATGCAGGTGTGGAGTCCTAGGGGTGCTTCCTCCTTACCTGAGAGTCAGGTGTCACACCTCTGGGTGAGATGCAACACCTCTGTGGCGACTGAACCCTCAGGGGCGCCACATTCACGCCAATCGGGGTTTTGCTGTCCACACACACACGTCCATCCCTCTGGTCCTGTCAGTGCTGGAGCCATAGGATGAGGGTGATATGTTGGAGGCATCTTTTCTTTCTTTACATACATAATTCCTTTCTGTGTTTCCTCCTTAACCCAACAACATTCCTTTTTCATTTCTTTCGCTACCTCTGCCCAAGCCCTTGCTTGTGGAACCAACTTATTGACAGTGATCCACCCCATACTTGTTGCTAGAGCCGACTCCCAGAGGGAGGAATCTAGCGGCTTACTCTTCATCCCTAAACCTTTCAACAACTTACTTGAGTCCTTTACAGCAAACTTTACTTTCCGTTTCTCAACTGTCTCCTGTGCTGTGCAACCTGTTACCACAGCCGCTCCCATGCTGCAGCAGGGTTCTTCCTGGACGGCCTCCAGACGTATGCCTGCCCGGGCTCGTCGGCGTGCTCCCTCTCTGCTGACCGCGCCCCCTGTCACTTCCTCAGTGTCTCTTAAAGGCCGAGCGCGCTCTCTCGGCTCCCTTATCTCACTCTGTGACCTGACACGGCAGTGTTGCCGGGCCAATAGGGACCTGGCATAGGGTATTTCAGGCCGCCCTCCCTTAGTGGAGGCGCCTGATTATTGAGTTAACCTCCTACGTCCATGCCGTCTTGCTTGCTGTGTCCAGCATCGATGGCACAGGGCCTCCTAGCATATTAACCCCTTGTCTCCCTTCTCTTGCAGTGTCCACTCTCCTGCTTCCTCCTGGCTCCTGCTTCCGTTTCCTACCCCGTATCTCCTCAAGCCTGCATTTGTCTTTATCTTTGCTTCCCTCTGCCCTGTACACTCGCCATCTGGTGTGTTTCTTCCCTCCGTACATCTCCTGCACCCCTCCCATTCAGCTCCTTTCCTATTTTTCCCTGTCCTGTCTCTGTTTGTGCGCTACCCCTGAGCCAACCCCTGGTCCTGGCTTCCGTGGTACTAGAGGCCCCTGAGCTTGCTCTCTAATGATCCCTGTATAGGGGTTGGTCAAATCTGGAATGCTCGCTCAGGGGTGTTTCGGTATCACGGTCGAGTGGGTCCACTCTTGGTTCTTGTCATCTCCGGCGTAACACAACCCTCTTGGTGCTCTGAACTTTCCATGTTACCCATTCCTGCCTGTGTTCTTTCTTCTCTGAGTCTCTCTCTCTCTGGTTGATGCCTATATTGCTCTGTACTTGTGCGATTATTTTGTGCCTACCTCTCTTTAAAATGGCTGTCTATAGAGGCCGATTTGTTATGAATGTTTTAGAAATGAATTCTGAGCAGAAGCTCCCTCTGGTGGTTACAAACAGTACTGAACCATTCAATGAGGATTGGCAATCAGGAATTGCAGACTGGCTGGATATAAGGGAGGTTTCCCCCCATCATGGTTGCCGGTGATCAATTGTTCTTGTCTCAACTTTGTTTCCTGGTTCACTTGGAAGCTTGCTGAGTCTTGCCTCTTCTCCTGCTCTCAGATAATATATTTTCTGTTTTTTGTTTTTGTGCTTGCCATTTTCATTTTTCTCTGCATTTCTGTGAGGTTGGCCCGGTTCCCCTCCCCGGGGGGCTTGGTCTCCTCTCGGTTCCTCTGGAGCCACTGTTGTTTGTTCATTTTCCTTTTCCAGTTTTTTCTGTGGCTTAATTTTGTTACACCAGAGAACTAATTTAGGTGGTAGAGGTCGTGTGATCTCAGGTGTTTTTGCAATTAGTAGCGTTGGCTTTTTTTAGGGTTTTTTGGAATTGCAGTAAGTATCCTTCCTATCCTTTTCTGTCTAGGCAGATTGGGCCCCAGCGTTTGCTCATACTATTTTCTGTCTGTGTCTGTATTTCCTCTTGTCTAACCGCCATTACATGTTTGGGGGCTTCCTATGATCTGCTCCGGGGCAGATAGCTTTCCTCTTTCTATCTTTAGGTGTAGTTAGCCTCTCAGGCTGTGACGAGGCGTCTAGGACCAACGTAGGAACGCTCCACGGCTGCCTTTAGTTGTGGTGGTTAGTCAGGGTACTGCAATCCTGTAGATTCCAACCTCTCTGGTGTATTGCCGTTTTTGCCTGCTCTCCTCAGCTATCAAAACATAACACCGATTGTCCTCACTTTACATAACCTGAATTGCTTTCACAATTGAGGCGGGTGACCGTTTTTCCCTGCTTATCTATTCGATTGTCCTCGCTTTACGTAACCTGAACTGTCATTTAAAGTTGAGGCGGCGGACCGTTGTTATTTCAGGGATTATTGATTAAGTGCTTTGGCCACTTGACTACTCTTAGGGCCCCATCAAACACTTTTTAATGTCCCAGTGATTCCACCAATGATCCGACGTGGATGGGATCGCTGGGACATCGTTAGCTGATCGCTGGTGAGCTGTCACATGGCAGACTCACCAGAGATCAGGACCAGTGAGCACGCTGGTATCCAGGCTAAACATCGGGTAACTAAGAGCTGCGCGGCGCTTAGTTTCCCAATGTGTACACTGGATACCAGCTCCCAGCTTCTGCTGTACAGTGCTGGGAGCTCGCTGATCGTTGGTCTCCCGCTGTCACACGCAGCAATGCGCGCTGGCCAGCAGGACACCAACGAAGAAAAAATGGTCCAGGCCATTCGACGACGATCAGCGATACCCAGCAGGCGGGCCAGTCGTCGCTGCGTATCACACTAAGCGAGATCGCTGGCTAGGTCGCTGTTGCATCCCAAAATCAGTGACTTTTCAGCGATCTCGCTAGCGATCTCGCTTAGTGTGACGGGGGCTTTACTCTAGTGTCACGGCACTCAATCCTTGTGACCTCTCAGTGAGAAATGGCACGTTCTCAAAATTGAGTCTGGTATACTCAGCAATTCTATACAGGTCCTTCTCAAAAAATTAGCATATAGTGCAAAATTTCATTATTTTCCATAATGTAATGATTACAATTAAACTTTCATATATTTTAGATTCATTACACACCAACTGAAATTTGTCAGGTCTTTTATTGTTTTAATACTGATGATTTTGGCATACAACTCCTGATAACCCAAAAAACCTGTCTCAAAAAATTAGCATATCAAGAAAAGGTTCTCTAAACGACCTATTACCCTAATCTTCTGAATCAACTAATTAACTCTAAACACATGCAAAAGATTCCTGAGGCTTTTAAAGACTCCCTGCCTGGTTCATTACTCAAAACCCCCATCATGGGTAAGACTAGCGACCTTACTGATGTCAAGAAGGCCATCATTGACACCCTCAAGTAAGAGGGTAAGACCCAGAAAGAAATTTCTCAACTAATAGGCTGTTCCCAGAGTGCTGTATCAAGGCACCTCAATGGGAAGTCTGTTGGAAGGAAACAATGTGGTAGAAAACGCTGTACAACGAGAAGAGGTGACCGGACCCTGAGGAAGATTGTGGAGAAGGACCGATTCCAGACCTTGGGGACCTGAGGAAGCAGTGGACTGAGTCTGGTGTAGAAACATCCAGAGCCACCGTGCACAGGCGTGTGCAGGAAATGGGCTACAGGTGCCGCATTCTCCAGGTAAAGCCACTTTTGAACCATAAACAGCGGCAGAAGCGCCTGACCTGGGCTACAGAGAAGCAGCACTGGACTGTTGCCAAGTGGTCCCAAGTACTTTTTTCTGATGAAAGCAAATTTTGCATGTCATTCGGAAATCAAGGTGCCAGAGTCTGGAGGAAGACTGGGGAGAAGGAAATGCCAAAATGCCTGAAGTCCAGTGTCAAGTACCCACAGTCAGTGATGGTGTGGGGTGCCATGTCAGCTGCTGGTGTTGGTCCACTGTGTTTCATCAAGGGCAGGGTCAATGCAGCTAGCTATCAGGAGATTTTGGAGCACTTCATGCTTCCATCGGCTGACCTGGCACCTGCTCACAGTGCCAAAACCACTGGTAAATGGTTTACTGACCATGGTATTACTGTGCTCAATTGGCCTGCCAACTCTCCTGACCTGAACCCCATAGAGAATCTGTGGAAAAATTGTGAAGAGAAAGTTGAGAGACGCAAGACCCAACACTCTGGATGAGCTTAAGGCCGCTATCGAAGCATCCTGGGCCTCCATAACACCTCAGCAGTGTCACAGGCTGATTGCCTCCATGCCACGCCGCATTGAAGCAGTCATTTCTGCAAAAGGATTCCCGACCAAGTATTGAGTGCATAACTGAACTTTATTATTTGATGTTTTTTTTGTTTGTTTTTAAAAAACACTTTTATTTTATTGGACGGTTGAAATATGTTAATTTTTTGAGATAGGTTTTTTGGGTTATCAGGAGTTGTATGCCAAAATCATCAGTATTAAAACAATAAAAGACCTGACAAATTTCAGTTGGTGTGTAATGAATCTAAAATATATGAAAGTTTAATTGTAATCATTACCTTATGGAAAATAATGAAATTTTGCACTATATGCTAATTTTTTGAGAAGGACCTGTATATCAACCAGAGAGCAAACCCAGTTAACCACAGGCTGGCTAACATAATCCAAACTTTCTCAAGACTTTCTAGCACCATATGGGAGTAGCTTATAAGCACAAAACAAGACTGGAGATAGACAGACTTACACCATAAAGCAAAAAACACAATTCCTTTCTGTCACAATGCACACACTTTGCAAACCTTTCATCACAATTGCTCAACTTGCAGCTTCCCCAAATATTTGCTGGAATGTTGCAAACCATGAGCCACCAGAAGACACGGATAGGACAAGCCCAACTACGTGCTTCCAGTCTTTCTACATAGCTTCAATCAATAGCAGCACAATATTATGGTTTCAGCTTATCTCTTCCTTACAGGTGTGATTTATGTGCTTTCACTTTTCTAGTGTTCCTTTCCTATATCCTTGGTGCCAATTGACCAAAGATCACACTTTTATCTAAGTGGACTCCCTTATACACTCAGGATTTTTAGTTTAAATCCTTAAGAAATATCTTAAAGGGGTCTGTGTGTGAGTTAGTAGTGTCTCTGAATACCCTATCACAGAGGTCTCAAACTGCATTCCTCAAGGGCCGCAAACAGGTCATGTTTTCAGGATTTCCTTGTATTGCACAGGTGATAATTTAATCACCTGCACAGATAATGATTCCAGCACCTAGTGCAATTCTAAAGGTACTGCCACACTAAACAATCCCGCTAGCGATCACGATAACGACGCATACTAACGCGATCGCTAGCGGGATTGTTTCTATATCGCTAAGTGCGGCCACATTTAGCGATATAGTTAACGACGCTATCGCCGCTAGCGATCTTCTTAACGACTTTAGCGGTACAAAAGTACCGCTAAATCGCTAAGAAAAGGTGCCACACTAGCGATATATACTTACCCAGCGGGAGCGCCGACGAGAAAATAGGGTCCGGAACGATTCCAGCGACGAGCGAGATCACAGCAGGAAGCTCGTCGCTGGCAGATGCCGCACTGAACAACATCGCTAACGGGATCGCTAAATAGTGACGTTTTTTAGCGATCCCGTTAGCGATATTGTTCAGTGTGGCATACCCTTAAGGAAATCTTGAAAACATGCACGGTTTGCGGCCCTCGAGGAATGCAGTTTGAGACCCCTGCCCTATCAGAAGAAAGACGGCAGGGTCACCTCGGGGGTAGAATGACTCTGTCCTTAGAAGTAATAAACTCCCTGTCATGGTGGTTAGATAAGGATGATCTTTCTAGGGGTTCCATGGGTATTAAGACCATCCAGGATAAATACTACTGATGCTATTCCTGATGGATGGGGAGCTCCTACCGTCAGATACGGACCTGCTCTCTCAGGGTCCATTCCATCATCCTCAGGTGAAAGGTCTGCACTTGAGGGCGTGGAACTTGAGACAACTGCTGCGGTTAAGGGGTTTTTCCAACAACCTGATCAATACCCTCCTCCAGAGTAGAAAGGAGTCTACAACTAGAATATACAGTAGGGTTTGGAAGAAGTTCCTTGAGTTCCATACTACTCCCTTCTTTAATGAGATGCCGATTACTGCAGTCCTTGAGTTTCCACAAAGGGGTCAGGAGTTAGGCCTTTCAGTTAGCACACTAAAGTTCCAGGTGTCAGCTTTGGGAGCCCTATATGGTTATAATATTGCCGGGGATAGATGGGTTTCATGGTTTATTACAGCATGTGAGCGTAGCAACCCAGTGCACATTGCTCGTCTACCTCCCTGGGACCTGAACCTGGTCCTTGATGCCTTGACACAACCTCCGTTTGGACCTTTGGAGTATGTCTCTTTAAAGTACATATCATTAAAGATTACTCTGTTAGTCGCTTTAACATTGGCTAAAAGGGTTAGTGACATACAGGCTCTATCTATTGACCCTCCTTTCCTTTAGTATTTCCAGATAGAATAGTGCTGAAACCAGACCCTTCATACCTCCCTAAGGTAGCTGTCAGATTTCATAGAAGTCAGGAGAATTTCCTACACTCCTTTTTTGATAACACTTCTTCTCCTGAGGAAGAGAGATTTCACACCTTAGATGTGAGGAGAGCTGTCCTGAGTTATATAGACAGAACTCATCCCTGGAGGCAGAGTAGGGCTTTGTTTGTGTCCTTTCAGGGCCACAGGAAGGGACTTGGAGTCGCAAAGAGCACCTTGTCAAGATGGATCAGAGAGTCAATCTGTCTGGCCTACTCAGCAAAAGATGAAAGTCCTCTGGATGGAATAAGGGCACATTTGGCACGGGCTATGGCATCCTCCTGGGCTGAGAGGGCAGAAATCTTGATTGATCTGATATGTAAGGCTGCAACATGGTCTTCACCCATCTACCTTAGACAACCACTATAAACTTGATTTGTCATCATCCTCTGACTTGGTTTTTGGGAGATCTGTCCTCAATACTGTGGTCCCTCCCAGGTGATAGTTCTCTGAAAGTCTCTCAGTGGGTGCTGTCATGACGAGAAGAAAAAGATGGATTACTTACCGGTAATTGTGTTTTATGGAGTCCACGACAGCACCCACTCACTTCCCTCCCTTCGTTATATATGGGTTTATATGATTCACTCTTAGTAGTGGTTGTATATGTGTAGATATATATATATATATTTATGTTTAGTTGTTAAGGAGATTGTCTAATCCTTTTTGGCAGTTCCTCTTATACTCTGTAATCCAGCTGACGAAGCGAGGTAGGTTTCCTGTTCCTATGGGCGGATCCCCTCTCTTAGTGGGTGATGTCCTGGACTCCATAAAACACAATTACCAGTAAGTAATCCGTTTTTTTGCTGATATTCTAATTTTGTGAGAAGCACCTGCATATAGCAGTGGCAGAAAATGGAGCACAGCGCTTCGCTATATCCAAAGGTCCCATAGACTTAAGAATGGGGCAGGGGTTGAACCATGCATCCATTCATGGTGTTTCCAGGGTCCAGGACCTTGTTCTTTGGATTGTTTGCTGGTGGTCTGACCAATGGGACCCCCAATCTGTAAGCTATGAAGACCTACATATCTACACCCATTACCCCAAGGAAATTCATCCCCTTGAGGTTGATATATCTGTAAGTGAACATGCAAATAACTTATTTTCTATTTGCCACGACAGCACCCACTGAGATGGGATCCACCCCTAGGAACAGGAAACCTACAGAGATAAAAGGGGCGGTCCACCTCGCTCCCTCCCTCAGTTGGTTTCCTGTTCCTAAGGGAACCTGTAGAGAGAAAAGGTGAAGAGGATACCTGGGCTGTGATGCCGCCTGTGTCGTCTATGTGGGAATGGCAGGAGCTCCAGCGCCGGAGGCAGGATCGGGGGAGGCCTTTTTGTCAGCTCCCCCCTCAGCTTGTGAGGACTGCGTGAGGCCAGGGTCCGGGTAGGGCCACCCTGGCTCACGTGGAGAGTGCGGTGCGACAGGACTGGCCGTTTCTTGTCCAGTGGGTGCAGGGTACGGGCATCAGCCACCCTGCTCCCCTGCAGGTCCTGGAGGGCAGCGCACAGCCGGTGGGAAAGAAAGCCGGTGTGCGCAGGAGGCCAGAGAAGAACTCTCACCTGGAAGTACTAGGCTCTGCTTCCGGGAGTGCCTGGGAGGCGGCAGTGTTGGCGCAAAAGGTGCGGCTGGGAAGCCGCGCATGCGCCGAAGAAGGGGGACCTCGAACCCGGAAGTGATGGCAACACTTCCGGGTGAAGAAAGAGAAAAAATAAAACAACAAAAAAAAGGGGGCTGCATTAAAGCACCGGCTGTATGCTCACCAGTGTGCAGCGATGTCGTCCCCAAATGACCCCGTAATGCACCGACATGATGAGGTGGTGGTGCTACCGCACAGCAGCAAGAGGAGTGGCAGTGGATGCTCCAGGCAGAGTGGCTCTAGGCAGAGTGGCTCCACAGACACCAGTGGTAGGGACAGGAAAGCAGGTCAAACCACGTCTCAAGCTGTGCCTTCGTCTCCGCAACCGTTACCATGCTGACAAGCTTCACTGGGTGAGTGTTACCAACCACACCTATTAAGCTGATAGTCCCTTCTTTCTGTCTGTATACCCCTTCAGGTTAAAAAGACTCTAACATCAAAGCACAAGGAATGTGCCCTCTGTTCCCAGCCTCTTCCTGACGGTTACCCCAAGAAGCTTAGTCAGATCTGTATGGGCCATACTCTGCAAGAGGAGTCCTCAGTTAGAACGGAGGACATTACGCTCATGATTAGGGAGGAACTCCAAGCACTTAGTTCCGGCAAAGTGAAAAAACAGAGGCCTGGCAGGGAATATGCCTTCCCCGTGTCCAGCTCACCCTCGGACAGTGGCAAGCTTAAATCAGATTCCTCCCAGAAAGTCATCATCCTCAGAGCAGGAAGGCCGCACTTGTTTCCCGATCGATAGTATTATTAACTTGGTTAAATCTGTCTGGGGAACTATGGGTTTGCTGATATTAGAGAACCCAAGACAGCACAAGACATCATGTTCACAGGCCTCTCTCAAAAGAAAAGGCAAACATTCCCGGTGATACCAGCAAAAGAGCTAATTAAGAAAGAATGGGAAAAGCAGGGGCAGCGAGGATTCTTTCCCTCAGTATCAAAACGGTGGTACTCCGTTCTTGGTCAAAGGTTCCCAAGGTTGATGCAGCTGTGGCATCAACCTCATGGTGCTCTTCCTTGCCAGTAGAGGATTCAGGAACTCTAACCGATATATGCACATATCCACCTTGCTCCAAAAAGTTGTTTTGAGGTGGCTAACTCTAACTCTGTATATAGGTGTGGGCAAGTCCCCATGTTTTCTATTGTAGGTTATCATGCTATGTGTTTACAATGGGACTTGGTAACTGATTGATTTGCGTGACAATTTTCTAAAAAAAAATTCTTATGCGTTTATGCTGAAATATATTTTCTTTGTATTTAATCCAGGATCTGTCACTTACATATTTGAATATCATCTATGCTTGCCAGCTTGGTGAAATAAGGCACATGCTGGTCCTTACATGAACTTTTTCTGGTCTTATGTGGGCCTTTCATAGGCTTTTTAATTGTTTTTATCTTTTTTCTTGTCTTATCAGTGTGTTTTTGCAGTAATAAAATTTATTATATTGATTATTATTTGTTTGGACAATCTATTCATATGGGTGATCGTGACTCTTAGGGCCACGTCTCACATAGCGACACACCAGCGATCTCGTCAACGATCAGGATCGCTGGTGTGTCGCTACATGATCGCTGCTGAGCTGCCAAACAGGCAGCGATCAGGACAGTGACACTGCGGGTAACGTCGCATAGTTACCCGCAGTGTACGTTGGATACCAGCCCGCTGATGCAGGGAGCTGGTAACCAAGGAACGCTTCGGGTTTCCAGGCGCTGTGCGGTGCCTGGAAACCTGATGTATACCTTGGTTACCAGCTCCCCTGCAGCAGTGCACTGGTATCCAACGTACACATCGGGTTTCCAGGCACAGCCCCGCGCCTGGAAACCCGAAGTGTACCTTGGTTACCAGCTGATCGCTGGTCCCCTGCCTGTCACACGCAGCGATGCGTGCTGGCCAGCGGGAGATCAGCGATCAAAAAAAAGTCCAGGCATTTCTGACACGACCAGAGATTCACAGCAGGGCCTGATCGCTGGTACATGTCAGACATAGCGAGATCGCTGCTGAGATATTAAATAAAGTACGGTCAGCAATGGACAACCCTAAGATGTCCCTAAGGAAGGCTATGTCCCTTCTTGGCTCCCTTACATTGTGTATTCCTGCAGTGCAGTGGGCCCAGTTCCACACTAGACAATTGCAGCAACTTATCCTGCAAAATGAAGAGCGATTGCAGGGACAGTTAGAGGGCGAAGTATCCCTGTCACCAGAGGTAGTTAGATCCCTGTCACCGTGGCTGGACCAGGGCCATCTCTCTAGAGGAGTTCTATGCGTACTAAGACCCTCAGAAGTGATTACTACGGACGCCAGTCCCTTCGGTTGGGGGGCTTATTTAGGTGTGAAAGTATAGTCCAAGGGCAAAGGTCCATAGGTGAGGCTGACGACTCTTCTAATTTGAGAGAGTTAAAAGCGATTGATCATGCTATACGTGAATTCCTTCCACAGCTACCAGGATCTCATGTAAGAGTTCTATTGGACAATGCCACCTCCGTCGCATATTTAAATCATCAAGGAGGAACACGGTCAGAAACTCTGATGTCTACCGCAGAGAGAATCCTGCAGACAGCCGAAACACACCTTTTTTCCCTTTCAGCCCTCCACATCAAGGGAGTAGATAACTTCAGAGCAGACTTCCTCAGTTGCCATACCCTGAGTCAGGGGGAGTGGATGCTAAATACCCAACAGTGTCACCAGCAAAGCACCCCCACACCATCACACCACCTCCTCCATGCTTCATGGTGGCAACTAGGCATGTAGAGTCCATCCGTTCACCTTTTCTGCGTGCAAAGCAGTAATCAAAGCAAAAGGTGGCTACTTTGAAGAACCTAGAATATAAGACATATTTTCAGTTGTTTCACACATTTTTGTAAAGTGTAATGTATAATTCCACATGTGTTAATTCATAGTTTTGATGCCTTCAGTGTGATTTTACAACTTTCATAGTCATGAAAATACAGAAAAATCTTTGAAAGAGAAGGTGTGTCCAAACTTTTGGTCTGTACTGTATATGCAAATTGCCTCTTCAGAGAAAAAGAGGACTTGAACTCTATAGTGCCATCTGTTCAAGTCCTCTTTTTCTCTGAAGAGACAATTTGCATATTAAATTTCTCAGAGGAGCATTGCATGGCGAATAAGCCTCCTTACTTTGACAAGCCAGACCTGGTATGTCACTCTTCACAAGGAGAAACCTTAGGCTGGGTTCACATTGCGCTAGGGCAGTCCGTTAGACGGACTGCGTTACACCGCGGTATAACGTGGTGTAACACAGTCCGTTAACGCTGCTATTGACCCCCATTGTCGGGCAGATCGCGACGCATGCCGTAAAGCACCATGCGTTTGCGATGTGCCGTCATTCAGTGATGGATCCTCGGACGTGGGCTGCAGCGTCTGGGCTCCGTCACCGCTAGCACAGATGAATCATCTGTGCTAGCATCTGCGCTAACGGGTAAAGCATAACGCGATCACGTTATGCTATACCGTTACTAGCCCGTCAACGCTATGCGTTGAACGGGCTGGTAAAACATAATGTGAACCTAGCCTTACCCCTTAGACCTAACGTCAAACTAGAATTTCCATGAAGTATTTCGCTGGCTGGCAATATTGGGTGCAGTGGGAGGAGAATGAAGTGTGTGGGTAAAGGCTTAGTAAGATAGTCTTGAAGACAGCTTCGGTCCCTGGTACTAGTAGCTCCTGCTTTGAGTCTTGACGCACATATGGAAGCTCTGAGATGTTTGATCA
Source organism: Oophaga sylvatica (assembly GCA_033576555.1). Lineage (NCBI taxonomy): Eukaryota > Metazoa > Chordata > Amphibia > Anura > Dendrobatidae > Oophaga > Oophaga sylvatica. Next base: position 206,370,793 of record JARQOD010000006.1, on the reverse strand, counting down.
ATGGGAATGTTGTGTGACTTACTGCAGTTACCAGAACTTGCTCCATTGTCTCTAGCAATGTGCCAGAAATTAAAGGTATGCCAGGTGTGGAGGACATAAGAGGCTGCCAAGGCACTTCCACTGAAGACCACGAGACTCCAAGAGAGCTAGAAAAAAAACCACAACATAATCTATTATGGAAGGTGCCATAACAATAAGAAGTGAGGAAAACTAGAAGGATAAGATAAAAAGTATATCTTTATTGGTTACAAAAGAATAAAAAAAATAATAAAAAGACAGGACAAAGGAATGGCCTCCAATAAAAGGGTGGAAAGCAGCAAATGAATAGTATAAACAGATGTACTGTGGACCAGTATGATTTGAAAAAATATTTATATAGTATTTATATAGCGAACAAGGCCTAATTACTAAGAAAAACAACACATATGGGTGCTCAAGCTCTTTCCCATGGAGATTGAAAACTACTAACATAAAGCTCAGTGGGCACCAAAGGGTTACACGAAGGAACTGAGTTTTGCAAGTGCAAAATTAGAGAGATATATTTTTTATCTTATCCTTCTAGTTTTCCTCACTTCTTATCGTTATGGCACCTTCCATAATAGATTATATTGTATTTAGTATCCTGAAGTGTATTTAGCCTTCATAAATTTAGAACTAGGGGAATAATTCAAGAGAGCCAGGTCTACAATCATCATCTTTCAGTCTCCACTTCTGATGATCAAGTTTAGGGGCCAATTTTTATATTCAAAATAAAAAATAGGTGGGGGCTTCCTCTGTTCTCTCTGTTAATCTTTGACCTTGCAGCCAATATAGCCACACACGTACCCATGATCTGTGACACTTCTGTTTTCTTTACTGTGTCATCATGTTGATATCCTAAAGATCGTTTATGCCAATGGCAGCAGAAATCTGGAGGCCATGTTGCGTCGGCACACATAAGGTGGTGGTTACAGTTCATGAGTTGTGGGCCTGTATACTGGTGGAGATTGTATCTTTTGAGGCATGGCATAAAAAGAAAAATGTTTTGCGGTAAGCTTCTTTCATTTACCCTCTTTAATGCTGAATCCTTGGCACTGTACCAAGCATCATTGCTGCCCAACCCACAAACCTCATTAAAGGGTTATTCCCATGTTCATAGAGGGATATTGTTGCTTATTACATTTTTTAGTCTTTCTGGAGTTAATCCTTTTCCCCCTTCATTGCCTAGAAGATTGACCACTGCTGCTGTCTAGCTGGTAAGCTCTGTGCATGTTCGGCCATCGCTGCTAGACAAGGCAACGAGTTTTAAAGAAAAGTCTTAATCACTGAAGAATGGCTGGAAATTTTAATAAACAATAAATTGCCAAAGTAATTGTTCCTATAAAAAATACTCATCTATGAACATGGGAATACGCCTTTAACGTACACAGCCTATGTAGTAAAGACGTCATATTTCTGTAGCAATGTCCATAATGCATGTGTAAGGCCCTGCTGGTCATAAGATGGAGAAAAATTGCAGAATTTTAATATAAAATAGTTGCACATTTTGCAAGGTTTACTCACTCAGGTACTAAAGCTGCAACCGTAATTTGTAGCAGAAAAAGTAACCACAGAGGTTCCTGAAATCTACCAGCGTGAAGCTGCATTGTTTAGTCATGAGCATTAGAGGGCAGCATTGCTGCACTGACTAGTTTACTTCTCATTAAGCATTCTAAAGGTGTTCCAGTCCTGGAATGAGGCATATAAGGATTTTACTCTACATCAGTGTAATTATATGTTTTCTATTAAATGTGATTCTTGATTTGATGGTTTTCTTTTTGCTTGCAATGTAAAACACAACATCGCTATTAAAGAAACGGCGTAAATTGTTAATAAGACAATTCAATCTTCATGTTTACCATGCAGATGATGACGACTTGCTTTTTAAGATGATTGCATACATGCTGGTGCTTCCAACGTCTATTGTGAGACAAAGAAAATTAGAAGGGAGACTTCATCCAGCAATGTTCAAATTGACCTTTCTCGTAAATTATCCTCCAAGTGCTCCCAGATCTGTCATAACCACTTTCCACGCAGAAAACAACTTGAGTACTGTTTATCATATGACCTTGATATATGATACAGTAGATTTCTTATATACATTTTCAGGGATCACGCTTTGACGAGTCACTTTATATTCTGCTGGGCTGAAAATGAAAATTTATAAAAAATATAAATTCTGAAAATTACTCAGGTAGTGGAAGATGTGATGTATTGTAAAAAGCAAATAGTGATATCTATTTTTTTTCAAAATTTATAGACTATGTTAAACTACATAAAATCCATTAGACCAGACAGTCGTCACAAGTTTCAAGTCTTTGTGTTGTCAGACAGTTGTTTTGCACAGTTTACACTAAACTAATTGTCAGATCTCATCTGACATCAATTCACATAAGTCTGCACCACTTTAATAATATAGATAGTAAGGAAGGGGGGGGAAAGAAGAATAAAATATGTGAATAAAATATAACTTTTATTATCTAGTATAAAATATAATAGTAAAGTATCCTACACCCACAGAGAGTGTATATTGGATCACTGCTGTGTATATATTATAAATTAAATAGCTGTGATCCCCATGAGTTCCGGAATTGTGCCCAGGTGTAAATACAGCTGCTCTGGCAAAAATTGAGAGACCATTGCACAGTTTTATAAAAATCAGCTTCTCTACATGTCTGACAGCCATTCCATTCCAGTGTCAGTTGAATTCCAACCAGAGTACACCTCATTCTACTTAATGTGCTTCTGATTAGATGATCACCTGAACCAAATCTTATTTAACGAAGGAAAGTATAAAAAACACTGCTGTGGTGTTCACAATCCCCTTGCAGTAGGACAAGCTGGATGTCAAAACAAGTGCTAGTAATATCCCAAAAGTAATAGGAATGAAAAAATAACTTTTAACCATGCCAAAGGAGTTGAAAAGAAAAGTCTTGACTCTTGAGTGAATAAAAGAAGGGCTCAATTCTGGCTTTACTAGCATGGGGATACAGGGAGCTTCATGTTGCCTCCATCCTTAAAATTTCTAAGATGGTATCCCATTACAACAAGGTCAAGCAGCAGACATTGGTGACAACAAAGCTACAGACCGGCAGAGGGTGAAAACGAATCTCCACTGACCGGTATGACCGTCATCTTATTCGAATGTCACTCAGCAACCGCAGGATGACATCGAGTGACCTACAAAAGGAATGGCAAATGGCAGCTGGGGTGAAGTGCACGGCAAGGACAGATCGTAATAGGTTCCTAGATGCAGGGCTCAAGTCATGTAACCTTAGGAAAAAGCCTTTCATCAATGAGAAGCAAAGGAGAGCCAGGCTGAAGTTTGCCAAAGACCATAAGGATTGGACCATAGAGGACTGGAGTAAGGTAATCTTCTCTGATGAGTCTAATTTTCAGCTTTGCCCAACACCTGGTCATCATATAGTTAGGCAGAGACCTGGAGAGGAGTACAAGCCACAGTGTCTTGCACCCACTGTGAAATTTGGTGGAGGATCGGTGATGATCTGGGGATGCTTCAGCAAGGCTGGAATTGGGCAGGTTAATCTTTGCGAAGGACGTATGAATCAAGCCACATACAAGGTAATCCTGGAAAAATGACAACATTTTCTGAAAATAAATACAAAATTTATTGCTTGGAAATTCAGGGACATGTTGTCAGTAATTTTTAGAATAAAAGAACAATTTACATTTTACTCAAAAATATAGCTATATAGAGAAAAATCAGACACACTGAAATTTTTGCAGTGATCTGTTAATTTTTGCCAGAGCTGTACATATAAATTATCAATAAGTTCCTGGATCCTGGATGAAGGTATTTTTGACCATTCCTCTTTACAAAACAATTCCAGTTCAGTTAAGTTTGATGGTCGCCAAGCATGGACAGCTCTCTTCAAATGATCCCACAGATGTTCAATGATATTCAGGTCTGGGGACTGGGATGGCCATTCCAGAACATTGTGATTGATCCTCTGCATGAATGCCTGAGTAGATTTGGAGCGGTGTTTTGAATCATTGTCTTGCTGAAAGATCCATCCCCTGCGTAACTTCAACTTTGTCACTGATTCTTGAACATTATTGTCAAGAATCTGCTGATACTGAGTGGAATCCATGCGTCCCTCAACTTTAACAAGATTCCCGGTGCCGGCATTGGCCACACAGCCCCAAAGCATGATGGAACCTCCACCAAATTTTACTGTGGGTAGCAAGTGTTTTTCTTGGAATGCTGTGTTTTTTGACGCCATGCATAACGCCTTTTTGTATGACCAAACAACTCAATCTTGGTTTCATCAGTCCACAGGACCTTCTTCCAATAAGAAATTGGCTTCTCCAAATGTGCTTTTGCATACCTCAGCCGACTCTGTGGCGTGCTTGCAGAAACGGCTTCTTTCGCATCACTCTCCCATACAGCTTCTCCTTGTGCAAAGTGCGTTGTATAGTTGACCGATGCACAGTGACACCATCTGCAGCAGTTTGATTCTGCAGCTCTCTGGAGGTGGTCTGAGGATTGTCCTTGACTGATCTCACCATTCTTCTTCTCTGCCTTTCTGATGTTTTTCTTGGCCTGCCACTTCTGGCCTTAACAAGAACTGTCCCTGTGTTCTTCCATTTCCTTACTATGTTCCTCACAGTGGAAACTGACAGGTTAAATCTCTGAGACAGCTTTTTGTATCCTTCCCCTGAACAACTATGTTGAATAATCTTTGTTTTCAGATCATTTGACAGTTGTTTTGAGAAGCCCATGATGCCACTCTTCAGAGGAGATTCAAACAGGAGAACAACTTGCAAGTGGCCACTTTAAGTAGCTATTCTCATGATTGCATACACCTGGCTATGAAGTTTAAAGCTCAATGAGGTTACAAAACCAAAAAAAGTGCTTTAGTAAGTCAGTAAAAAGTAGGTAGGAGTATTTAAAACAAGAAAATGATAAGGGTGCCCATACTTATGCACCTGTCAAATTTTGTTTGTATGCAGATTGCACATTTTCTGTTAGTACAATAAACCTCATTTCAAGGCAGAAACATTACTGTGTCCAATAGTTATTAGATATATCAAACTGAAATAGCTGTTGAAGAAACACCAATTTTTATCAAACATTAAGCTTAAGATTAATAGGGGTGCCCAAACTTTTTCATATAACTGTATTTTGTTCACATACTTAATTCTCCCCCCCTCCTTATTATCTCTTTTGCACAGTTTACGAGCGTGGTCCCAGAGGTCTATCCATCCCAGGAAATAAGGTGAGTTGATTTGTGTTTCTTGCTATGTGATGTGTGTTACGATATTATTTGTTCTTTTCTGCAGTGTAGTTTAGAAAAGTGGCTTCTCTATGCAAATGATTACAGTTATACACTAGATATACTTGACGTGTGGGGACCTAAATATTTCAAGGGCAAGTCCACATTCTCTGAGATTTTAAGCATGATGATTTAACCTCTTCACCCTCGAGCCTGTTTTCACCTTCATGACCAGGCCAAATTTTACAATTCAGACCAGTATCTCTTTAAAAGGTAATAACTCGAACTCTTCAATGGATTCTACTGATTCTGAGATTGTTTTTTGTGACCTATTGTACATCATGATAGTGGTAACACTTCTTCAATATGACTTGCGTTTATTTGTGAAAAAACAGTAACATTTTGCAATGTTCAAAATTTTAATTTTGATGCCCTTAAATCAGAGACTTGTCACACAAAATAGTTAATAAATAACATTTCCCACATATCTACTTTACATCAGCACTATTTTTGAAACAAAATTCTTTTATTGTTAGGAAGTTATAAGAGTTAAAAGTGGACCAGCGATTTCTCTTTTTTTCAACGGAATTTAGAAAACCATTTTTTTTAGGGATCACATTTGAAGTGACACTGACGGGTCTAAAGGACAGAAAATACTCAAGTGACATCAATCTAAAACTGCACCCCTCAAGGTGCTCAAAATCACATTCAGAAGTTGATTAACCCTTCATGAGCTTCACAGGAATTTTTAGAATGATAAAGGAAAAAATTAACATTTAACTTTTTTCACAAAAATTTAACTTTAGACTCAATTTCTTTTTATTTTCACAAGGATAACAGGAAAAAATGGACCCCAAAATTTGTTGTGCAATTTCTTCTGAGCATGCTGATTCCGTGGGGAAAAAACACTGTTTGGGCGCATGGTAGGTCTCGGAAGGGAAGCAGCGACATTTGACTTTTTGAATGCAAAATTTGCTAGAATAATTAGCAGATGCCATGTCGCATTTGGAGAGCCCCTGATGTGCCTAAACAGTGGAAACCCATAATGATTGACACCATTTTGGATACTAGACTCCTCAGGAACTTATCCAGATGTGTGCTGAGTACGTTGAACCCCCAGGTGCTTCACAGAAGTTTATAACAGAGCCTTGAAAATAAAAAAATAAAATCACATTTTCCCCCAAAAAAATTTCTTTTAGTTCCAAATTTTTTATTTTCACAAAATAACAAGAGAAAATAGACCCCAAATTTTGTTATGCAATTTCTCCTCAGCGGGTAGATACCCAATATCTGGTGAAAACTACTATTTGGACTTAGAAAGGAACGAGTGACATTTTAGAACGCAGATTTTGAGGAAATGATCTGAAGGTGTCATGTTGCACTTGGAGAGACCCTGCCTGATGTGCCTAAACATTGGAAACCCCCCGGCACTTTGGAAACTAGACCCCGCAAGGAATGTATCTAGATGTGTGGTGAGCACCTTGAACTTCCACAGAAGCTTATAACGTATAATTTTTCCCACAAAAATGTTATTTTGGCATCAAATTTTTAATTTTCACAAGGATAACAAGAGAAAATGGAAGCCAAAATGTATTGTGCAATTTCTCCTGAGTACACCGATACCCCATATGTGGTCGAAAACTACTTTTGAGGCACAGTGCAAAGCTCAGAACGGAAGTGCCATTTTAGAGTTCAGATTTTGCTGGACTAGTTTGAGTGTGCCATGTCACATTGGCAGAACCCCCTGTAGGAACACCATTTTGCAAACTACACCTCTCAATGAATTCACTATTGGTACAGTGATCATATTGACATAACAAGTGGGACACAGAATTTCATACCATTGGGCAGGGAAAAAAAAATAATTACATTTTTAACCCTAAAATTTTGTTTTAGCCCCAGATTTTACAATTTCACACTGGGAAATGGGTAAAAATGGCACCAAAATTTGTCCCACAATTTCTGACGAATGTAGAAATACCTCATTTGTGGCTGTACTGCTTAGCCATAAGGTGAGACTTGGGTGGGATAGAGCGCTATTTGCCAAATGGAGCACAGATTTCCCTAGAATAGTTTTCAGACTCGATATACAGAGCCCCTATGTGCTAGAAGAGCAGAATCCTCCCTCAAGAGACCCCATTTTGGAAATTATACCCCTTGGAAAATTATCTACAGGTGTAGTGACTATTTTGACTCCATGGATGTTTCCAGAAACAAGCAGCAGTGGATGTTGCTGAATTAAAATTGCAAATTACCATTGTAGTGACAAGTATGTTGTAGTGACCAGTACATTGTAGTGACTAGTACATTTTAGTGCCCGTGCATGCACCTGTACATTAGGTGTGCTCTCATCGTTACAGAAATGGCAAACATGTGGATGCTAACTCCCATCTAGGCACACTGGGGCTCAGAAGGGAGAGGGGCATTTGGATTTGCGAGTGCGGAATTTTTTTTTTTGGGAGGGGGAGGGGTTTGCTAAGAGCCATTTTGACTCTCCAGAGCCTTTGTACTACAAGTAACATGGAAGCCCCATATATTTTTGTTAACAGATGACAGACCTGAGTGGAGACTTGCTTTTTTGTAAAATATTTTTACCATTTTTTTCTTTACTTTTTTCATTTTTATTTTAGTTTGTCCCACTATGGGACTTTTACTTTTTACAGGCTGATCGCTTGTAAATCATGGGAATGAAGGAGCTTTCCTATGCTTTACAAACTGTCAGCGCTGCATTGACAGACAAACTTGCTGCATCATGCTCTGAGCAAGTTTGCTAGCTCTGGTGACCCAGATGTCATTATGATGACATCGGGTCACCATGGCAATGATCGGCAATGATTTATTTATTTTTTTCTTAAATGCTTTTAATTGGGGCTAAAAATAATTTTTGCATTTGAATTTTATTACATGTTTTGCTTCCAGTTGCTGGCCGCAGAATGAGTTAAATGATAAGCCATCAATCAGCCCTATGACAGTCTGTCAGGGAGTTTAACTGATTTAAGGCCACAGATCACATCAAAGTACAATGAAACAAAAGGTCTGTGAAAATCAAACATTGCAAAACGTTTAACTCCTTGACATACAATTACACCATATGTCCTGTCACTGCTGTTTGGTGATGGCTTACAAGCCAAACTCACATCTTTCCTGACAGATGATGGTTGATTAATTCAGTCATCTGTGTCTAACAACCGGAGTTGTAGAGCTGAGCTCTGCCCGCAGCGGTTAACTTGCTAAATGCTGCTGTCAATCTCTCATTTATCAAGTGTCAGCAGGGGACATGTCATTCTATGCGTCCATCGGTGCACCCATGACATGATCGCTGGGTGCCAATGGGTTGCTATACTCCTGTGAAAGCCAGCGATTAGCTGTCATTCATAAAAGATCTTGATTTTTAGCTAAACATAGCAGTGCTGATGCAAGTGATCGGATGATCACCGCTTCAAATTCGTTCATCTCTAGTTGTCACGTGTGTCAGAAGCTGCAGACTGTTGCACTGCATCTGACTGCAGAAGGTCTCAGCGGTTTGCTTTGCAGACTTCTTCCTGGTCTTTCTGACTCTATGACCCAGTGGCAACTTTCCTTTGACTCTAATGGACACACCTGGGACCGGGTGTTTATAACTCCCAGCTTGCTGCTGGAAGTTGCCGGTGATATTTCCATTTCCATTTCCCTGTTGAGGCTTGGAGCTATAACTGTCGGCTATCTTCCTCCTTGGTGTTTGGAGGACGTCTATGTTTCTCTCTGAGTCTACTCAAGTTAAGTGTTCCCCTTGTTTGTGTATCCTATCTGTCTTTAGTGGTAGTGGGGAATGACTAGTGTTCATACTGCCCTTCCCTATCCAGGGCTTACTGATTTGCTACCTGGGGTCTCCACTCCCCACTTTCCTAGTGTTGGGTTCCCTTCCCCTTATCCGTTCGTGTTGCACTTAGTCTTACCTACACTGTACATGGCATTATCACCGGCCGTTCACGTTTGTAAAAGAAAATAAAGAAAAAAAACTTACATGTGTTTTTTTTGGTGTATTTTTTCTGTGTGGGTTTTTTTCCCTTTGTTGGGTTCATCGATTCCGTTTCTGTGCTGGCACAGCAGCTGCAGAAGTCGTCACTGGAGGTGATTGACCTTTGTTCTGAGGTCCAGCAATGGCAGAGGCTGTAGACTCGTATTGTAGGGGATGCTGCGGGTTGGCCGGTCCAGCTTGAACCCAAAATTGCCCTCCTAGACAGGTTTTCTGGGGGTAGGGACAAGTTTTTTGTGTTTAAGGATGCATGCAAATAGTACTTTAAACTTTGTCCTAGTCCTCTGAAGATGAAGAGCAACGAGTAGGAATTGTTATTCCACTGTTGCAGAAGGAACCTCAGTCTTGGGCTTTTTCTCTGCCACAGGATTCTGTGCGTCTCCAGTATGTGGAGGAGTTTTTCAGGGCCATTGCCCTGATCTATGATGATAATGACTATATTTACTTGACGGAATCCAAGCTTCTTCTCACTCAGCAAGGAAATCGTTCAGTGGAGACTTATATCGCTGAATTCTGCAGATGGTCAACTGATACCAAATGGAATGACCCAGCTCTCAGAAGTCAATTCCTTCAGGGCCTCACTGAAAGGTTAACCCCATAATGACCAGATGTATTTTTGGTTTTGCATTTTCATTTTTTGCTCCCCTTCTTCACAGAGCCATAACTGTTTTATTCTTAGGTCAAAATGGCCTTATGAGGGCTTATTCTGTGCGAGACGAGTTGTACTTTTGAAAAACATCATTTGTTTTACCATATCAGGTACTCAAAAATGGGAAAAAAATTCGAAATGCGGTGAAATTGCAAAAAATGTGCAATCCCACAGTTGTTTTTTGATTTAATTTTCACCATGTTCACTAAATGCTAAAACTGACCTACCATTATGATTCTCCAGGTCATTACAAGCTCATAGACACAAAACATGTTTGGGTTCTTTTTTATTTAAGCAGTGAAAAAAAATTCCAAAGTTCGTTAAAAAAAAAAATTGCTCCATTTTCCGATAGCAGTAGCATCTCCTTTTTAGTGGTCTCGGTTGAGTGAGGACTTATTTTTTGCGTGCCCAGCTGACGTTTTTAATGATACCATTTTGGTGCAGATACAATCTTTCGATCGCCCGTTATTACATTTTAATGCAATGTTGTGGTGACCAAAAAAACGTAATTCTGGCGTTTTGAATTTTTTTCTCGTTATGCCGTTTAGCGATTGGGTTAATTATTTTTTTATATTGATAGATCGTGCGATTCTGAACGTGGTGATACCAAATATGTGTGTGTTTGATTTTTTTTTGTTTTATTTTGAATGGGGTGAAAGGGGATGATTTGAACTTTTTAAAAAATTATTTTTAATATTTTTAAAATCTTTTCTTTGACTTTTGTCATGCTTCAATATTATCCATGGGAAACTAGAAGCTGCCATAACCCGATCAGCTCTGCTATATACAGGCAATGATCAGATCACCTGTATGTAGCAGAATTGCTGTCTTGCGATGAGCGCCGACCTCTTGAGGCTTGGAGCTATAGCAGTTGGCTATCTTCCTCCTTGCTTGTGTATCCCATCTGTCTTTAGTGGTAGTGGGGATTGAATAGTGTTGATCCTGTCCTTCCCTATGCAGGGCTTACTATTAGGGTCAGGCAGGGTTTAGGTATCCTGCTCAGCAATAGGTGCAGAACCTATATAGGGACGTTAGGGCAGACAAGGTGACATTAGATCTGCCTAGGGGTCTCTACTCCCTCCTTCCCTAGTGTTGGATTACCTTCCCCGTATTCCTTCGTGTTGCACTTAGTCTTTCCTATGTAAGCAGGTGCTAAGATGCAGTGCGCAGGGATTGCAGAGCAATATGGTATAACAATATTATTTATTTTTAACAGTAACGGTGAAAGTAATCTCCTCGCAGGGAGTTAATAAACAGTGGACAAGAATTAATAAAACAACAAGAAACAAATGGAATAAGCAGAATGAGTGCGACAGTTTGAGATTCAAACACTTATCATAGCTACTGCTGGTGCTCCTTAGTCCACAGTCCGATGGGGGTAGTAGTACCGCAATCAGTAGTGATCCATCTTCTGGCGGCAGCAGGAGCTCTCCGGTTTTACGGTTTTACCCGCTGAGCCCCTGGTCCATAAACCCTCGCAATCAAAAAAGCTGCAGAAGTCTCTGTACTAAGCGTGGGCTGATGCACGCTGGCCAGTAAAGGGAACCACACCTTTGTGTCCTGTAACCGGCCCACGCTTCTCTGCACGAGAGCGATCCCATGTTTAGTTGGGTGCACGGCACTTCCCACACTCACTATCCCAATAAAGCGCTCAGGAGATGTCTGCCCCAGTACGTCGCGGCGCTGCTGCTCGGGGAACAGCTCTAGTTCCACTCAGTTTAAAACTTTTTTCCTTTCAGGCCAGCAGGGTTTAATGTCAGTTTTTCCCCGCTGGTAATCTGGTGTTACTGCAGTGTTGCTGGGTCAGCTGACGTAGGTAGTGACCAGTCCCACCTTCCTTTAAAAGGTCACCTGATGCATCAGCTGACTGTTGGTGATACAGTTTCTTTCTGGAGAACAGCCTAGCAGGAGCAGCTCTCTGGTATCAGCCACGTCTGGGGTTTGGGGTCCAGTTGCTGCTGTTATCTGTGGTGTGGATCTTAGTGGCGGTGTACATAAGCTAAGTGTGGTGGCTTTTTTACCTTGTCCCTTTGGTGTTTGTCATTTTCCCCTGTGTGTATTATATGAAGAGGTGAGGATGGTGCTCCTTGTCAGTCAGTGCACTAGCCAAGGCAGTATTAGGTGACAACTAGGGATGAGGTATCCTGACGGCGGCGGGGTGAAAAGGACCCGCATAGGGCATTAGGGGAGAGCAGGAACAGGCTCATGTTTGAGCTCAGGTGGTGACCATCCCTCATTCGCTATTGGTAGGGCCTTCCTCTCTCCTTTTCCATCCCGTTGTTTGTGAGTTGTGCCGTCCGCTAACCGACCACACGTTGGGTCATGTCACTCTGTGACAACACCCCTCACCGTCCTGCACACTCCTGGACAGTGGGAAACTGCTGCCTGTTTGGCGCGCTTTCAGCTCTGTCCTACCCTTAACCCCTCTCTGCCATCAGACGTACTATTCCGTCCATGTGACCCTGGACCTAATTCCCATGGATGGAATAGTACGTCATGGGCGATCAGCTGCGCTCCCGGGGGGAGCGCAGCTGATCGCCGCCGGGTGTCAGCTGATTATCACAGCTGACACCCGTGACTGTGTGTCAGGAGCGGTCACGGACCGCTCCCGGCACATTAATCCTTGGCACACCGCGATCAAACACGATCGCGGTGTACCCGGGGCACGGGAGGATCGCGCAGGCAGGGGGCTCCCTGCGCGCTCCCCTGAGACTCTCAGAGCAGCGCGATGTGTCACGCTGTTCCGAGGGTCCGTCCTCCCTCCAGGTCCCCGGATCCAAGATGGCGCCGGGGTCCTGCAGGGAGGCGGCTTCCTCAGTGCCTGCTGAGAGCAGGCGCTGGGGAAGCCTGCAGCGATGCCAGAGCGATCGCTGGTGTGACAGAGTGCTGTGCACACTGTCACACCAGCGATCTGATAAAATACTGTGATGTCCCACCCTGGGACAAAGTAAAAAAGTAAAAAAAGTAAAAATAAAAAGTGTAAAAAAAAAATCATAAAAAAAAAAAAAATATTCCCCAATAAATTCATTTTTTCCTGTAAATAAAAAAAATAAAACAATAAAAGTACACATATTTGGTATCGCTGCGTCCGTAACGACCCCCCCTATAAAACTGTCCCACTAGTTAACCCCTTTAGTGAACCCCTTAAAAAAAAAAAAAACGAAGCAAAAAATCAATGCTTTATCATCATACCGCCGAACAAAAAGTGAAATAACACGCGATCAAAAAGACCGATATAAATAAACATGGTACCACTGAAAATGTCATCTTGTCCCGCAAAAAACGAGCCGTCACACAGCATCATGAGCAAAAAAATAAAAAAGTTATAGCTCGCAGAATAAAGCGATGCAAAAATAATGATTTTTTATATAAAATTGTTTTCATTCTATAAAAGCGCCAAAACCTAAAAAAATGATATAAATGAGGTATCGCCATAATCGTACTGACCCGAAGAATAAAACTGCTTTATCAATTTTACCACACGCGGAACGGTATAAACGCCTCCCCCAAAAGAAATTCATGAATTGCTGATTTTTGTTCATTCTAACCACCCAAAAATCGAAATAAAAAGCGATCAAAAAATGTCACGTGCTCAAAAATGGTACAAATAAAAACGTCAACTCGTCCCTCAAAAAATAAGACCTCACATGACTCTGTGGGCCAAAATATGCAAAAATTATAGCTCTCAAAATGTGGTGATGCAAAAAACTATTTTTTGCAATAAAAAGCGTCTTTTAGCGTGACAGCTGCCAATCACAAAAACCCGCTATAAATAGTAAATCAAACCCCACTTTATTACCCCCTTAGTTAGGGAAAAGTAATAAAATAAAAAAATTTATTTATTTCCATTTTCCCGTTAGGGTTAGGGTTGCGGCTAAAGTTAGGGTTAGGGTTGGCGCTAACGTTAGGATTAGGGTTGGGATTAGGGTTATGGGTGTGTTAGGGTTAGGTTTGTGGTTAGGGTTGGGACTAGGGTTATTGGTGTTTGGGGTTAGGGTTGGAGTTAGAATTGGGGGGTTTCTGCTGTTTAGGCACATCAGGAGCTCTCGAAATGTGACATGGCGTCTGATCTCAATTCCAGCCAATTCTGCGTTGAAAAAGTCAAATGGTGCTCCTTCACTTCTGAGCTCTGCCATGCGCCCAAACAGTAGTTTACCCCACATATGGGGTATCAGCATACTCTGGACCCCAAGAGTTATTGTGCAATTTGGCCTATTTCTCCTGTTACCCTTGGGAAAATAAAAAACTGGGGGCGACAAAATCATTTTTGTAAAAAAAAAAATGATTTTTTTGTTTTTACGGCTGTATGTTATAAAACTTCTGTGAAGTACTTGGGGCTTCATAGCGCTCACCACCACACTTCTAGATAAGTTCCTTGTGGGGTCTATTTTCCAAAATGGGGTCACTTGTGGGGGTTTCCACTGTTTAGGCGCATCAGGGCTCTCCAAATGCGACATGATGCCCCCAGACCATTCCATCAAAGTCTGCAATCCAAAACGTCACTACTTCCCTTCCGAGCCCCGACGTGTGCCCATACAGTAGTTTACTCCCACATATTGGGTATCAGCGTAGTCAGGACAAATTGGACAACAACTTTTGGGGTCCAATTTCTCCTGTTACCCTTGTGAAAATAAAATATTGGGGGCGAAAAAATCATTTTTGTAAAAAAAAAAAAGGATTTTTTATTTTTACGGCTGTACGTTATAAACTTCTGTGAAGCACTTCGGGGTTCAAAGTGCTCACCACACATCTAGATAAGTTCCTTGTGGGGTCTATTTTCCAAAATGGGGTCACTTGTGGGGGGTTTCCACTGTTTAGGCGCATCAGGGGCTCTCCAAATGCGACATGACTCCCCCAGACCATTCCATCAAAGTCTGCAATCCAAAACATCACTACTTCCCTTCCGAGCCCCGATGTGCGCCCATACAGTAGTTTACTCCCACATATTGGGTATCAGCGTACTCAAGACAAATTGGACAACAACTTTTGGGTCCAATTTCTCCTGTTACCCTTGTGAAAATAAAATATTGGGGGCGAAAAAATCATTTTTGTAAAAAAAAAAAGGATTTTTTATTTTTACGGCTGTACGTTATAAACTTCTGTGAAGCACTTCGGGGTTCAAAGTGCTCACCACACATCTAGATAAGTTCCTTGTGGGGTCTATTTTCCAAAATGGGGTCACTTGTGGGGGTTTCCACTGTTTAGGTGCATCAGGGGCTCTCCAAATGCAACATGACTCCCCCAGACCATTCCATCAAAGTCTGCAATCCAAAACGTCACTACTTCCCTTCCGAGCCCCGACGTGCGCCCATACAGTAGTTTACTCCCACATATTGGTATCAGCATACTCAGGACAAATTGGACAACAACTTTTGGGGTCCAATTTCTCCTGCTACCCTGTGAAAATAAAATATTGGGGCTAAAAAATCATTTTTGTAAAAAAAAAAAAGAATTTTTTTATTTTACGGTTGTACGTTATAAACTTCTGTGAAGCACTTTGGGGTTCAAAGTGCTCACCACACATCTAGATAAGTTCCTTGAGGGGTCTAGTTTCCAAAATGGTGTCATTTGTGGGGGGTTTCCACTGTTTAGGCAGATCAGGAGCTCTCCAAACATGACATGGCATCCAGCCAATTCTGCGTTGAAAAAGTCAAACGGCGCTCCTTCCCTTCCAAACTCTGCCATGCACCCAAACAGTGGTTTACCCCCACATATGGGGTATCAGCGCACTCAGGACAAATTGCACAATAACTTTTGGAGTCTTGTTTCCCTTGGGAAAATAAAAATTGGGGTGAAAAGATCAATTTTGTGGAAAAAATATAATTTTTTAATTTTACGGCTCTACGTTATAAACTTGTGTGAAGCACTTGGGGGTTCAAATTGCTCACCAAAGATCTAGATAAGTTCCTTAGGGGGTCTAGTTTCCCAAATGGGGTCACTTGTGGGGGGTTTCCACTGTTTAGGCACATCAGGGGCTCTCCAAATGCAACATGGCGTCCAATCTCAATTCCAGCCAATTTTGGTTGGAAAAAGTCAAATAGTGCTCCTTCCATTCCGAGCTCTGCCATGCGCCCAAACAGTGGTTCCCCCCCACATATGGGTATCAGCGTACTCAGGACAAATTGGACAACAAATTTTGTGGTCCAATTTCTCCTGTTACCTATGGGAAAATAAAAAATTAGTGACTAAGAGATAATTTTTGTGGGAAAAAAATAGGATTTTTTATTTTCATGCCCGGGCATTATAAACTTGTGTGAAGCACTTGGGGGTTCAAAGTGCTCACCAAAGATCTAGATAAGTTCCTTAGGGGGTCTAGCTTCCAAAATGGGGTCACTTGTGGGGGGTTTCCACTGTTTAGGCTCATCTGGGGCACTACAAACGGAACATGACCCCCATCAATGTTTGCATTCCAAAACGTTACTTGCTTCTTTTCCAAGCCCTGCCATGCGCCCAAACAGTTTCCCCCCCCCACATATGGGGTATCAGCGTACTCAGGACAAATTGGACAACAAGTTTTGGGGTCCAATTTCCTTGGGAAAAATCAAAAATTTGGGACTAAAAAATCATTTTTGTGGAAAATTGTTTTTTTTTTCACACCCAGGCATTATAAACTTTTGTGAAACACTTTGGGGTTCAAAGTGCTCACAGCAGATCTAGATAAGTTCCTTAGGGGTCTAGTTTCCAAAATGGTGTCACTTGTGGGGGGTTTCCACTGTTTAGGCGTATCAGGGGCTCTCGAAACACGACATGGCGTCCAATCTCAATTCCAGCCAATTTTAGTTTGAAAAAGTCAAACGGCGCTCCTTCCCTTATGAGCTCTGCCGTGTGCCCAAACAGTGGTTTTCCCCCACATATGGGGTATTGGCGTACTCAGGAGAAATTGCACAACAACTTTATCTGTCCATTTTCTCCTTTTACCCTTGTGAAAATAAAAAAAAGTTTGTAAAAGATCATTTTTGTGGCTAAAAAGTTAAATATTAATTTTTTCCATCCACGTTGCTTCAGCTCCTGTGAAGCACCTGAAGGGTTAATAAACTTCTTGAATGTAGTTTTGAGTACCTTGAGGGGTGCAGTTTTTATAATGGTGTCACTTTTGGGTATTTTCTGCCATATAGACCCGTCAAAGTGACTTCAAATGTGAGGTGGTCCCTAAAAAAATGGCTTTGTAAATTTTGTTGTAAAAATGAGAAATCACTGGTCAACTTTTAACCCTTCTAATTTCCTAACAAAGAAAAATTTTCGTTCCAAAATTGTGCTGATGTAAAGTAGACATGTGGGAAATGTTATTTCTTAACTATTTTGTGTGACATATTTCTCTGTTTTAAGGGAAAAAAAATTCAAAGTTTGAAAATTGCAAAATTTTTAAAATTTTCGCCATATTTGCGTTTTTTTCAAAAATAAACGCAAGTTATATTGAAGAAATTTTACCAGTAACATGAAGTACAATATGTCACGAGAAAACATTCTCAGAATCGCGAAGATCCGTTGAAGCGTTCCAGAGTTATAACCTCATAAAGAGACAGTGGTCAGAATTGTAAAAATTGGCCCGGTCATTAACGTGCAAACCACCCTTGGGGGTGAAGGGGTTAAACACGGCCCCTCTTCCCGGGTCATGGGGTTTGTCCGATCCCCTATTCCTTTCCCCAGGTAACATGGGACGCAGCCTCAACAGTTCCGGACCAGGCTCAATGAAGATACCCACAGCCCGGTTTTTCTCCTTTACACCTACACTGTGCGTGACACATGTGCACATCAACCAATACCGCCAATTATAAAGGTTGGTCAAATACTCACCTTTAGTGGTTGTGCATCCAGGCACAACCCTGTGGTAAATGTGTGACTCAAAAGTGCTGCTGCTCCACCAGCTGGATTCCCCACAGGATCCAGGACATGTTGAAGAGGGAGGTTTCTGGTTGGCAGTGCTGTAAGGTCACCTCAACCAGAAACCTCCCTCTTTCTTGTGTAAAGAAATTATTTTCTTTCTCAGATCTTCTTAGATATTTCTTTTCATTAAAGGGGAAGGAGTTTTCTTTACTTGCTGGTCACCTATTTAATGAATAATTAGACTTCCCTATGGTTCAATTCTTGCTCATTAGAGTTTTATAGTGTAAACTTTAACTTTGTTCTTAAGACTGTTATTGAAGTGTACACATTTTTGCAACATTGTCTTGAACTAATTTGTTAGGAAAATTTAACTTTCTTGGGGTGTGCAAAATAACAAATCTTGTTAACAATTAGTGATGAGCGAACATGCTCATATAACATGTTATCCGAGCATGCACGGGTGTTATCAGAGCATCTGGGCACGCTCGTATATTACATTTGAGTGCCAACGCGGCTGCATGATTTGCAGCTGTTAGACTGCCTCAACACGAGATTCCCTAACAAACAGGCAATCCCTGCATGTGTTCAGGACGTCTAACAGCAGCAAATCATGCAGCTGTGGGGACTTGAATATTATATACGAGAATGCCCAGATGCCCGGATAACACCCGAGCGTGATCAGATAACCTCTTACCCAAGCACATTTGTGGGAGTATTTTGTAGTATCATATCCCATAAAAAATATTGATTCATTCTGAAAGGAAACTAAAGGTTCTCTGACATATCTGTTGGTGTACTCATTTATGCTGAACACTGTAGATATACACTGTGTTCCAAATTATTATGCAAATAATATTTTCTCAGATTTTCCCAAATTACCTATATGAATTGCAGTCATTGTAATTTTCCAGTCAAATAACTATTAGAGTACAATTGAAAGGTTTTTGTACAAACTGCCTATGATAACAGTATATTTTTTAAAAAATAAAACACTCAAACTGCACTCAAAATGCATGTTCCAAATTATTATGCACAGCATAGTTTTCTACCTTTTCATTTTAATAAAGAACAAAAAAAATGGTCATTTTTGAAATTGTAAGCATTAGCAGGTTATTACAAAATGAAATCAAACAGTTTTCAACTCAAAACTTTATTATAGGTGATGTTACATTTGCAAATAGGACCGCTTGTTCGAAAGGCGCTTCTGAACTCTCTCGTCCATTGAATTTTTCAGGTTTTGGATGGTTTCTGCTTCAATTGTTTTGCATGAGGACAGAATACCCTCCCAGAGCTGTTGCTTAGATGTGAACTGCCTCCCGCCATCATAGACACTCCTTTTGATGATGCTCCTGAGGTTCTCAATGGGGTTGAGGTCAGGGGAGCATGGGGGCCACACCATAAATTTGTCCCCTTTTATGCTCATAGCAGCCAGAGATGCAGATGTGTTATGTGCAGCATGAGACGGTGAATTATCTTGCATGAAAATGATCTTGCTGCGGAATGCACGGTTCTTCTTCTTGAACCATGGCAGGAAGTGCTGTTTGAGAAACTCAACATACACTATGGAGTTCATCTATACCCCTTCAGGGATAATAAAGGGGCCAACAATCTCTCTCCCCATGGTTCCAGCCCAAAACATTACTCCATCTCCTCCTTGTTGGCGCCGTAGCCGTGTTTACATGGGGTGTCCATCAACCAGCCATCCTCCACTCCATCTATCTGGACCATCGAGCGTTGCACGGCACTCATCGGTGAACAAAACAGTTTTGCAGTCAGTCTTCATGTATTGTTTGGACCACTGGAGCCGTTTCTGCTTGTGTGCAGTGGATAGAGGAGGTCGACAGGATGGCTTACGCACAGCTGCAAACCTCTGAAGGACCCTGAATCTTGTTGTTCGGGGGACTTTGGAGGCACCAGCAGCTTCAAAACCTTGTCTACTGCTATGACAAGGCTTTTTTGCCGCTGCTCTTTTAACCTGACGTAATTGGCTGTAGGAAAGAGTCCTCAATTTTCCCTTATCAGCACGCACACGTGTGTACTGTGAATCAGCTACATACTTCTTGTGCGATGATCACGATGAAGTGTCTTGACAATGTTGATTGTAGTCATGCCTTGAGCTAAACACTCCACAATTTGTTGCTTCTCAGCAGCCGACACATCCATTTTCTTTTCCATTTTGGCAGAAAATGTAGGCTGCTTAATAATGTGGGACAGCCTTCTTAAGTAGTCTTGCCTTTCATTGGACACACCTGCCAAACTAATTAGCACAGGTGTCTGCAATTGCTTGCATTGATATAAAGAGCCCTGACACACATCACCATCAATGAGTTTAACTGACAAGCAAAAAAATTCTTACCTTATCACTCCTAAACAATTTTTGCATAATAATTTGGAACACAGTGTATATATATATATATATATATATATATATATACATATATACTGTATATATACAGTACAGACCAAAAGTTTGGACACACCTTCTTATTCAAGGATTTTTCTGTATTTTCATGACTATGAAAATTGTAGAATCACACTGAAGGCATCAAAACTATGAATTAACACATGTGGAATTATACATTACACTTTACAAAAAAGTGTGAAACAACTGAAAATAGGTCATATTCTAGGTTCTTCAAAGTAGCCACCTTTTGCTTTGATTACTGCTTTGCACACAGAAAAGGTGAATGGATGGACTCTACATGCCTGGTTCCCACCGTGAAGCATGGAGGAGGTGGTGTGATGATGTGGGGGTGCTTTGCTGGTGACACTGTTGGGGATTTATTCAAAATTGAAGGCATAATGAACCAGCATGGCTACCACAGTAACTTGCAGCAGCATGCTATTCCATCCGGTTTACGCTTAGTTGGACTATCATTTATTTTTCAACAGGACAATGACCCCAAACACACCTCCAGGCTGTGTAAGGGCTTTTTTGACCAAGAAGGAGAGTGTTGGGGTGCTACGCCAGATGACCTGGCCTCCACAGTCACCAGACCTGAACCCAATCGAGATGGTTTGGGGTGAGCTGGACCGCTCACCGCTTCAATTTTGAATAAATTCCCAACAGTGTTGCCAGCAAAGCACCCCCACACCATCACACCACATCCTCCATGCTTCACGGTGGGAACCAGGCATGTAGAGTCCATCCATTCACCTTTTCTGTGTGCAAAGCAGTAATCAAAGCAAAAGGTGGCTACTTTGAAGAACCTAGAATATGACCTATTTTCAGTTGTTTCACACTTTTTTGTAAAGTGTAATGTATAATTCCACATGTGTTAATTCATAGCTTTGATGCCTTCAGTGTGATTCTACAATTTTCATAGTCATGAAAATACAGAAAAATCTTTGAATGAGAAGGTGTGTCCAAACTTTTGGTACTGTATATACCTCGTATATATGTATTTACTAGAAATAGGCCCGATGCTATTGCATCGAGAGTGCAGTGAAATGAACATCTGTGTATCTTTAGTGGTGCTAACAGGAGCAGTGGACATGTGTCACACCATTTGCGCTTTCCAACATACCTGTTCTATGTCATCCTTGCGCATTTGTGTATTGTATTTGTTGCATCCTTTGACTTCACAGCTGTGCACTGTCTCTTCCTTGTTGGCTGAGCCACCGCTGGCCGCGCGGCTTTGGCGGGGGATTCAAATCCCACGCTGCAAGGCTTATTGGCTCAGCCGGTGAGGGATTTGAATCCCGTGCCACTCATTGAATGAGCTCATCTCTGTGACTGGCAGGAGATGAGCTGATTAGCTGGGAAGCTTAATTGATTTTTTTCCCACACTAATCAGTTCACTTCAGGTTAGCTGGGGGCTCCCTCTGACGTCACTGATGCTGTGAGGAGTCCCCGGCTGACCTAAAGTGAACTGATTAGAGTGGGAAACAAACAATTAAGCTTCCCACACTAATCAGCTCATCTCCTGTGAGCCGTCGAGATGAACTGATTCATTCATGGGTTTACAGCCTGGCTGTCAGCATTAGCAGCGGTCCTTGCTGTAAACCTGTTAACCCTTTCAGATGGATTGCAGCGTGGGACCTGACTGAACGCCGGAGAGGTAAGAATATGGTTGCTTTATTATGTTATTTTTATTACAGGAGAACAGGGATTCAGAAGGAATTACCAGTAAAATAAAATATGGTCAAAAACTGTGTATTTATTTCATTAAAATCATTTTTAATTGTGTGTGTGTTTTTTTAACAATTTAATACAATAGGATTAATAATGGAGAGTTGTCTAATTGACAACTCTCCATTATTAATCCGGCTTAATGTCACCTTCCAATAGCAAGGTGGCCTTAACCCATTATTAACCCATTAGCCACAGCTACAGGGCAATGGGAATAGATGGGCTAAGTGCCAGAAAAGGCGCATCTAATAATAGATGTGCCTTTACTGGGGTGGCTGGGGGCAGATGTTAGTAGCCAGGGGGGGCACAAAAAAATGGACTCTCCCTAGGCTATTATTATCTGCCCTCACTCACTGGCTTTCCCTGTCTGGTGGCGAAAATACCGCAGGAGCCCAAGCATGACAATCGCATGCCAATTGCATAGAATCAGACCGTTTTTTCAATCCAGAAACTGGACCTTTTTTTTCTCAAAAATGGGTATGTACCCTTAATTAACACGTACATGTATGAAATTTTGCACGCATGCACTCATGTAATTGTTAATTGAACCATATATCAAACTACATGAAATGAAATGGTTTACTGTATGTAAACCATGTGTCATTTCATGTCGGATTCTGTAATGATTTTACAGAAGCCAGCAATTGAATTAGCGGCTACTCTGCTATGTAGAAGTGTATAATAATAATAATAATAATAATAATCTTTATTTATATAGCGCCATCATATTCCGCAGCGCTTTACAGTTTAACAGTTTCAGAACACAAGTCATAAGTAACAACGTTAATACAATAATTAAAGCAAAATAAGCCGCCCCTGCTCGTGAGAGCTTACAATCTACAATGAGGTGGGGGAGATACAAAGTACAGGTGTATATATACAATGGTGCATTTACAATGATGGTCCAGCCATCTTGAGGGAGTGAGGGATGGATGGAGATAGTGAATGGGCTACACACACACACACACACTTACACATAGAATGACTTTGATTAGTGAATGTGATAGGCCGCTCTGAACAAATGTGTTTTGAGGGAGCGCCTGAAACCATGCAAATTGTGGATAGTCCTAATTTCTTGGGGTAGAGCATTCCAGAGGATTGGCGCAGCGCGGGAGAAGTCTTGGAGTCGGGAGTGGGAGGTACGGATTAGTGCAGAGGTTAGTCGAAAGTCGTTTGCAGAGCGCAGCAGTCGGTTAGGCCGATAGATAGAAATGAGGGAGGAGATGTAGGGGGGTGCTGCACTGTGGAGAGCTTTGTGGGTGAGAACCAGTACTTTGAATTGTATCCTATAATGAATGGGCAGCCAGTGTAAGGACTGGCGAAGTGCGGACGCGTCCGAGTACCGATTAGCCAGATGGATTACCCTGGCTGCTGCATTAAGGATGGACTGGAGAGGGGATAGTCGAGTAATGGGGAGGCCAAGTAATAGAGCGTTGCAGTAGTCCAGGCGGGAGTGGATCAATGCTACAGTGAGGGTTTTTGTTGTTTCCAAGGTGAGAAAAGGGCGGATTCTAGAGATGTTCTTTAGGTGTAGGCGGCAAGAGCGGGCAAGAGATTGTATATGGGAGGTGAAGGAGAGATTGGTGTCAAACATAACACCCAGACAGCGAGCCTGCTGCCGGGGTGTTATTATGGTGCCGCCCACGGAGAGGGATATGTCAAATTTAGGGAGGTTAGTAGACGGCGGGAGCAGAAGAAGTTCAGTTTTGGAGAGGTTGAGTTTCAGATAGAGAGCGGACATGATGTTGGAGACTGCGGACAGACAGTCGGTGGCGTTCTGTAGTACAGCAGGGGTGAGGTCGGGGGATGATGTGTATAGTTGTGTGTCATCAGCATAAAGATGGTACTGAAAGCCAAATCTGCTGATGGTCTGTCCAATTGGGGCCGTGTAGAGAGAGAAGAGAAGGGGGCCAAGGACTGAGCCCTGGGGTACACCGACAGTGAGAGGAAGTGGAGATGATGTGGAGCCAGAGAACGAAACACTGAAGGAGCGGTCAGAAAGATAGGAGGAGAACCAGGAGAGAACAGTGTCCTTAATACCTAGTGACTGGAGCCTAGACAGTAGGAGACGGTGGTCAACCGTGTCGAAAGCTGCAGAAAGGTCGAGAAGAATGAGCAGAGAGTGGTCACCGTTACGTTTTGCTGTAAGAAGGTCATTGGTCACTTTAATGAGTGCAGTTTCGGTCGAATGTAGGGGGCGAAAGCCGGACTGTGAAGGGTCTAGGAGGGAGTGATTGGAGAGGTAACGGGTAAGGCGGGAGTAGACTAGGCGCTCCAAAAGTTTAGAGATGAAGGGGAGATTGGAGACCGGTCTGTAGTTGTTTGTGCAGGAAGGGTCGAGAGCGGGTTTCTTTAGTAGTGGAGTAATGATGGAGTGTTTGAAGGATGATGGGAAAATGCCAGAGGAGAGTGAGAGATTAAAGATTTTAGTTAGGTGAGTTGTGACAACTGGAGAGAGAGACTGGAGGAGATGTGAGGGAATGGGGTCGGTAATGCATGTAGTCGGACGAGAGGAAGAGAGGAGTCTGGAGACTTCTTCTTCTGTGATGGGATCAAATGTGGAAAGTGAGCCAGGGGAACAGCAGGGTGGGATGGGAGTCACAGCCCTTGGTGGTTGAGAGCAGATTTCCTGACGGATAGTATCTATTTTTTCTGTAAAATGGGAGGCCAGGTTGTCAGCACAGATGTCTGTGATAGGGGCTTGTGCTTTTGGCCTGAGGAGGGAGTGAAAAGTGTCAAAAAGTTTCTTGGGGTTGTTGGCTAGTGAGGAGATCAGGGTGGTGAAGTAGGTCTGTTTGGCGAGGTGAAGGGCTGCATTATATGTTCTTAACATGAATTTAAAGTGGATGAAGTCTTCTGGTGTGCGGGTTTTTCTCCAAAGGCGTTCAGCACTCCTAGAGCATCGCTGAAGAAGTTGAGTTTGCAATGTGAGCCAGGGCTGTTTTACTGTGTGTTTGGAAGTTCTGAGGGTGAGCGGCGCTACTTGGTCAAGGGTGCTTCTAAGAGTGTCATTGTAGTGCTGAACAGCCAGATTAGGACAAGAAAAAGAGGAGATTGGGGACAGCGATGAGTGTAGGGAGTCTGAAAGTGTCTGAGGGTTAATGGCTTGTAGATTTCTGAATGTGTGGTAGGTAGGAGTGCGCTGGGGTGGTCGAGGATTTGTGAGCGTGAAGGAGAGAATGTTGTGGTCAGAGAGTGGAAGCGGTGAGTTATTTAGGTGGGAGATTGAACAGAGGCGGACAAAGACCAGGTCAAGGGTGTTACCATCCTTGTGTGTCTCAGAGGTTGAAAGCTGTGAGAGTCCTAGAGAAGTGGTTAGTGATAGAAGCTGAGATGCAGATGTGGAAGTAGGGCTGTTAATGGGGATGTTGAAGTCTCCAAGGATAAGGGTTGGTAGTTCTGAGGACATGAAGTGCGGCAGCCAGGCAGAGAAGTGGTCAAGGAACTGGGTGGGCGAGCCTGGGGGCCGATATATGACCGCTACTCTGAGGGAGAGGGGAAAAAAGAGCCTGATGGTGTGGACCTCAAAAGAAGGGAATGAGAGTGATGGAATTGGGGGGATGACCTGGAAAGTGCATTGTGGGGACAGGAGTATGCCAACTCCACCACCATGTCTGTTTGTGGGTCTCGGGGAATGGGAGAACTGTAAGCCACCATAGGAAATGGCAGCAGGGGAGACCGTGTCAGAATCCTGAATCCAGGTTTCAGTGAGGGCCAACAGATGAAGAGAGTTGTTCAGAAAGTAGTTGTGCAGGAAGGTTAGCTTGTTGCATGCAGACCGTGGATTCCAGAGGGCACAATTAAACGAAGGAGATGAGGGAGTGCAAGTAATATTAATAAGATTATTATGGTTTCGATATGAGGTAGGGTGGGGATTGAGGTTGGGGGATGGTGGACCAGGGTTGGGGGAGATGTCCCCTGAAATCAGTAGGAGTAGGAAGATAAAGAGCAGGTAGTTGTTGGAGTTGTAAGTCGGTTTTTTCTGTGATGTGTTTGGGCAAGATGGGCTGAGGTTTCTCAGGAAGGTGAGGAGTGTATGGGAGCTGTACATGGGAGAGGGAAGTATGGAGGGGCTGATGTGTATGAGTCGTGATGGAGGGGGGATGGGGCGGTGAATGTGGATGGCAAGGGAACACAGGAGGATAGAGGTAAAGTACATAATTAAAAAGAAAGCAAAGTGTGGGCTACCTGATTCCTGCCCTGATTAACTGCCATGGATAACTGCCGTTTACACGATGCTTGACTTCTGTGATGCTTAGCTTTCTGTGATGCGTGCACCTACACATGCGTGCACCCCTTAGACTACTCCTAAATATATAGCCCACACTACAGGGTTAGGAGAGTGGGATTGTGGGAACTGGTTTGGGATAATTTGGCAGCTGGGGCCAGCACACCAGGGGGTGGTTAAATGATCAAGGGCCTAGACCTGGCAACATCTATATGTTTTAGCACCTTCCACCTGATTAGATCTACAGAGGCCCAATTCACAGGATATGAAGCAGTAAGTATTAAACAGTGCTAAAATGAATTATACTAAAGCTTTAGCAGGCACATTAAAATATGTAGCAAAATGGTAAAGCAGCAGATGACAGACAGTGAGCAGAAGTATGGAGTTGTACCATTGGAATATATTGCAGCAGAAAAGACAGCCAGCAGAGGTGGGGATTGTACCATTCAGCTGCTTGCTGACAATGAATGCAGTGCATACATGCAGACAGGACAATTCAGATGTTGGATGATTTGATTACCATTGGGATATATTGCAGCAGAAAAGACAGCCAGCAGAGGTGGGGATTGTACCATTCAGCTGCTTGCTGACAATGAATGCAGTGCATACATGCAGACAGGACAATTCAGATGTTGGATGATTTGATTACCATTGGGATATATTGCAGCAGAAAAGACAGCCAGCAGAGGTGGGGATTGTACCATTCAGCTGCTTGCTGACAATGAATGCAGTGCATACATGCAGACAGGACAATTCAGATGTTGGATGATTTGATTACCATTGGGATATATTGCAGCAGAAAAGACAGCCAGCAGAGGTGGGGATTGTACCATTCAGCTGCTTGCTGACAATGAATGCAGTGCATACATGCAGACAGGACAATTCAGATGTTGGATGATTTGATTACCATTGGGATATATTGCAGCAGAAAAGACAGCCAGCAGAGGTGGGGATTGTACCATTCAGCTGCTTGCTGACAATGAATGCAGTGCATACATGCAGACAGGACAATTCAGATGTTGGATGATTTGATTACCATTGGGATATATTGCAGCAGAAAAGACAGCCAGCAGAGGTGGGGATTGTACCATTCAGCTGCTTGCTGACAATGAATGCAGTGCATACATGCAGACAGGACAATTCAGATGTTGGATGATTTGATTACCATTGGGATATATTGCAGCAGAAAAGACAGCCAGCAGAGGTGGGGATTGTACCATTCAGCTGCTTGCTGACAATGAATGCAGTGCATACATGCAGACAGGACAATTCAGATGTTGGATGATTTGATTACCATTGGGATATATTGCAGCAGAAAAGACAGCCAGCAGAGGTGGGGATTGTACCATTCAGCTGCTTGCTGACAATGAATGCAGTGCATACATGCAGACAGGACAATTCAGATGTTGGATGATTTGATTACCTGTGTGAAGAGAGAAGATGAATGTTAATTCCATGCCATGGATAACTGCCGTTTACACGATGCTTGACTTCTGTGATGCTTAGCTTTCTGTGATGCGTGCACCCCACACATGAACTATATATATATATATATATATATATATATTATATATATATATATATAGGATTATTTGCTTTTTAAAATGATGTGTACAGTTTGTTTTTTACAATGTTATTTTAACATGAATTTTTACATAGAGAGAACAGCTCTATGTAAAACCTCATATTAAAATCGCATTGCATACGGATGGAAAACGGATAGAAAACTAATGGTGCGATTAAAAGTCGTATACAAATCACATGACCCATCGCATGCCAATTGCATAGAATTTGACCATTTTTTCTATCCTGAAAACAGACCGTTTTTTTTCTCAAAAATGGGTATAAACCTTTAATTAACACGTACATGTATGAAATTTTGCACACATGCACTCATGTAATTGTTAATTGAAGCCATATATCAAGCTACATGAAATGAAATGATTTACTGTATGTAAACCATGTGTCATTTCATGTCGGATTCTGTAATGATTTTACAGAAGCCGGCAATTGAATTAGCGGCTATTCTGCTATGTAGAAGTGTAAGAACTATATATATATACAGTATATATGTATATGTATATATATATATATATATATATATATATATACATATACATATATATATATATATACATATACATATATGTATATATATATATTGTAGGGATCCGCTCTGGTAGGCAGGGGCCGGGCCGCAGTAATGAGGCATACACACAGGCTTTTAGTTCAAAGTTCAGTGGTTTTAACCCCTCTCTGCCATCAGACGTACTATTCCGTCCATGTGACTCTGGACCTAATTCCCATGGACGTAATAGTACGTCATGGGCGATCAGCTGCGCTCCCGGGGGGAGCGCAGCTGATCGCCGCCGGGTGTCAGCTGATTATCACAGCTGACACCCGTGACTGTGTGTCAGGAGCGGTCACGGACCGCTCCCGGCACATTAACCCTTGGCACACCGCGATCAAACATGATCGCGGTGTACCCGGGGCACAGGGGAGGATCGCGCAGGCAGGGGGCTCCCTGCGCGCTCCCCTGAGACCCTCAGAGCAGCGCGATGTGTCGCGTTGTTCCGAGGGTCCGTCCTCCCTCCAGGTCCCCGGATCCAAGATGGCGCCGGGGTCCTGCAGGGAGGCGGCTTCCTCAGTGCCTGCTGAGAGCAGGCGCAGAAGAAGCCTGCAGTGATGCCAGAGCGATCGCTGGTGTGACAGAGTGCTGTGCACACTGTCACACCAGCGATCTGATAAAATACTGTGATGTCCCACCCTGGGACAAAGTAAAAAAGTAAAAAAAGTAAAAATAAAAAGTGTAAAAAAAAAATCATAAAAAAAAAAAAATATTCCCCAATAAATTCATTTTTTCCTGTAAATAAAAAAAACAAAGCAATAAAAGTACACATATTTGGTATCGCCGCGTCCGTAACGACCCCCCCTATAAAACTGTCCCACTAGTTAACCCCTTTAGTGAACCCCTTAAAAAAAAAAAAAAGAAGCAAAAAATCAATGCTTTATCATCATACCGCCGAACAAAAAGTGAAATAACACGCGATCAAAAAGACCGATATAAATAAACATGGTACCACTGAAAACGTCATCTTGTCCCGCAAAAAACGAGCTGTCACACAGCATCATGAGCGAAAAAATAAAAAAGTTATAGCTCGCAGAATAAAGCGATGCAAAAATAATGATTTTTTTTATAAAAATTGTTTTAATTCTATAAAAGCGCCAAAACCTAAAAAAATGATATAAATGAGGTATCGCCATAATCGTACTGACCCGAAGAATAAAACTGTTTTATCAATTTTACCACACGCGGAACGGTATAAACGCCTCCCCCAAAAGAAATTCATGAATTGCTGATTTTTGTTCATTCTAACCACCCAAAAATCGAAATAAAAAGCGATCAAAAAATGTCACGTGCTCAAAAATGGTACAAAAAAAAACGTCAACTCGTCCCGCAAAAAATAAGACCTCACATGACTCTGTGGGCCAAAATATGCAAAAATTATAGCTCTCAAAATGTGGTGATGCAAAAAACTATTTTTTGCAATAAAAAGCGTCTTTTAGCGTGACAGCTGCCAATCACAAAAACCCGCTATAAATAGTAAATCAAACCACCTTTATCACCCCCTTAGGTAGGGAAAAATAATAAAATTAAAAAAATGTATTTATTTCCATTTTCCCGTTAGGGTTAGGGTTGCGGCTAAAGTTAGGGTTAGGGTTGGCGCTAACGTTAGTATTAGGGTTAGGGTTGGCGCTAACGTTAGGATTAGGGTTGGGATTAGGGTTAT
Organism: Oophaga sylvatica; assembly: GCA_033576555.1. NCBI lineage: Eukaryota > Metazoa > Chordata > Amphibia > Anura > Dendrobatidae > Oophaga > Oophaga sylvatica. The sequence continues at coordinate 206,340,899 of JARQOD010000006.1, read as the reverse complement.
GGGTGTGTTAGGGTTAGGTTTGTGGTTAGGGTTGGGACTAGGGTTATTGGTGTTTGGGGTTAGGGTTGGAGTTAGAATTGGGGGGTTTCTGCTGTTTAGGCACATCAGGAGCTCTCGAAATGTGACATGGCGTCTGATCTCAATTCCAGCCAATTCTGCGTTGAAAAAGTCAAATGGTGCTCCTTCACTTCTGAGCTCTGCCATGCGCCCAAACAGTAGTTTACCCCACATATGGGGTATCAGCATACTCTGGACCCCAAGAGTTATTGTGCAATTTGGCCTATTTCTCCTGTTACCCTTGAGAAAATAAAAAACTGGGGGCGACAAAATCATTTTTGTAAAAAAAAAATGATTTTTTTGTTTTTACGGCTGTATGTTATAAAACTTCTGTGAAGTACTTGGGGCTTCATAGCGCTCACCACCACACTTCTAGATAAGTTCCTTGTGGGGTCTATTTTCCAAAATGGGGTCACTTGTGGGGGGTTTCCACTGTTTAGGCGCATCAGGGGCTCTCCAAATGCGACATGACGCCCCCAGACCATTCCATCAAAGTCTGCAATCCAAAACGTCACTACTTCCCTTCCGAGCCCCGACGTGCGCCCATACAGTAGTTTACTCCCACATATTGGGTATCAGCGTACTCAAGACAAATTGGACAACAACTTTTGGGCTCAAATTTCTCCTGTTACCCTTGTGAAAATAAAATATTGGGGGCGAAAAAATCATTTTTGTAAAAAAAAAAAGGATTTTTTATTTTTACGGCTGTACGTTATAAACTTCTGTGAAGCACTTCGGGGTTCAAAGTGCTCACCACACATCTAGATAAGTTCCTTGTGGGGTCTATTTTCCAAAATGGGGTCACTTGTGGGGGGTTTCCACTGTTTAGGCGCATCAGGGGCTCTCCAAATGCGACATGACTCCCCCAGACCATTCCATCAAAGTCTGCAATCCAAAACGTCACTACTTCCCTTCCGAGCCCCGACGTGCGCCCATACAGTAGTTTACTCCCACATATTGGGTATCAGCATACTCAGGACAAATTGGACAACAACTTTTGGGGTCCAATTTCTCCTGCTACCCTTGTGAAAATAAAATATTGGGGGCTAAAAAATCATTTTTGTAAAAAAAAAAAGAATTTTTTTATTTTACGGCTGTACGTTATAAACTTCTGTGAAGCACTTTGGGGTTCAAAGTGCTCACCACACATCTAGATAAGTTCCTTGAGGGGTCTAGTTTCCAAAATGGTGTCATTTGTGGGGGGTTTCCACTGTTTAGGCAGATCAGGAGCTCTCCAAACACGACATGGCATCCAGCCAATTCTGCGTTGAAAAAGTCAAACGGCGCTCCTTCCCTTCCAAACTCTGCCATGCACCCAAACAGTGGTTTACCCCCACATATGGGGTATCAGCGCACTCAGGACAAATTGCACAATAACTTTTGGAGTCTTGTTTCCCTTGGGAAAATAAAAATTGGGGTGAAAAGATCAATTTTGTGGAAAAAATATAATTTTTTAATTTTACGGCTCTACGTTATAAACTTGTGTGAAGCACTTGGGGGTTCAAATTGCTCACCAAAGATCTAGATAAGTTCCTTAGGGGGTCTAGTTTCCCAAATGGGGTCAGTTGTGGGGGGTTTCCACTGTTTAGGCACATCAGGGGCTCTCCAAATGCAACATGGCGTCCAATCTCAATTCCAGCCAATTTTGGTTGGAAAAAGTCAAATAGTGCTCCTTCCATTCCGAGCTCTGCCATGCGCCCAAACAGTGGTTCCCCCCCACATATGGGGTATCAGCGTACTCAGGACAAATTGGACAACAAATTTTGTGGTCCAATTTCTCCTGTTACCTATGGGAAAATAAAAAATTAGTGACTAAGAGATAATTTTTGTGGGAAAAAAATAGGATTTTTTATTTTCATGCCCGGGCATTATAAACTTGTGTGAAGCACTTGGGGGTTCAAAGTGCTCACCAAAGATCTAGATAAGTTCCTTAGGGGGTTTAGCTTCCAAAATGGGGTCACTTGTGGGGGTTTCCACTGTTTAGGCTCATCTGGGGCACTACAAACGGAACATGACCCCCATCAATGTTTGCATTCCAAAACGTTACTGCTTCTTTTCCAAGCCCTGCCGTGCGCCCAAACAGTTTCCCCCCCCCACATATGGGGTATCAGCGTACTCAGGACAAATTGGACAACAAGTTTTGGGGTCCAATTTCCTTGGGAAAAATCAAAAATTTGGGACTAAAAAATCATTTTTGTGGAAAATTGTTTTTTTTTTTTTCACACCCAGGCATTATAAACTTTTGTGAAAACACTTTGGGGTCCAAAGTGCTCACAACAGATCTAGATAAGTTCCTTAGGGGGTCTATTTTCCAAAATGGTGTCACTTGTGGGGGGTTTCCACTGTTTAGGCGTATCAGGGGCTCTCCAAACACGACATGGCGTCCAATCTCAATTCCAGCCAATTTTAGTTTGAAAAAGTCAAACGGCGCTCCTTCCCTTACGAGCTCTGCCGTGTGCCCAAACAGTGGTTTTCCCCACATATGGGGTATTGGCGTACTCAGGAGAAATTGCACAACAACTTTATCTGTCCATTTTCTCCTTTTACCCTTGTGAAAATAAAAAAAAGTTTGTAAAAGATCATTTTTTGGGGCTAAAAAGTTAAATATTAATTTTTTCCATCCACGTTGCTTCAGCTCCTGTGAAGCACCTGAAGGGTTAATAAACTTCTTGAATGTAGTTTTGAGTACCTTGAGGGGTGCAGTTTTTATAATGGTGTCACTTTTGGGTATTTTCTGCCATATAGACCCCTCAAAGTGACTTCAAATGTGAGGTGGTCCCTAAAAAAATGGCTTTGTAAATTTTGTTGTAAAAATGAGAAATCACTGGTCAACTTTTAACCCTTCTAATTTCCTAACAAAGAAAAATTTTGGTTCCATAATTGTGCTGATGTAAAGTAGACATGTGGGAAATGTTATTTCTTAACTATTTTGTGTGACATATTTCTCTGTTTTAAGGGAAAAAAAATTCAAAGTTTGAAAATTGCAAAATTTTTAAAATTTTCGCCATATTTGCGTTTTTTTCAAAAATAAACGCAAGTTATATCGAAGAAATTTTTACCAGTAACATGAAGTACAATATGTCACGAGAAAACAATCTCAGAATCGCGAAGATCCGTTGAAGCGTTCCAGAGTTATAACCTCATAAAGAGACAGTGGTCAGAATTGTAAAAATTGGCCCGGTCATTAACGTGCAAACCACCCTTGGGGGTGAAGGGGTTAATAACGGGTTCAACAAAAAGTCCAGATAACAAAATCAAAGCAGAACATAAATCACTCCAGTTTGGAGAACCACTGGTCCCAGACTCACCCTTGCTTGGGACGGGCTTAACTAAGCGGCTGCAGGACAGCAGAGACCGCCAGGTGCCATTCCGGGTGGTCTGGTACTCGCTTCCTGGTGCACACTGACACACTGTAACAAAACAAGCTTCCAGGCTGACTCCAGCCAAACTCCTTCCTTCCACACCACATACTCCCACAGCTTCTTGTTAAATAGGCCTAGTCCACACCCTCAGGTGAGGTATACATCAGCTGACCTGATCACGTGACTATGACCTCATCACAGGTCCTTGTGATCATGGAAAATCCTAAGCAAACTTCAGTCTGCTAGAAGAAATATATCTCCCATCCAGCAAGATCCCCTTTGGTGTACCTCCCCCCTTTGTTCAACCTTAGGAGGGTGGACACATGACATACAGTGAACTCTGGACAGTGCATCTGCGTTCCCCTGTAATTTGCCTGCCCGATGTTCTACTGAAAATTTGAAATTTTGCAGGGACAGAAACCACCTGGTGACTCGTGCATTTCTCTCTTTGGCTTGACTCATCCAAGTCAGAGAGGAATGATCAGTTACCAACCGAAACGTTCTCCCCAACAGAGAGTAGCGCAATGACTCCAGTGCCCATTTGATGGCCAGGCACTCTCTCTCTACAATGCTGTATCTGGTTTCAGCTGGAGTAAGCTTTCGACTCAGGAAACTAATGGGATGCTCCTCCCCGTTAACCTCCTGGGACAGCACGGCACCCAGACCTACCTCTGACACATCAGTCTGGACAATAAATTCTCTTTTGAAGTCGGGTGTGATCAGAACTGGTGACCCACACAGTGCCCCTTTTAGTTTTACAAACGCTTCTTCAATCTGATCATTCCAGCGCACCATTACCGACTTCCTCCCTTTCAGGCAGTCAGTTAACGGCGCCGACAGGGTTGCAAAATTGGGAATAAACCGCCGGTAATATCCCACTAACCCCAAAAACCCTTTCACTTGTTTTGTGGTGAGGGGACGGGGCCAGTTTTGGATTGCCTCCACTTTGTTTATTTGAGGTTTGATAACTCCTCTCCCAATCACATACCCCAGGTACCGAGCTTCCTCCAACCCTATGGAACACTTCTTTGGGTTGGCAGTTAGCCCTGCTTGTCGCAGAGAATCAATCACCGCCTGTACCTTGGCTAAGTGACTTTCCCAGTCTGTACTGTACACCACAATATCATCCAGATAGGCCGTGGCATATCGGCGATGAGGACGAAGAACAACGTCCATTAACCTCTGGAAAGTCGCTGGAGCGCCATGCAACCCGAAGGGTAGGACTATATACTGGAACAGTCCCTCGGGTGTTACAAAAGCCATTTTCTCTCTCGCTGCTTTTGTTAGGGGCACCTGCCAATACCCTTTTGTGAGGTCAATGACTGAAAAATACCGGGCCTGCCCAAACCGCTCTATTAACTCATCGACCCGGGGCATGGGGTAGGCGTCAAATTTAGAAATTTCATTCAGTTTTCTGAAGTCATTACAGAACCTTAGTGTCCCATCTGGTTTTGGTATTAGGACTTTTGGGCTGGCCCACTCACTCTGGGACTCTTCAATAACCCCCAACTGCAGCATCTTCTTTACTTCTTCCGAGATGGCTTGTCGCCGGGCCTCAGGCACCCGATACGGCTTTAATCGGACTTTGGCCTGCGGCTCCGTGACAATGTCATGTTGGATTAGGGAGGTACGGCCAGGGAGCTCTGAGAAAACATCGGTATTTCGGCTAACAAACTCTCGGACCTCCTGAACTTGTCTAGGAGACAAAGTGTCTGCTATTTTGACGGCGGAGAGGACTTCTCTTGCCTTCTCCTGAGGCAAGGGAGCCCTCTCTACTGGAAATGCAGGCCGTGGACAAGCCTCACCAAGAGGGTCTCTGTCTTTCCATGGTTTGAGCAGATTCACATGGTATACCTGTTCTGGCTTTCTTCGCCCTGGTTGGTGTACTTTATAGTTTACGGGACCCACCTTCTCCATAATCTCGTAGGGTCCCTGCCACCTTGCAAGGAACTTACTATCCACTGTAGGCACAAGTACCAACACCCGATCCCCAGGGTTAAAGGACCTTACCCGTGCCTCCCGGTTATAGACCTGCCTCTGTGACCTTTGTGCTGCTTCCATATGTTCTCGGACTAATGGTAGGACTGTCTCCATTCTCTCTTGCATTTTGGCCACATGTTCTATCACACTTTTGTGGGGAGTTGGTTGGTTCTCCCAGGTCTCTTTAGCTATATCGAGTAAGCCACAGGGATGTCTGCCATATAATAGTTCGAAGGGCGAGAACCCCGTAGATGCCTGGGGCACCTCCCACACTGCAAACATCAGGTATGGCAACAAGAGATCCCAGTCCTTACCATCCTTAGAGACAGCTTTTTTCAACATATTCTTCAGGGTCTTATTGAACCTTTCTACCAACCCGTCTGTTTGAGGATGATAGACCGATGTGCGCAACTGTTTAACACTCAACAAGTGGCAGAGTTCCTTCATGATTTTTGACATAAAGGGGGTCCCCTGGTCTGTTAAGATTTCTTGAGGGATTCCCACCCGAGAAAACATACCCATGAGTTCTTTTGCAATAAGTTTGGCAGAGGTGTGGCGCAGGGGAATAGCCTCAGGATACCTGGTAGCGTAATCTAAAACTACGAGGATATGTTGGTGACCCCTCGCTGATTTATTAACAGGCCCCACCAGATCCATGGCTATTCTCTCAAACGGGACCTCTATAATTGGTAATGGTACTAAAGGACTCCGAAAATGAGGCTGCGGACTGGTTACCTGGCACACGGGACAAGAGTTACAATACCGTTTAACTTCTTCATAGACCCCTAGCCAGTAAAACCTTTGTAGAATTCGGTCTAGGGTTTTCTTTAGACCCAGATGTCCCCCCAGTACATGCGCATGCGCTAGGTCCATTACCAACTTACGATACGACTGGGGTACCAGCAATTGCTCGACAATTTCCCCACCCGATACAGCAAATCTTGGTTCAGCTCAAATCGGGGAAATACTGTAGCTGCCCCGGGTTGTTGGGGTTCCCCATTGACAACCAGTACATTTTCCCGAGCTCGAGCCAATGTAGGGTCCCGGAGTTGCGCCGTACCAAAATTGTCACCTGCCACATTTAAGTCTGACAATTCCGGTCCCGGTTGCAAATCTTCCATCTCCCCAGCTAACACTTCTATAGGAGAGGGGTTTTCCTCCTCACCCGAAGGCAAAGGTACTCCTACCGGCAGCACATCTTCCTCTGGGCCACCAGGTTCATGCCCGATTTCTGGAGAATGCAACCTGGTTGCCACTGGTGCCGACGACTGTTCCGTGGGAGGGGTAATTACAGGCCAAAGCACAGAAAATAACGGAAAATCTCTCCCCATTAGTACCTCATAATGCAAATTAACCACCACCCCCACCTCGTGGCACTTCCTCCCCGCTGGCGTGTTGATCATCACCAGGGCGGTAGGATAATGTTTTAGGTCCCCATGTATACACAATACACCCATTATCCGACCAGTATACTCGCTGATTTGGACGTGGCTGGCTCGTATTAGGGTCACGAGACTCCCTGAGTCCAGAAGAGCCACAGCAGGGTTACCCTCCACCTCCACTTTACACAAATGGTTCATACTGGGTCCCTCTGGTTTGCCCACTGCACACATGTGTTCGGCATAGTGAGACTGATAGTACCCATAGTTTGTGTCCATGGGCTCAGTCAGGTGGGGGCAATCAGCTCTCACATGTCCTGGTTCTTGGCACCGCCAACAGATTAAGGGGCCTCTTTCGTCCCCAGACGTGTCTTGGGCGGCCTTCCGAGTCTCTGCTCGCCGAACAGCGGGTGAAGGTTTGGGGAATTTACTCATTACCTTCCGGGTAGTCTCTCTCTGTATCTCCTTGGTAGCCCCATATCTTTCAATGAGGTCTACATTTGGAGACCATCAGTAGGGGCTGCCTGTCCAACCCAGGTTTGCAGGGTGTAGGGCAAAGTCCTCCAGAATTTATCAGTCACTATACGATCCAGCATAGCACGGGGTGACAACACCTCCGGCTGCAACCACTTTTCCATCAGGTGTATCAAGTCATAATACTGGGACCGAGCTGGCTCGGAAGGGGAAAACTTCCACTGGTATACCCGCTGGGCCCGGACTAACACATTTACCCCAAGACGTGCGAGTATCTCACCCTTGACGATCTCGTAGTCCGTCTGATGCTCGGGGGGTAGGTCCCTATAGGCTTTCGCGGGTCCTGGAGCCAAAAACGGAGCCACGATCTCAGCCCACTGGTCCAGGGGCAGTCTTTCCCTCTTAGCCACGCCTTCAAACAACTCCAGGTACACCTCGACGTCATCTGATTGCTCCATCTTTGGGATCGCTGTACGCACCACTTTCCAGACATCCTGGTATCCCCGGGCAGCTCCTGCTGTCTGCGGCGCTGCGATTTGCTGCATCAGAAGACTATTGGTTTCCTGTTGCTGCTGCATAGCCTGCTGTCGCATGGCCTCCACCAGCATTTTTACTGTGCCCTCCATCTTCGGACAGCTATCCACCGGGTTTTGCGTCACTTTCTTCACCCAGGACATTTACTGTCATGCAGAGAAAAAAAATAAAAAAAACATCCACAAAAAAAAACAGCCTGACCTCACTGCGTATGCCCGCATTCTCCACCAATTGTAGGGATCCGCTCTGGTAGAACCACTGGTCCCAGACTCACCCTTGCTTGGGACGGGCTTAACTAAGCGGCTGCAGGACAGCAGAGACCGCCACTTGCCATTCCGGGTGGTCTGGTACTTGCTTCCTGGTGCACACTGACACAATGTAACAAAACAAGCTTCCAGGCTAACTCCAGCCAAACTCCTTCCTTCCACACCACATACTCCCACAGCTTCTTGTTAAATAGGCCTAGTCCACACCCTCAGGTGAGGTATACATCAGCTGACCTGATCACGTGACTATGACCTCATCACAGGTCCTTGTGATCATGGAAAATCCTGAGCAAACTTCAGTCTGCTAGAAGAAATATATCTCCCATCCAGCAAGATCCCCTTTGGTGTACCACAATATATATATAGGATTATTTGCTTTTTAACCCCTTAACCCCAAGGGTGGTTTGTACGTTAATGACGGGCCAATTCTTACAATTCTGACCACTGTCTCTTTATGAGGGTATAACTCTGGAACGCTTCAACGGATCTTCGTTATTCTGAGATTGTTTTCTTGTGACATATTGTACTTCACGTTAGTGGTAAAATTTCTTCGATATAACTTATTTTTGAAAAAAACGCAAATATGGCGAAAATTTTGAAAATTTTGCATTTTTCAAACTTTGAATTTTTATTCCCTTAAAACAGAGAAATATGTCATACAAAATAGTTAAGAAAGAACATTTCCCACATGTCTACTTTACATCAGCACAATTTTGGAACCAAAATTTTTTTGTTGTTAGGAAATTATAAGGGTTAAAAGTTGACCAGTGATTTCTCATTTTTACAACAAAATTTACAAAGCCATTTTTTTAGGGACCACCTCACATTTGAAGTCACTTTGAGGGTCTATATGGCAGAAAATGCCCAAAAGTGACACCATTCTAAAAACTGCACCTCTCAAGGTACTCAAAACCACATTCAAGAAGTTTATTAACCCTTCAGGTGCTTCACAGGAGCTGAAGCAACGTGGAAGGAAAAAATGAATATTTTACTTTTTAAAGTTAAGCGCAGCTGATCGCCTTCGATGTACTATCCCATCCCTTGGAATTAGGTACCAGGTCACATGGATGGGATAGTACGTCCGATGACAGAAAAGGGTTAAAATGATGTGTACATTTTTTTTTTTACAATGTTATTTTAACATGAATTTTTACATAGAGAGAACTGCTCTATGTAAAACCTCATGTTAAAATCGCATTGCATACGGATGAAAAACGGATGGTGCAATTAAAAGTCACAGAGAAATCGCATGACAATCGCATGCCAATTGCATAGAATCGGACCGTGTTTTTCATCCAGAAAACTGACCTTTTTTTTTTCTCAAAAATGGGTATGTACCCTTAATTAACAAGTACATGTATGAAATTTTGCACACATGCACTCATGTAATTGTTAATTAAAACCATATATCAAACTACATGAAATGAAATGGTTTACTGTATGTAAACCATGTGTCATTTCATGTCGGATTCTGTAATGATTTTACAGAAGCCGGCAAATGAATTAGCGGCTATTCTGCTATGTAGAAGTGTTTGAATTATATATATATATATATTGTAACATTTCCAGGGGGTTTAGCTCTAGGATCGCTGTCTGGGTAGACAGAATGGCATGAAAACAGTTCATTCAGACAGCAGTTCTGGTGCAAAACTGGCCGCAACCAGCTTTATTAAAGTCCACAGCAAACAGATTAAAACAAAGCATAAACAGAAAACCTGGGCTTGTCTAGCCTCTAATTACACTTAGATAGATGGCCTTCTCTATCCGGGACCCAGACTCTACCAGTCTGTGCCCAAAACAACACATATCACATATGTTACCAGTATGGAGCTTCACAGATACTCCTCCTTGTGTCTGAAGGCACCTTCCATGTCCAGACTTGAGAGAGATCCACTCCTATTCAGCCGCTCTTCACACGGATTCGCACTGAGACTACTCCTATGTCCGGGGTCCTTCCTGCACCCAAACTGAGATAGCTCAAACACTCTTGGAGACTGCTTCCTTGTGCCAGGACACCTCTCTGTGTCCAGGCTAAAGACAGCTCTAACACTCTTGGAGACTGCTTCCTTGTGCCAGGACACCTCTCTGTGTCCAGGCTAAAGACAGCTCTAACACTCTTGGAGACTGCTTCCTTGTGCCAGGACACCTCTCTGTGTCCAGGCTAAAGACAGCTCTAACACTCTTGGAGACTGTTTCTTGTGCCGAGACACCTTCCTGTGTCCAGGCTAAACTAGCTCTCAGATTGTGTTTGCAGACACCTACTTCTGGTCTCCTAATTAAGACCTGAGTAGTTTCAGGCTTGTGCTGCCAGTGTGTGCTGAATGTGAGGTGTAGTGACCTTTCTCTACCACTAGGTTTACAAAGCCACACATTTCCCTTATACCTAGGTGAAATGTACACCCCATTCATCACATATTCACTCACTGTCTCACATATCCCCTCCCTCTTCTCCAGACCGGAGGGCTGGTCATCCAGACCGGAGGGCTGGTCAACAATCCAACAGAGACAGTGAACTCTGGACCAGTCATGGCCCTCATCAGCTTCATCCTCACCACTGTCATAGCCAACATCAGTTTTCCTCTTCATCTGAAGCATCCGCACTACCCTGTACCCTCCCAGGCCTATACTCTCTGCGGGCCTCGGGTATCCTGCACGGTTTCATCCTGACCTTAGGGCCGGGCTCATTTTCGATATAGTGCCTGGCCAGAGAAGTACGACCGGACACATCAGAACACTTCTGCTGACTCTTCCTCAGAAACTCACGTACCTCCTGTCCCTGGTGCACTGACCATGTGTCACCAACTATCACAGAAGGTATAGGGGGTTTTTCACTTTTCTCCAGTTCCCCACTTTCAGGCTCTTCTGGCAGGACATGCCCAGAAGCCCCACCGTCAGTCCTAGACTCTACCTCTTCAGCCACATCACTTTGGTCTCCAATATCTCCATTTATTCCAGCCCTCAAGTTCTCCTTGATAGCGGCATCTGTATACTCAGAACCCGCCGGATTCTTCTCTTCCACCACGTTCTGCATCCCATCTGGGCTCCCGTGTGTCTGCAGCGGCAACGGAGTGACACATCGCTTTTCCCATTTGTTGGGACGTGGCTCCGATGTAGCCTCCCTGAAAGTGCGCTTGAGCTCACCAATGCCAGCTACTGATCCGGACCGTAACCCGTCCACGCCGCTGTCTTCGGCAGAAACAGATTCCTGGACAGAGTCAGTCCCCATATCTTCAGTCTTGCTCCTCACAGCTTCACTTGAAACCTCAGCTTCTGATGAGGCATCTGGCTTGGTGACCACCACTTCCATGGCTTTTTCCACCTCTGCAGCATCACCTTCAGAGTCCTTGGCATGATGCAGATCCACACCACACACTGACAACTTCTCATCTTCAACAGCATCCACTTGTGCTGTGTTCAGTTTCAGAGTCCTGCCTTTAAAGCTCAGCTCTCCTCCTTTCACCTTAGTCTTCGCCAGGGAACCGGCCAACTGTAAAACATCTTCAGATGCCATCTTCTGTCTGGCTGTAAGGTCAGCATCAGCTTTCTTCTCAGGACTCTCAACCTCCTCTGCTACCATGCCTTCCTCATTTGTACTGGTTGCTTTATGGTCATCAGATAATTCACTATCACTATCTGACCCCTTTTTCTCAGCCACATCTGGCTCACTGTCAGGGCTATACACTTCATTTTCATTCACATCCTGCTCACTGTCAGGGTTATACAATTCATTTTCATTCATATCCTGCTCACTGTCAGGGTTATACAATTCATTTTCATTCACATCTTGATCTGGAACCTTAGGTAACATGTCATCCACAACATTAACTTCACCATCTGGTCCCTCAAGTATGTGACTATGTGACAACCCCAGCACTATACTTCTATATAGCTCAGGTACCAGGAGCTGACTCACGACCTCTCCCTCGACTTCAGTGTCCCTATACAATAGGCTATTGTTCATGGCAGCATGAGGAAACCTCTCCTCAGAGCCAGGCTCCTGGGAAACCTCATTTAGAACAATCATATTTTCCTGTGCCGTTTTAAGAGAGGGGTCTCGCCACTGCTCACTCTCAAAATTGTCACAGGACACAGGTAAGTCAGGGACACTCGGTTCTCGAGAACCACCATCCTCGTCTCCCAACATCACCTGCAAAGGAATTTCATCACTATCACAGTCATCATTATTATCAATATCATTATCATGACTATGATCAGCATCATCATCACCATCATGATCATCATCACCATCATTATCAGCATCAGCATCATCATCATGGTCATCATCATTATCATGATCATCATCATCATTATCATGGTCATCATCATTATCATGATCATCATCATCATTATCACATAAGTTTAACGGCCCACTAGCATTGTGTTCCGCCCCTCGGGACTGCGCACCCTCAATAGGAGCTTCATCACACTGTCCATCAGAAACATTTTTCCCCCAGAGATCCTTAGACCGGTGAAAGTCATTACCCAATATAACGGGTTGCACCAGGGTCTTCACTACCCCCACTTCACATGAAACCTCCCCGAGTTTGGGGACCAAGTCCACGGCAGTCTCTGGGTAGACTTTGGTGTCTCCATGGATGCACACCATACTCAGGTGCTTATCAGGGATGAAGTCCCTATCAATCAGGCTGTCACATACGGAAGTCACTGGACTCTCTGAGTCCAAGAGGGCCTGTGCTGGGCAGTCATTTACAACCACCGGGGACCCCTGTGGTCCAGTCTCTTCGGCAGAGGTGGACACACACACAGGTTCTGCGCAGAGAGAGAGGGATCTGCCAACATCACAACACATAGGCTCCCCCTCTATTGGACAGTTGGCTGCAATTTCACGCCAGCTCCAACACTGTCCATCACACTCTCCCACCCACATGTCCCCTCGGGCCTGAACCCGCTTATCAGCATACCCCATGTCCCCAACAGCTGGAACGCTCTTACCGCGGGAGTTCAGCGTCCGGGAACTCTGAAGTGACGACCTCTCAGACGGCTGTACCTCAGGAGGACGTGCTCGGGTGTAGCGGTTCACTATCACCTTTTCAACTCCATAATCAGGTTTGCTTACTGCAGACTCCCAACTGCATCTCCAGTCATGAACTCCCCTGGCACGGGCTGTCACCGTAACACCCAGCCGGGTAAGAATCGCCGCTTTCAACTTGGCATAGTCTTCGCTGTCCTGCTTGCTCAGGTCAGCCCAGACTTTTTGGGGTTCCCCAATCAGATAGGGTACGACCGCCATGGCCCATTCAGATAGTGGCAGATTCTCCTTCTCTGCCAGTCTCTCAAACCTAGTAAGATATACCTCCACATCATCACGAGGTGTCATTTTTCTCAAAGACCGTCTTACCGCCTTCTTTATAGCGGACAACGCCGGTGCCTTCACAACATTACTTCGGGACGCGGCACCGAAATCCTTTTTTGGTGCTGTCATCTGCTCAACAAATAACCGGTTATTCTCCTGCTGCTGCTGCAGGAATTGCTGCTGGGCCTGCTGCATGCGCTGCTGGTGCTGCAGGCGCTGCTGCTCCATGCTCTGCTGCATGCTTCGCTGGGCCTGGACCAGGTACTCAATGAGCTCCTCCATACTGCCGGACTTATCTGTCTCAATCACAGCAGTCTTATGTTGCACATTAACTTGTGCCATTTGTTCAAACAGCGCCTCCATGCTGTCATCCATGCTGTCTGACTTCTCTGTCTCAACAACGGCAGTCTTCACACAAGACATACACACTCCACAGTCTTTTCCATAGAAAAATTCAGCTCTGCTGTGCAGACACTTTTTTTTTTTTTTTTTTTCTTTGCAAAGTCTATTAGGGCTCCTGTCTCTTTAAGACTGCTCCACAGACTTTTCTTTTGCTGCTGCACATTCCACAGTCATTTTCACAACACGTTCAGCTTTGCTGTGCATACATTTTCTCTCTGCAGACGCTATCAGGGCCACTGTCTTTCCAAGACTGCTCCAAACAGACGTTTCTGCTGACACACTTTTTTTTTTTTTTTTCTGCTGCTATTTCAATAGACTTCACCTTTAATGCTGTCTCTCGCCACTGTGCTGCATGCACACTCCAGCACTAACTGTATCAGCCACTACGCTGCCTGCATTCTCCACCAATTGTAACATTTCCAGGGGGTTTAGCTCTAGGATCGCTGTCTGGGTAGACAGAATGGCATGAAAACAGTTCATTCAGACAGCAGTTCTGGTGCAAAACTGGCCGCAACCAGCTTTATTAAAGTCCACAGCAAACAGATTAAAACAAAGCATAAACAGAAAACCTGGGCTTGTCTAGCCTCTAATTACACTTAGATAGATGGCCCTCTCTATCCGGGACCCAGACTCTACCAGTCTGTGCCCAAAACAACACATATCACATATGTTACCAGTATGGAGCTTCACAGATACTCCTCCTTGTGTCTGAAGGCACCTTCCATGTCCAGACTTGAGAGAGATCCACTCCTATTCAGCCGCTCTTCACACGGATTCGCACTGAGACTACTCCTATGTCCGGGGTCCTTCCTGCACCCAAACTGAGATAGCTCAAACACTCTTGGAGACTGCTTCCTTGTGCCAGGACACCTCTCTGTGTCCAGGCTAAAGACAGCTCTAACACTCTTGGAGACTGCTTCCTTGTGCCAGGACACCTCTCTGTGTCCAGGCTAAAGACAGCTCTAACACTCTTGGAGACTGCTTCCTTGTGCCAGGACACCTCTCTGTGTCCAGGCTAAAGACAGCTCTAACACTCTTGGAGACTGTTTCTTGTGCCGAGACACCTTCCTGTGTCC
>JARQOD010000006.1:206201341-206325955 GCA_033576555.1 Oophaga sylvatica | reverse complement strand
AGAAAAATAATTTTCAGAGCTAAATATTTTCCTTTCTCTAGTAAAACTGCTGTTAGCTGCATCCAATGGGGGGATAGTTTTGGAATAGAGGCATCTAGCAAAGGGTATAATTTTGCCATTGCAGTATACCGCTGCTGCACTGTTAAAAGAAAAGCCCTTTTCAGGGCTATATATTTTCCTTTCTGTCATAAAACTACTGTTACCTGCATTCCGTGGAGGGATAATTTTGGATTAGAGACTTCTAGGCAGGGATTAATATCACTATTACAGTATACTACTGCTGCACCGTTAAAAGAAAAGTGCTTTTCAGGCTACATATTTTATTTTCCCTATTAATACAGGAAAGTTTGCAGTCATAAAAACATATACGTAATTTAAAGTGGGCATGTTTTGCTGAAAGGGGATAAGCTGCTGATGGTGCATGCAGAGGCCGTGGGCCAGATGAAACTGTGCCTGCTGCAGGAGCACAACAAATACACTCAACCACAAGACCTAGCTTCCTGTCCCACTTTGCAGGGGAAGTGCGGCACACGACTTTTAAAGCCAGAACAATGCAAACGGTGTGGTCGGTTAGGATTGCAGAAAACCCTTCCAGTATGTTTCCCAGCACCACCCTGTCTTTCATACTGTTCAGTCTCATTGGCCAAGATCCTGGACAACAGAATAAGGGTTTGGATTATCTTTCCTCCCATAATGGCGAGTCCCAGGAGACAAGTGTTCTCACAGTAATTCTTTACAGTTCCATTTATTGATTCTGGTCTCTCATCCTGCATGTTTCAAGAGGGACATGAGGAGCTCGTGTGTACAGTCATGGACAAAAGTTTTGAGAATGACACAAATATTAATTTTTACAAAGTCTACTGCTTCACTTTTTCTAATGGCAATTTGCATATACTCCAGAATGTTATAAAGAGTGATCAGCTTAACAGCAATTACTTGCAAAGTCAATATTTGGCTAGAAAATGAACTTTATCCCCCAAAACACATTTCAACATCATTGCAGCCCTGCCTTAAAAGGACCAGCTAACCTCTTTTCAGTGATTGCTCCATTAACACAGGTGTGGGTGTTGATGAGGACATGGCTGGAGATCAATCTGTCATGATTAAGTAAGAATGACACCACTGGACACTTTAAAAGGAGGCTGGTGCTTGGCATCATTGTTTCTCTTCTGTTAACCATGGTTATCTCTAAAGAAACACGTGCAGTCATCATTGCAATGCACAAAAATGGCCTAACAGGGAAGAGTATCGCAGCTAGAAAGATTGCACCTCAGTCAACAATCTATCGCATCATCAAGAACTTCAAGGAGAGAGGTTCCATTGTTGCCAAAAAGGCTCCAGGGCGCCCAAGAAAGACCAGCAAGCGCCAGGACCGTCTCTTAAAAGTATTTCAGCTGCGGGATCGGGCTACCAGCAGTGCAGAGCTTGCTCAGGAAAGGCAGCAGGCAGGTGTGAGTGCATCTGCACGCACTGTGAGGCGGAGACTCTTGGAGCAAGGCCTGGTCTCAAGGAGGGCAGCAAAGAAGCCACTTCTCTCCAGAAAAAACATCATGGACAGACTGATATTCTGCAAAAGGTACAGGCAGTGGACTGCTGAGGACTGGGGTAAAGTTATTTTCTCTGATGAATCCCCTTTTCGATTGTTTGGGACATCAGGAAAACGCCTCATTCGGAGAAGACAAGATGAGCGCTACCACCAGTCTTGTCTCATGCCAACTGTTAAGCATCCTGAAACCATTCATGTGTGGGGTTGCTTCTCAGCCAAGGGAATCGGCTCTCTCACAGTCTTGCCTAAAAACACAGCCATGAATAAAGAATGGTACCAGAATATCCTCCAAGAGCAACTTCTCCCAACCCTCCAAGAGCAGTTTGGCAATCAACAATGCCTTTTCCAGCATGATGGAGCACCTTGCCATAAAGCAAAGGTGATAACTAAATGGCTCAGGGAACAAAACATAGAGCTTTTGGGTCCATGGCCTGGAAACTCCCCAGATCTTAATCCCATTGAGAACTTGTGGTCAATCATCAAGAGACGGGTGGACAAACAAAAACCTAAAAATTCTGACAAAATGAAAGCATTGATTGTGCAAGAATGGACTGCTATCAGTCAGGATTTGGTCCAGAAGTTGATTGAGAGCATGCCAGGGAGAAATGCAGAGGTCCTGAAGAAGAAGGGTCAACACTGCAAATATTGACTTGCTGCATTAACTCATTCTAAAGGTACTGCCACACTAAGCTATCCCGCTAGCGATCTCGTTAGCGTTGCATACTAATGAGATCGCTAGCGGGATTGTTTCTATATCGCTAAATGCAGCCACATTTAGCGATATAGTTAACGACGCTATCGCCGTTAGCGATCTTCTTAACGACTTTAGCGGTACAAAAGTACCGCTAAATCGCTAAGAAAAGGTGCCACACAGCGATTAGATACTTACCCAGCGGGAGCGCCGACGAGAAAATAGGGTCCGGAACGATTCCAGCGACGAGCGAGATCACAGCAGGAAGCTCGTCGCTGGCAGCTGCCGCACTGAAAAATATCGCTAACGGGATCGCTAAATAGTGACGTTTTTTAGCGATCCCGTTAGCGATATTGTTTAGTGTGGCATACCCTTTACTGTCAATATAAGCTTTTGTTACTCATATGTTTGCAATTATATTTCTGTCTGTGATAAAAACATCTGTTGTGAATGGACTTGAAATGAGTTCTGAGCAGAGGCTCCCTCTGGTGGTTACAAGCGGTACTGGACTGTCCAGTGAAGATTGTGAGGATTGGGAATCAGGTGTTACTGACTGGTCTTATATAAGGGAGTCGCCTTCCCATCAGGGTTGCCGGTGATCAATTGTTCTGGTCTCAATCCTTGATTCCTGTTTCCTTTGTAGCCTGCTGTGTCGTGTCTGCATCTCCTGCTAACAGATAAGACATTTTCTTCTTTTTGTTTTTGTGCTTGATTTTTGCATTTTGTCCTGCACTTCTGTGGGGGCCTTCAGGGTCCCCTCCGGGGGCTTTTGCCCTCTCAGTTTAGTTCAGCCACTGATGTTTGTACATTTGCTTTTTCCAGTTTTTTCAGTGGCTGCTGTTTTGATTTTGTTACACCAGAGAACTAATTCAGGTGTTTGAGGTCGTGTGATCTCAGGTGTTTTTGAAATTAGTAGAGTTGGTGCTTTTCAGGGTTTTTTGGGATTGCAGTAAGTGCCCTTCCTATCCTTTTCTATTTAGATAGTTTGGGCCCCAACGTTTGCTCATACTATTTTCTGTCTGTGTCAGTATTTCTTCTTGTCTAACCGCCATTACATGTTTGGGGGCTTTCTATGTTCTTTGGGGATCTGCTCCGGGGCAGATAGCTTTCCTCTTTCTATCTTTAGGTGTAGTTAGTTTCTCAGGCTGTGACGAGGCGTCTAGGACCAACGTAGGAACGCTCCACGGCTGCCTCTAGTTGTGGTGGTTAGTCAGGGTACTGCAATCTCATAGATTCCAACTGCTCTGGTGTATTGCCTTTTTTACCTGCACTCCTCAGCTACCGAAACATAACAGTATCACCGGCCAAAAAATTGAAAATTGTATGGTACTCACAGAAGGGAAAAATATTGTGAAAGAAAAAAGGTTGTCAGAGTTGTCAGAGATATTTTTCGGTTTGTTGCATTTTTTTTTTTTCCCTCTGTATCTCTGGGTGCTGGGGAGGATTTTTTCTCTCAATGGAGTTTGCTCAGTTGTCTGGCCGTGTGGATCAGCTTGCCACTGAGGTTCAGAGTATTGCTACCTATCTTGCTAGGTTGCCTGTTGTGGAACCTAGGATTCCCATGCCAGATTTGTTTTTGGGGGATCGAGCCAAGTTTCTGAATTTCAAAAATAATTGTAAATTGTTTATTGCCTTAAAATCTAAGTCCTCAGGGAACGCAGCGCAGCAGGTTCAAATTGTCATCTCTCTCCTGTGCGGCGATCCTCAGGATTGGGCTTTTTCCCTGACACCTGGGGATCCTGTTTTGAGTGATGTTGATGCATTTTTTCAGGCCTTGGGGTTATTGTACGATGAGCCTAATGTCACTGATCAAGCTGAAAAAGCCTTGTTGGCATTAAATCAGGGGCTTGATGACGCTGAGTTATACTGTCAGAGATTCCGTAGGTGGGCAGTCCTGACCAAATGGAATGACGACGCTTTGGCAGCCCTTTTTCGGAAGGGTCTGTCAGATAATGTAAAGGATGTTATGGTGGGATTCCCTGTCCCTCTGGTCTCAATGATTCTATGTCATTAGCGATTCAAATTGACAGACGTTTGCGTGAGCGGAGACGTATGCGTGGAATAGTGTTGCATTGTGAACCTGCTTCTGAATCCATGCAGTGTGATAGAGTGGTTTCTGGGGCACAGCGTCATGAGTTTCGAAAGCGCAATGGGTTATGTTTCTACTGTGGTGATGCCTCTCATGCTATTTCAGTCTGCCCTAAGCGGGGAAGACGTTTTGCACGCTCAGTTGTCTTGGGTAGTGTTCAGACTAAGTTTTTATTAACTGTTACTCTGATATGCTCTCTGTCCTCATTTTCTGCTCAGGCTTTCGTTGATTCGGGAGCAGCTATTAACCTGATGGATTTTGATTTTGCTGAACGTTGTGGGTTTCCCTTGATACCCCTACGGAAGTCTATTCCCCTACTGGGGATCGATTCTACCCCTTTGGCTGAGAATAAACCTCAGTTCTCTACTCAGGTGATAATGAGGGTTGAACCTGATCATCAGGAGAGCTGCAAATTTTTGGTTCTGTATAATCTGCATGACATTATCGTACTGGGTTTCCCATGGTTACAGTCTCATAATCCTGTTTTGGATTGGAAATCTGTGTCTGTAACCAGTTGGGGCTGCCAATGTGTTAATACCAACACTCCTGTTTTTTCTGCCTCCCCCCAGGCTCAGGATGTTCCTGACTTTTTGATTGATTTTTCTGATGTGTTTAGCGAAAGTAAATCTGCATCCTTGCCTCCCCATAGGAGCTATGACTGCGCTATTGAATTAGTGCCTGGTAGTAAATTCCCTAAAGGTCACCTTTTTAACTTGTCTGTACCTGAACATGACGCTATGCGGTCTTATATCAAGGAGTCATTGGAGAAGGGTCATATCAGACCATCCTCTTCACCCTTAGGTGCCGGTTTTTTTCTTTGTGGCCAAAAAGGATGGTTCCTTGAGGCCGTGTATTGATTATCGTCTTTTGAACAATATTACTGTGAAATATCAATATCCGTTACCCTTGATTTCTGACCTGTTTTCCAGGGTGAAAAACGCTACTTGGTTTACCAAGCTTGACCTCAGGGGGGCATATAACCTTATTCGCATTAAGCACGGGGATGAATGGAAGACGGCATTTAATACCCCTGAGGGGCATTTTGAGTACCTTGTGATGCCCTTTGGGCTCACTAATGCTCCTTCTGTCTTCCAGTCCTTCATGAATGACATTTTCAGGGATTTTGTGGATAAATTTCTGATTGTTTATTTGGATGATATCTTGATTTTTTCCAATGACTGGGACTCTCATGTGAAACATGTTCGAACTGTATTCCAGATTTTGAGAGAGAATGCTCTGTATGTGAAGGGATCAAAGTGTCTTTTTGGCGTACAGAGGATCTCATTTTTGGGATTCATTTTGTCCCCATCTGTTATTGAAATGGACCCGGTCAAGGTTCAGGCCATCTGTGATTGGGTCCAATCAACTTCATTAAAGGCTCTTCAAAGTTTTTTGGGTTTTGCCAATTTTTATCGTAAATTTATTGGTAATTTCTCGGTTATTGTTAAACCATTAACTGATTTGACCAAAAAGGGTTCTGATGTGGTGAATTGGCCTCCTGAGGCAGTCTCTGCATTTCAGGAACTTAAGCAGAGATTCACTTCTGCTCCTGTTCTACGGCAGCCTGATGTTTCTCTGCCATTTCAGGTGGAGGTTGATGCCTCTGAAATTGGGGCAGGTGCCGTTTTGTCCCAAAGAGATCCAGAGACCTCTAAAAGTAACCCTTGTGCCTTTTTCTCTCGAAAATTTTCTCCTACTGAACGTAATTATGACGTGGGTAATCGGGAGTTATTGGCCATGAAATGGGCTTTGAAGAGTGGAGACATTGGCTGGAGGGAGCCAAACATCAGGTGGTGGTCCTTGCGGACCATAAGAATCTGGTTTATCTGGAATCTGCCAAGCGACTTAATCCTAGACAGGCCAGGTGGGCCTTGTTTTTCACACGTTTTAATTTTGTGGTTTCCTTTCTTCCTGGCACTAAGAATGTTAAGGCGGATGCCCTCTCGAGGAGTTTCCTTGCGGACTCTCCTGAGTTATCTGATCCTTCTGTTATTTTGAAAGAAGGTGTAGTTCTTTCCGCCATCTCGCCCAATTTGAGACTGGCTCTTGAGGGGTGTCAGGAGGATAGGCCCGAGCGCTGCCCTGTTGGGAAATTGTTTGTCCCGGACCAGTGGAAAAAGAGTGTGATGTCTGAGATTCATTGTTCCGCGTTGGCCGGTCATCCCGGAATTTTTGGTACTAGAGACTTGGTTAGTCGGTCCTTTTGGTGGCCTACCTTGTCTCGTGATGTCAGGGAATTTGTGCAGTCCTGCGGGACTTGCTCTCGCTCCAAGCCTTGCTCTCGCTCTAGTGGTTTGTTGATGCCATTGCCTGTGCCCAAGAGACCATGGACCCATATCTCTATGGATTTCATTTCCGACCTCCCTGTTTCTCAGAGAATGACAGTCATCTGGGTGATTTGTGATAGGTTTTCCAAGATGATACATCTTGTGCCATTACCTAAGTTGCCTTCCTCCTCTGAATTGGTGCCTTTGTTCCTTCAGCACGTGGTTTGTTTACACGGCATTCCTGAGAACATTGTGTCTGACAGAGGAGTCCAGTTTGTTTCCAGATTTTGGAGGACCTTTTGTTCTAAACTTGGTGTTCAATTGTCTTTCTCCTCGGCGTTTCATCCTCAGACCAATGGTCAAACTGAGAGAACAAACCAGACATTGGAGACTTATCTAAGATGCTTTGTGTCTGCTGATCAGGATGACTGGGTCTCTTTTTTGCCTTTGGCTGAGTTTGCTCTTAATAATAGGGCTAGCTCTGCCACTTTGATGTCTCCATTTTTCTGTAATTCTGGGTTTCATCCTCGATTTTCTTCAGGACAGACGGAGGCTTCTGTCTGTTCAGGTGTTGACTCTGTTGTGGAGCGTATGCAACAGATTTGGGACCAGGTAGTGGAGAGGTTGTCCCTCTCTCAGGAGAGGGCCCAGCGGTTTGCTAACCGGCATAGGACTGATGGTCCTCGGTTTAAAGTGGGGGACTTGGTCTGGTTGTCCTCAAAGAATATTCCTATGAGAGTAGCATCTCCTAAATTTAAGCCTAGGTACATTGGACCTTATAAGATCATGGAGATTATTAATCCTGTTTCTTTTCGTTTGCTTCTTCCAGGGACATTTAAGATCCATAACGTGTTCCACAAGTCCTTGTTGAAGAGGTTTGTTGAGCCAGTGGTTCCTACTGCTTTGCCTCTTGACCCTGTTCTGGTTGAGGGCAATATGGAGTTTGTGGTTGAGAAAATATTGAATTCTCGTTTTTCTAGACGGAAACTCCAGTATTTGGTTAAGTGGAGAGGTTATGGTCAGGAAGACAATTCTTGGGTGTTTGCTTCGGACATCCATGCTAGGAGACTCATCCGTGCCTATCATAGAACTCATCCTGACCGACCTGGTTGCTCAAGTGAGGGTTCGGTGACCCCTCCTCAAGGGGGGGGTACTGTTGTGAATGGACTTGAAATGAGTTCTGAGCAGAGGCTCCCTCTGGTGGTTACAAGCGGTACTGGACTGTCCAGTGAAGATTGTGAGGATTGGGAATCAGGTGTTACTGACTGGTCTTATATAAGGGAGTCGCCTTCCCATCAGGGTTGCCGGTGATCAATTGTTCTGGTCTCAATCCTTGATTCCTGTTTCCTTTGTAGCCTGCTGTGTCGTGTCTGCATCTCCTGCTAACAGATAAGACATTTTCTTCTTTTTGTTTTTGTGCTTGATTTTTGCATTTTGTCCTGCACTTCTGTGGGGGCCTTCAGGGTCCCCTCCGGGGGCTTTTGCCCTCTCAGTTTAGTTCAGCCACTGATGTTTGTACATTTGCTTTTTCCAGTTTTTTCAGTGGCTGCTGTTTTGATTTTGTTACACCAGAGAACTAATTTAGGTGGTAGAGGTCGTGTGATCTCAGGTGTTTTTGAAATTAGTAGAGTTGGTGCTTTTCAGGGTTTTTTGGGATTGCAGTAAGTGCCCTTCCTATCCTTTTCTATTTAGGTAGTTTGGGCCCCAACGTTTGCTCATACTATTTTCTGTCTGTGTCAGTATTTCTTCTTGTCTAACCGCCATTACATGTTTGGGGGCTTTCTATGTTCTTTGGGGATCTGCTCCGGGGCAGATAGCTTTCCTCTTTCTATCTTTAGGTGTAGTTAGTTTCTCAGGCTGTGACGAGGCGTCTAGGACCAACGTAGGAACGCTCCACGGCTGCCTCTAGTTGTGGTGGTTAGTCAGGGTACTGCAATCTCATAGATTCCAACTGCTCTGGTGTATTGCCTTTTTTACCTGCACTCCTCAGCTACCGAAACATAACAAACATCTGTCAAACACACATAAAAACCAGAGGGCAGCAGATCATGTGAAAATATAATATTTATGTCATTCTCAAAACTTTTGGCCATGACTTTAGTGAAGCTCAAATATTTGAGCAGAAAAATCATAAATGGCACTCCAGAAGGGATAGATGAGGTTCCTTAGTAGGGTTCGAATTTTGAACTAGTAGTAGTAATAATGAAACTCGGCACCCAAAAGGATATAATGCAAAACAAAGTTAGTTTATTTACAGTCCGTGGATCAACAGCTAGTGGATAACATTTCGGTCCGCATGGACCTTCATCAGATAAATAATGTAGAACAACTGTATAAAAACATCAGTAAGTATACAATCAGAAATATCAAGAAACAGCAATGAGACAAATTGTAAAAAGAAAATAAATAAATAAGGAGGACAACAGCATATATGTGTGGAGTGATGGGTAAGCCGAAGTGCTAAATCTGCGAGGCCACCGGAGTGGTCAGTAAAGAGTGTGTCGTTGCCAACAAGTGATGTTGTTAAATTAAAGGGAACCTGTCAGCAGTTTTGGCCATTATAAGATGCGGCCACTGCCTTTCAGGGCTTCTCTACAGCATTCTATAATGCTGTTGATAAGCCCCCGATCCGACCTGAAAGATAAGAAAAATAAGTTTTATTATACTCACCCACGTGGCAGTCCGGTCCGAGTGATGTCACGTGTCCGAGTCCAGCGCCTCCCATTTTCTTGCGATGCCACCCTCCTGCTTGCTTCATGACTCCCCGGCATCGCACTCCTGCGCAGTTACACTTATCTGCCCTGTTGAGCAAAAGCCTCTCTGACCTTTACTAGTGCCTGCTCACTGCAGTACTTTGCTCTGCCCTCAACAGGGCAGATAAGTAAGCCTGCGCAGGAGCGTGACACCGGGGACCCTGTGAAGCTAGCAGGAGGGCGGCATCGCAAGAAGATGGGAGGTGCTGGACCTGGACCTGCGACACCCTCCGGACTGGACCGTCCCCCAGGTGAGTATAATAAAAATTATTTTTCTTGTCTTGCAGGTCGGATCAGGGGCTTTTCTACAGCATTATACAATGCTATTGATAAGCCCCAAAAGGCAGGGTAATGGATGAGGCACATGTTCCTGAGTATATTTCCATGTATCCTCTCTTATGAGCAGCATCTTCACCTTGAATTTCCAGGACTGGTAGTTCTGGTTTAGAAGGCTTGGCACTGAGACCTTGACAGGATTGCTGCTAGTGGACATCTTCTCTGTTGATCTCTGCTGCTTTTGCTCTGAGCTTGTTGCTGTGTAACTCTGTGGTTCTGTGTTACTCTGGGCCCATAACCTGTTGGCAGCGGATTATTCAGGATACTCTCCAAGCGTGTGACAACAGAGCTTCTTTATTCAGGAACAAACAGAAACAATATATGATAAGCTTAATAGATCATGAATAAATCATTTGTGTGTCTCTTTCTGTGCATCATCTACAGCAGGCTGCTTCTCTCATACACAGACACAGGAAAAATACAGGAAATACAGTCACATGCTATCCCCGTGTGAGCCTCTGGGAGTTTTTTTTTGTGACAACTTTATGAACAGTGTACAGATCTAGCAACTACACACTCTTACACAGGTATGGAGTTGTTGCACCAAACATATTCCAACAGTCTGACATCTGTGAGGATCTCCAAAACTTTAAGGATTCAACTAAGATGGTGAGAGGCAATGAATCCATATTCAGTGTAACCATCCTGTTTCTGTGTCTACTCAAACGTTTGCTGCTCACAATTAAAGAGGACCAGAGGACACAATTAAAGAGGACCAGATGGAGATGGAGGAATAAAGTACACAGGCTGATACTACACAACCCACCCTCATCTCATCTTCTCAACTCAGATTGGGTGATAATAAGGAGGAGAAGGAGAAACAGGAGATGGTTGCTTGCCCCACAGTCGGTACTACCCACTCCAGCTTCAACCCATCTGTTCAGCGTGGATGGGCTGAAGAGGAGGAGGAGAAGGAGGAGGAAGAGATGGGAAGTCTTGCCTGTTGGGAGTCTGGCATACATGGCCAACTTTACAGTGGGTACGGTAAGTATTCAGATCCATTTAAATTTTTCACTCTTTGTTTCATTGCAGCCATTTGGTAATTTTTTTTCTCATTAATGTACACTCTGCACCCCATCTTGATTGAAAAAGAACAGAAGTGTAGAGATATTTGCAAGCTTATGAAAAAAGAAATATCACATGGTCATAAGTATTCAGACCCTTTGCCCAGTATTGAATAGAAGAACCGTTTTGAGCTAGTACAGCCATGAGGCTTCTTGGGAATGATGCAACAAGTTTTTCACACCTGGATTTGGGGATCCGCTGCCATTCTTCTTTGCAGATCCGCTCCAGTTCCGTCAGGTTGGATGGTGAATGTTGTTGGACAACCATTTTCAAGTGTCTCCATAGATGCTCAATTGGGTTTAGGTCAGGGTTCTGGCTGGGCCGGTCAAGAATGGTCACAGAGTTGTTCTGAAGCCACTCCTTTGTTATTTTAGCTGTGTGCTTAGGGTCATTGTCTTGTTGGAGGGTGAACCTTCAGCCAAGTCTGAGGTCTAAAACATTCTGGAAGAGGTTTTCATCCTGGATATCCCTGTACTTGGCCGCATTCATGTTTCCTTCAATTGCAACCAGTCATTCTGACCTTGCAGCTGAAAAACACCCCCGTAACATGATGCTGCCACCACCATGTTTCACTGTTGGGATTGTATTGGGCAGGTGATGAGCAGTGTCTGGTTTTCTCCACACATACCGCTTAGAATTATCGCCAAAATATTCTATATTCGTCTCATCAGACCAGAGAATCTTAGTTCTCATAGTCTGGGAATCCTTCATGTTTTTTTTAGCAAACTCTATACGGGCTTTCATATGTCTGGCACTGAGGAGAGGCTTCAGTCTGACCACTCTGCTATAAATGCCCGACTGGTGGAGGGCTGCAGTGACAGTTGACTTTATGGAACTTTCTCCCATCTCCCTACTGCATCTTTGGAGCTCAGCCACAGTGATCTTGGGGTTCTTCTTTACCTCTCTCACTGAGGCTCTTCTCCCATGATTGCTCAGTTTGGCTGGACGGTCAGGTCTAGAATGACTTCTGGTGGTCCCAAACTTCTTCCATTTAAGTATTATGGAGGCCACTGTGCACTTAAGAACCTTGAGTACTGCAGAAATTCTTTTGTAACCTTGGCCAGATCTGTGCCTTGCCACAATTCTGTCTCTGAGCTACTTGGCCAGTTCCTTTGACCTCATGATTCTCATTTGGTCTGACATGCACTGTGAGCTGTGAGGTCTTATATAAACAGGTGTGTGCCTTTACAAATCAAGTCCTATCAGTTTAATTAAACACATCTGGACTCAAATGAAGGAATAGAACCATCTCAAGGATAATCACAAGGAAATGGACAGCATGTAACTTAAATATGAGTGTCTGAGCAAAGGGTCTGAATACTTATGACCATGTGATATTTCAGTTTTTATTTTTAATAAATTTGCAAAAATTTCTACATTTGTTTTTTTTCAGTCAAGATGGGGTGTAGAGTGTACATTAATGAGACAAAAAATGAACTTTTTTGAATTTACAAAATGGCTGCAATGAAACAATGAGTGAAAAATTTAAAGGGGTCTGAATACTTTCAGTATCCACTGTATGTCTAACTGTCTTTCACGTGGCTGCCCCTTTGTACACATTTTGGCCAACATTAATTGCTGGTTGTTCACCCTTCTCTACTCATGCTACAAGGGAGATGGTGATGGCTAGTAAAATAGTTCAATACCAGAAGGCCCTAGTCCAACAATAAGTACAAAAATGTCTCTCTGACAGCACTGGCATCAGAGGTCATAGATCCTTGGGCTACCAAGGAGGAGAAATGAGACAGACACACACACAAGGTCCAACAGAGACAGAGGAACACTATCAAAGGTCTGGGACATTAGATTCTCCCAGCGCCCAAGCCTTGATGCATGGGGTAGCCTGACAAGGAGGGAAAAGTTTTTGAAGATGGTGAAGGAGTACCTAGCCGACCGTACCAGCATCCTCTGTGCCGTACAACTATTGGATATCCAAGCTGGACACGTCTCTATCCTGCCCCATGATCCTGACATCTCTATCCTGCCCCATGATCCTGCCACCTTCATCCTGCCTCTTCCATCCTACCCCATGATTCTGCCTCCTATATCCTGCCCATAATTCTGCCTCCTCCATCCTGCCCCATGATTTGTGCCTCCTTCATCCGCCACCATGATTCTGTTTTCTCCATCCTGCCCCATGATTCTGCCTTCTCCATCCTGCCCCATGATTCTGTCTCCTCTATCCTGCCCTATGATTCTGCCTTCTCCATCCTGCCCCATGATTCTGACTCCTCCATCCTGCCTTCTCAACCCTGCCCCTTGATTCTGCCTGCTACATCCTGCCCCATGATTCTGCCTCCTCCATCCAGCCTCATGATCCTGCCCCCTCCATCCTGCCCCATGATTCTCTCTCCATATTGTGGCTTGCCTCTTTCAGTACAAAAAAAGTAAAAAAAAAAGTTTTTCTTTACATGGTCATGGTCCAGCGTCGTCGTCAGATAAAGATATGGCGGAATACAGCGTCCCATAACAAAGCTATCTGTCTTTTCCTTATATTCTGATACCCCCGTTTTCATATATAAACACCTTTGTAAACTTCGTTTTTGTGGTGTCAATCATGGCGGTCAGGTCAGGAAGGCGGCGGTTATTCGCTTCCCCCAACCCCCCGCTCCTCTACTTCTGTCACGTAACGCTGTCTGTGAATATCACAGACAGCGTAAGTTTTCCGCGCTTGCGCTCTGCAGCAGGGCCCCCGCGCTTGCACAGTCTTATTTGCCCAGCAGTGGGCAAAGTAGTCAAACAATATAGCGCATGCGTCAGACTTCCTGACTTTCCTTGGCCCAGAAGTCATCAGCGGCAGGCCGCAACTTCCGGGTCAATTGAATTGGCTAAAATGACTGGTGCTTGCGCAGTAATTCAAATATGCTGCCCCACTGTTGGCAAAACAACATTGCGCACGCACGAGGGTCTTTTTCACAGCGCAAGCGCTGAAACACAATGCACAAGGAAAAAAAAAAATGCGTACGCCAAGAATGGAGGAGGGTTGGGGGAAGCGAATAACCGCCGCCTTCCTGACCTGACCGCCATGATTGACACAACAAAAAACAAAGTTTAAACAGGTATTTATATATGAAAACGGGGATATCAGAATATAAGGAAAAGACAGATAGCTTTGTTATGGGACGCTGTATTCAGCCATATCTTTATCTGATATGGCAATTTTGGGGTGACAGATTCCCTTTAACAAAAAAGTGTGAAACAACTAAAAATATGTCTTATATTCTAGGTTCTTCAAAGTAGCCACCTATTGCTTTGATGACTGCTTTGCACACTCTTGGCATTCTCTTGATGAGCTTCAAGAGGTAGTCACCGGAAATGGTCTTCCAACAATCTTGAAGGAGTTCCCAGAGATGCTAAGCACTTGTTGGCCCTTTTGCCTTCACTCTGTGGTCCAGCTCACCCCAAACCATCTCAATTGGGTTCAGGTCTGGTGACTGTGGAGGCCAGGTCATCTGACATAGCACCCCATCACTCTCCTTACTTGGTCAAATAGCCCTTACACAGCCTGGTGGTGTGTTTGGGGTCATTGTCCTGTTGAAAAATAAATAATGGTCCAACTAAACGCAAACTGGATGGAATAGCATGCCACTGCAAGATGCTGTTGTAGCCATGCTGGTTCAGCATGCCTTCAATTTTGAATAAATCCCCAACAGTGTCACCATCAAAGCACCCCCACACATCACACCTCCTCCTCCATGCTTCACGGTGGGAACCAGGCTTTTAGAGTCCATCCGTTCAGCTTTTCTGCATCGCACAAAGACACGATGGTTGGAACCAAAGATCTCAAATTTGGACTCATTAGACCAAAGCACAGATTTCCACTGGTCTAATGTCCATTCCTTGTGTTCTTTAGCCCAAATAAGTCTCTTCTGCTTGTTGCCTGTCCTTAGCAGTGGTTTCCTATCAGCTGTTTTACCATGAAGGTCTGCTTCACAAAGTCTCCTCTTAACAGTTTTTGTAGAGATGTGTCTGCTGCTAGAACTTTGTGTGGCATTGCCCTGGTCTCTAATCTGAGCTGCCGTAAACCTGTGATTTTTGAGGCTGGTGACTCGGATAAAGAGTCAGAGGTGACTCTTGGTCTTCCTTTCCTGGGGCGGTCCTCATGTGAGCCAGTTTCTTTGTAGCGCTTGATGGTTTTTGCAACTGCACTTGGGGACACTTTCAAAGTTTTCCCAATTTTTCGGACTGACTGACCTTCATTTCTTAAAGTAATGATGGCCACTCGTTTTTCTTTACTTAGCTGCTTTTTTCTTGCCATAATACAAATTCTAACAGTCTATTCAGTAGGACTATCAGCTGTGTATCCACCAGACTTCTGCACAACACAACTTATGGTCCCAACCCCATTTATAAGGCCAGAAATCCCACTTATTAAACCTGACAGGGCACACCAGTGAAGTGAAAACCATTCCCGGTGACTACCTCTTGAAGCTCATCAAGAGAATGCCAAGAGTGTGCAAAGCAGTCATCAAAGCAAAAGGTGGCTACTTTGAAGAACCTAGAATATAAGACATAATTTCAGTTGTTACACACTTTTTTGTTAAGTATATAATTCCACATGTGTTAATTCATAGTTTTGATGCCTTCAGTGTGATTCTACAATTTTCATAGTCATGAAAATACAGAAAAATCTTTAAATAAGGTGTGTCCAAACTTTTGGTCTGTACTGTATGTATATCATTGCAATCCTCTCTTATATAGTTGGTTTATTTCAACATTACTTCATAGCTGAAAGAACGTTTTATAGCTCAGTTGTAATTTTTCTATAACTGCACTCCTTGGCTTGTATATGATACATTATGCAGTCTAAAGCTATTTTACCTAGTTTTCAGGCATTTATGAAAAGTATGTTGACTATTCTATTTTAAGCTATTTGAATATGTATGAATCCGGTCTCTTTCTAAAATGTTCTTGCTTAAACTAATGTAGGATGTTTATGGAACAATTGAGACACTTTGGAGTATTCAAATACGGATAAAATGTGGTTCGATATAAGTTGTATTTTAAATGCAATTACTAGTCCTATGATGATAGGAGAAACAATGATCACACCATCAGTGGGAATTATGAGGAGAGGATTTTTATGATTTTTCTGCTATTGAGGTTCAAGGTTTGTTTTTATGTAAGCTTTTTTTCCTATGAGCGTTCAGTCCTAAGTTCTCATCATTGCAGGACTACTTTATATCACTAACATCTAACAAAAAGAGACACTGCAATGGATAAACAATGTTTTATATAAAGGCATATTTTCAATGTAGCCTTATTGCATCGTTCTATGATGCAAAAGGATATGGGCTTTTAGTGGCTGAATAGACAAGCACAGCTCTGAATTGTTCATACTGTCAGATAGGGCTCTGTTCTTTTAGCCAAATTTAGAAAAAACAACAACTAAAAAAGAAAAACAGTAAATGCTATGATTAGTCAGTATGACTTTCGTAGCTAATCACAGCAGTCCTAAAAACAAAGCAAAGTTACTGGTATTCTTCTAGATTACATAGATGAAAGATGTTTCTACTGTGAAATGTCACATTCTGTACAGTATAAATATAAGTTGTGATGTGGCAACTAACTCATAAAAAGGCTCGGTCCCAATCATCCTTATTCTCTAAATGGATTTTTTATGTGGACTGTTAATTATCAATTTCAGAAGCACATCATCTCATGTATAGAGGGAATGCGTTGCTGACAACATGCATGATGTACCGTATTTTGCGGCTTATAAGACGCACCGGATTATAAGACGCACCCCAAAAATAGGAAAAAAACTTTTTTTAATAAAATTGTGGTGCTTCTTACAATCCATGCGTCTTTTGCTTACCGGGGTTGGTGGCTGCGGTGAAGCGGGGTCCCAGGGTCGGAGTGGGGCAATGCTGCGGACCCCAGACTGGGAGAACGGGCTGTTTGGATGTGCGAGGCTGTGGGTGTTCAGTGGTGCGGGGGCTCCGCCAACATTTTGTGAAAGCCCAGAGCTCCCGTACTTCCATGGTTTACTTTGCAGTGGACTATGGGAAAATGGCCGTCGGGGTGGCACATGCGCAGATGGAGATCTTGGCGCTGAGATCTCATCTGCCGAGATCTTGGCGCCAAGACCTCCATCTGTGCATGCGCTGCCCCTGACAGCCATTTTCCTGGAGTCCACCGCAATGTAAACCATGGAAGTGCAGGGTTCCCGGGCTGTCACAAATTGTTGGCGGAGCTCCCGCACCACCCTGCAGTCTCGCACCTCCAAACACCCCGTCATCCCAGCCTGCAGGCTGCAGCAACATGCCACTCTTGCCTCCTCCAGCAGCGACCCTGGGATCCTGCTCCATAGTGGCCAGTAAGTAATATTCGAATTATAAAGTGCACCTCAATTTTCCCTCCAAAGCTGGAGGAAAAAAAGGGTGTCTTATAATCCAAAAAATACGGTATGTACAGTGGGTATGGAAAGTATTCAGACACCTTTAAATTTTTCACTCTTTGTTTCATTGCAGCCATTTGGTAAATTCAAAAAAGTTCACTTTTTTTCTCATTAATGTACACTCTGCTCTCCATCTTGACTGTAAAAGACAGAAATGCAGAAATTTTTGCAAGTTTATTAAAAATGAAAAACTAAAATATCACATGGTCATAAATATTCAGACCCTTTGCTCAGACACTCATATTTAAGTCACTTGCTGTAAATTTCCTTGTGATCCTCCTTCAGATGGTTCTACTCCTTCATTGGAGTCCAGATGTATTTAGTTAAACTGATAGGACTTGATTTATAAAGGCACACACCTGTCTATATAAGACCTCACAGCTCACAGTGCATGTCAGACCAAATGAGAATCATGAGGTCAAAGGAACTGGCCAAGGAGCCCAGAGACAGATTTGTGGCAAGGCACTGATCTGGCCAAGGTTACAAAAGAAGTTCTACAGTACTCAAGGTTCCTAAGAGCACAGTGGCCTTCATAATCCTTAAATGGAAGAAGTTTGGGACCACCTGAAGTCTCCCTAGACTTGGCCGTCCAGCCAAACTGAGCAATTGTGGAAGAAGAGCCTTGGTGAACGAGGTAAAGAAGAACCCCAAGATCACTGTGGCTGAGCTCCACAGATGCAGTAGAGAGATGGGAGAAAGTTCCATAAAGTCAACTGTCACTGCAGCCCTCCACCAGTCGGGCATTTATGGCAGAGTGGTCAGACTGAAGCCTGTTATGTTTCGGTAGCTGAGGAGGACAGGAACAACAGCAGGGCAGCCGAACACCTGAGATATTGGTAACTGATGGGTTGCAGATTCCTAAACTAACGACACAACAAGAGGTAGCCGTGGAGCATTCCTACGTTGATCCTAGACACCTCGTCACAGCCTGAGAGATAACTACACCTAAAGGCAGAAAGATGGAAGCTATCTGCCCCGAAGCAGATCCCCAAAGAAAATAGGAAGCCCCCAAACACATAATGGCGTTTAGACAAGATGAAAATACAAACATAGGCAGAAAATAGACTGAGCAAACGCTGGGGCCACAAGCTGACTAAATAGGATAGGACAGGAGAGTTTACTTTCTGCAACCCAGAAAACCCTACAAAAATCCAACAATTCTGATTAAAAAAATACTGAGATCACACGATCTTGCCTCCCACTAAATCAGATCTCAGTGTGAACAAAAACCAAGCAGCAGCCGCTGAAAAAACAGGAAAAAGCAAATGAGCAAATAACAGTGGCTGCAGAAAAACTGTGAGGAGCTCAGGCCCCAGGAGGGGACCTGGCTGACTTCCACAAAAGTGCAGAAAACCATGCAAAAAGCAAGCACAAAAAGAAAAGCAAAAAATATCTTATCTGAAAGTAGGAGATGCAGACAGGACTCCAGCAAACTTCCAAATGAACCAGGAACCACAATTGAGACAAGAACAATTGATCACCGGCAACCATCATGGGAGGGAACCTCCCTTATATCAGACCAGTCCGTGATTCCAGATTGCCACTCCTCGCTGAAAGGTTCAGTACTGTCTGTAACCACCAGAGGGAGCCTCTGCTCAGAAACCATCTCTAGCACATTCATAACAGAAGCCTCTCCTCAGTGCCAGACATATGAAAACCGGTATAGAGTTTGCTAAAAAAAAAAACATGAAGGACTCCCAGACTATGAGAAATAAGATTCTCTGGTCTGATGGGACGAAGATAGAACTTTTGGGTGATAATTCTAAGCGGTATGTGTGGAGAAAACCAGACACTGCTCATCACCTGCCCAATACAATCCCAACAGTGAAACATGGTGGCGGCAGCATCATGCTATGAAGGTGTTTTTCAGCTGCAGGAACCTCCCTTATATCAGATCAGTCCGTGATTCCAGATTGCCACTCCTCGCTGAAAGGTTCAGTACTGTCTGTAATCACCAGAGGGAGCCTCTGCTCAGAAACCATCTCTAGCACATTCATAACAGTACCCCCCCTTGAGGAGGGGTCACCGAACCCTCACTTGTGCAACCAGTCCGATCAGGATGAGCTCAGTGATAGGCACGGATCAGTCTCCTAGCATGGATGTCCGAAGCAAACACCCAAGAATTGTCCTCCTGACCATAACCTCTCCACTCAACCAAATACTGGAGTTTCTGTCTAGAAAAACGAGAATCCAATATTTTCTCAACCACATACTCCAGATTGCCCTCAACCAAAACAGGGTCAGGAGGCGCAGCCATAGGAACCACTGGCTCGACAAACCTCTTCAATAAGGACTTGTGGAACACGTTATGGATCTTAAATGTCCCTGGAAGAAGCAAACGGAAGGAAACAGGATTAAGAATCTCCATGATGTTATAAGGTCCAATGAACCTGGGCTTAAACTTTGGAGATGCAACCCTCATAGGGATATATCTTGAGGACAACCAAACCAAGTCCCCCACTTTAAACCGAGGACCATCAGTCCTATGCCGGTTGGCAAACCGTTGGGCCTTCTCCTGAGAGAGATACAACCTCTCCACTACCTGGTCCCAAATCTGCTGCATACGCTCCACAACAGAGTCAACACCCGGACCGACAGAAGCTTCTGCCTGTCCCGAAGAAAATCGAGGGTGAAACCCAAAATTGCAGAAAAATGGAGACATCAAGGTGGCAGAGCTAGCCCTATTATTAAGAGCAAACTCAGCCAAAGGCAAAAAAGAGACCCAGTCATCTTGATCAGCAGACACAAAACATCTCAAATAAGTCTCCAAGGTCTGGTTTGTTCTCTCGGTTTGTCCATTGGTCTGAGGATGAAAAGCAGAGGAGAAAGATAATTGAACACCAAGTTTAGAACAATATGTCCTCCAAAATCTGGAAACAAACTGGACTCCTCTGTCAGACACAATGTTCTCCGGAATGCCATGTAACCGAACCACGTGCTAAAGGAACAAAGGCACCAATTCGGAGGAGGAAGGTAACTTAGGTAATGGCACAATATGTATCATCTTGGAGAACCTATCACAGATTACCCAGATAACGGTCATTCTCTGACAAACAGGGAGGTCGGAAATAAAATCCATAGAGATATGGGTCCATGGCCTCTTGGGCACAGGTAATGGCATTAACAAACCACTAGAGCGAGAGCAAGGCTTGGAGCGAGAGCAAGTCCCACAGGACTGCAGAAATTCCCTGACAAAGTAGGCCACCAAAAGGACAGACTCACCAAGTCTCTGGTACCAAAAATCCCGGGATGACCAGCCAATGCGGAACAATTAATCTCAGACATCACACTCTTCTTCCACTGGTCTGGGACAAACAATTTCCCAATAGGGCAGCGCTCAGGTTTATCCTCCTGACACCCTTCCAAGGCCAGTCTCAAATTGGGCGAGATGGCGGAAAAAACTACACCCTCTTTCAAAATAACAGCAGGATCAGATAAATCAGGATACTCCGCAAAGAAACTCCTCGAGAGGGCATCCGCCTTAACATTGTTAGTGCCAGGAAGAAAAGAAACCACAAAATTAAAACGTGTGAAAAACAAGGCCCACCTGGCCTGATTAAGTCGCTTGGCTGATTCGAGATAAACCAGATTCTTATGGTCCGCAAGGACCACCACCTGATGTTTGGCTCCTTCCAGCCAATGTCTCCACTCTTGAAAGGCCCACTTCATGGCCAATAACTCCTGATTACCCACGTCATAATTACATTCAGTTGGAGAAAATTTTCGAGAGAAAAAGGCACAAGGGTTACTCTTAGAAGTCTCAGGATCTCTTTGGGACAAAACGGCACCTGCCCCAATTTCAGAGGCATCAACCTCCACCTGAAACAGTAGAGAAACATCAGGCTGCCGTAAAACAGGAGCAGAAGTGAATCTCTGCTTAAGTTCCTGAAACACAGAGACTGCCTCAGGAGGCAAATTCACCACATCAGAACCCTTTTTGGTCAAATCAGTCAATGGTTTAACAATACCAGAGGAATTACCAATAAATTTACGATAAAAATTGGCAAAACCCAAAAATCTCTCAAGAGCCTTTAATGAAGTTGATTGGACCCAATCACAGATGGCTTTAACCTTGACCGGGTCCATTTCAATAACAGACGGAGACAAAATGAATCCCAGAAATGAGACCTTCTGTACGCCAAAAAGACACTTTGATCCCTTCACATACAGTGCATTCTCTCTCAAAATATGGAACACAGTCCGAACATGTTTCACATGAGAGTCCCAGTCATTGGAAAAAATCAAGATATCATCCAAATAAACAATCAGAAATTTATCCACAAAATCCCTGAAAATATCATTCATGAAGGATTGGAAGATGGAAGGAGCATTAGTGAGCCCAAAGGGCATCACTAGGTACTCAAAATGCCCCTCTGGGGTATTAAACGCCGTCTTCCATTCATCCCCGTGCTTAATGCGAATAAGGTTATACGCCCCCCTGAGGTCAAGCTTGGTACACCAACTAGCACTTTTCACCCTGGAAAACAGGTCAGAAATCAAGGGTATCGGATATTGATACTTCATAGTGATCTTATTCAAGAAACGATAATCAATACACGGCCTCAATGAACCATCCTTTTTGGCCACAAAGAAAAAACTGGCACCCAAGGGTGAAGAGGATGGTCTGATATTACCCTTCTCCAATGACTCCTTAATATAAGATCGCATAGCATCGTGTTCAGGTACAGACAAGTTAGAAAGGCAACCTTTAGGAAATTTACCACCAGGCACTAATTCAATAGCGCAATCGTAGCCCTTGTGAGGGGTAAAGATGCAGATTTACTTTCACTAAATACATCCGAAAAATCAGTCAAAAAGTCAGGAACATCCTGAGACTTGGGAGAGGCAGAAAAAACAGGAGTGTCGGCATTAACACATTGGCAGCCCCAACTGGTCACAGACACAGATTTCCAATCCAAAACAGTATTATGAGACTGTAACCAAGGGAAACCTAGTACAATAATGTCATGCAGATTATACAGCACCAGAAATTTGCAACTCTCCTGATGATCTGGTTCAACCCTCATTATCACCTGAGTAGAAAACTGGGGTTTATTCTCCGCCAAAGGGGTAGAATCAATGCCCAGTAGGGGAATAGACTTCCGCAGGGGTATCATGGGAAACCCACAACATTTGGCAAAGTCAAAATCCATCAGGTTAATAGCTGCTCCTGAATCAACAAAAGCCTGAGCAGAAAATGTGGACAGGGAGCAAATCAGGGTAACAGTCAACAGAAATTTAGTCTGAACACTACCCAAGACAACTAAGCGTGCAAAATGTCTTCCCCGCTTAGGGCAGACTGAAATAGCATGAGAGGCATCACCACAGTAGAAACATAACCCATTGCGCTTTCGAAACTCATGACGCTGAGCCCCAGAAGTCACTCTCTCACACTGCATGGGCTCAGAAGCTGGCTCTCAAGGCAACACTATCTCACGCATACCTCTGTGCTCACGCAAACGTCTGTCAATTTGAATAGCCAATGACATAGAATCATTGAGACCAGAGGGAGCAGGGAATCCCACCATAACATCCTTTACATTCTCTGACAGCCCCTTCCGAAAAAGGGCTGCCAAAGCATCATCATTCCATTTGGTCAGGACTGCCCACTTTTGGAATTTCTGACAGTACAACTCAGTGTCTTCAAGACCCTGATTTAATGCCATGAAGGTTTATTCAGCTTGATCAGTGACATTAGGTTCATCGTACAATAACCCCAGAGCCAGAAAAAATGCATCAATATCATTCAAAACAGGATTCTCATGTGTCAGGGAAAAAGCCCAATCCTGAGGATCGCCGCGCAGGAGAGAGATGACAATTTGAACCTGCTGTGCTGCGTTACCTGAAGACTTAGGCTTTAAGGCAAAGAACAAGTTACAGTTATTTTTGAAATTCAGAAATTTAGCCCGATCCCCCAAAAACAAATCTGGCATGAGAATCCTAGGTTCCACAACCGGCAAACCAGCAAGTTAGGTAGCAATACTCCGAACCTCAGTGGCAAGCTGATCCACACGGCCAGACAACTGTGCAAACTGCATTGAGAGAAAAAAAAATCCTCCTCAGCACCCAGAGAAAAAGAGGGAAAAAATGCAACAGACAGAAAAAAAAAAAAATCTTTGACAACTCTGACAACTTTTTTCTTTCCACACTTTTTTTTCCCTTCTGTGAGTACCATATAATTTTCAGTTATGGCCGGTGATACTGTTATGTTTCGGTAGCTGAGGAGGACAGGAACAACAGCAGGGCAGCCGTACACCTGAGATGCTGGTAACTGATGGGTTGCAGATTCCTAAACTAACGACACAACTAGAGGTAGCCGTGGTGCGTTCCTACGTTGATCCTAGACGCCTCGTCACAGCCTGAGAGATAACTACACCTAAAGGCAGAAAGATGAAAGCTATCTTCCCCGGAGCAGATCCCCAAAGAAAATAGGAAGCCCCCAAACATATAATGGCGGTTAGACAAGATGAAAATACAAACATAGGCAGAAAATAGACTGAGCAAACGCTGGGGCCACAAGCTGACTAAATAGGATAGGACAGGAGAGATTACTTTCTGCAACCCAGAAAACCCTACAAAAATCCAAAAATTCTGATTACAAAAATACTGACATCACACGATCTTGTCTCCCACTAAATCAGATCTCAGTGTGAACAAAAACCAAGCAGCAGCCGCTGAAAAAACAGAAAAAAGCAAATGAGAAAATAACAGTGGCTGCAGAAAAACTGTGAGGAGCTCAG
Source organism: Oophaga sylvatica (assembly GCA_033576555.1). Lineage (NCBI taxonomy): Eukaryota > Metazoa > Chordata > Amphibia > Anura > Dendrobatidae > Oophaga > Oophaga sylvatica. Next base: position 206,302,068 of record JARQOD010000006.1, on the reverse strand, counting down.
GCCCCAGGAGGGGACCTGGCTGACCTCCAAAAAAGTGCAGAAAACCATGCAAAAAGCAAGCACAAAAAGAAAAGTAAAAAATATCTTATCTGAAAGTAGGAGATGCAGACAGGACTCCAGCAAACTTCCAAATGAACCAGGAACCACAATTGAGACAAGAACAATTGATCACCGGCAACCATCATGGGAGGGAACCTCCCTTATATCAGACCAGTCTGTGATTCCAGATTGCCACTCCTCGCTGAAAGGTTCAGTACTGTCTGTAACCACCAGAGGGAGCCTCTGCTCAGAAACCATCTCTAGCACATTCATAACAGACGCCTCTCCTCAGTGCCAGACATATGAAAGCCGGTATAGAGTTTGCTAAAAAAAAAAACATGAAGGACTCCCAGACTATGAGAAAAAAGATTCTCTGGTCTGATGGGACGAAGATAGAACTTTTGGGTGATAATTCTAAGCGGTATGTGTGGAGAAAACCAGACACTGCTCATCACCTGCCCAATACAATCCCAACAGTGAAACATGGTGGCGGCAGCATCATGCTATGGAGGTGTTTTTCAGCTGCAGGAACAGGATGTTTGGTTGCAATTGAAGGAAACATAAATGCGACCAAGTACAGAGATATCCTGGATGAAAACCTCTCCCATAGTGCTCTGGACCTCAGACTTGGACAAAGGTTCATCTTCCAACAAGACAATGATACTAAGCACACAGCTAAAATAACGAAGAAGTGGCTTCAGAACAACTCTGTGACCATTCTTGACTGGCCCAGCCAGACACCTGACCTGAAACCTAATTGAGCATCTCTGGAGAGAGCTGAAAATGGATGTCAACCAACGTTCACCATCCAACCTCACGGAACTGGAGAGGATCTGCAAGGAAGAATGGCAGCGAATCCCCAAATCCAGGTGTGGAAAAACTTGTTGCATCATTCCCAAGAAGACTCATGGCTATACTAGCCCAAAACAGTGCTTCTACTCAATACTGAGCAAAGGGTCTGAATACTTATGATCATGTTAAATTTTAATTTTTTTTTCATAAATTTGCAAAAATTTCTACATTTTTGTTTTTTTTTTCAGTCAAGATGGGGTACAGAGTGTACTTTAATGAGAAAAAAATGAACTTTTTTGAATTTATCAAATAGCTGCAATGAAACAATGAGTGAAAAATTTAAAGGGGTCTGAATACTTTCCATACCCACTGTTGATAACATGATCTTCTAAATGTCTAGTGATTAATTTACATAAATCCTTAACTCCTTCACCCCGAAGCCTGTTTTCACCTTCCTAACCAGTCCAAATTTTACAATTCTGAACACTGTCACTTTATGAGGTCATAACTCTAGAACGCTTCAATGGATCCCTCTGATTCTGAGATTGTTTTATCATGACATATTGTACTTCATGATGGTGGCAAAATTTAATTAATATGACTAGTGTTTATTTGTGAAAAAAGCCAAAATTTGGCAAAAATTTTGCAGTTTTCAAACTTTTAATTTTCATGCCTTTAAATCAGAGAATCATATCACACAAAATAGTAAATAAATAACATTTCCCTCATGTCAACTTTACATCAGTACAACTTTTGAAACATTTTTTTTGTTAGGAAGTTATAATGGTTAAAAGTTAACCCGCGATTTCCCATTTTTACAACAAAATTTTCAAAACCATTTATTTTAGGGACCACCTCACATTTGAAGTGACTTTAAGGGGCCTATATGACAGAAAATACCCCAAATTGACACCATTATAAAACTTGCACCATTTAAGGTATGTTTCCATGGTCATTTTGGGCAGCGCTTTGGACGCAGCACATGCTTGCTCTGTCCAAAACGCTGCCGGATTTGTACGCGCGGTGAACACATGCGGAATCACTGCATCCCATACATAGGACGGTGCTATTTACAAATAGACATGCTGTGGTCACAGGTCTGCCACCTGTGTCTTTGAACGCATAGTGGACATGGGATTTAATAAAATCCCATCCACTATGCTGTAACATCTAGCCGCTGCGGATTGGACGCTGTGGCTGTACGCAGTGTCCAATCTGCTTCAAAGACTGAACGTGGAAATATACCCTTAAGGTACTCAAAACCAAATTCAAGAAGTTTATTAACCCTTCAGGTGCGTCACATGAATTTTTGGAATGTGGAAGGAAAAATTAAACATTTACTTTTCTTTTGCAAAAATTTTCCTTTAGAGATATTTTTTTTTAACTTTTGCAAGAGTAACAGGAAAAAAGCGACCATACAATTTGTTGCAAAATTTCTCCGGAGCAGACCGATATCCCATATGTGCAGAAAATCTACTGTTTGGGCACATGGCAGGGCTCGGTAGAGAAGGAGAGCCATTTCACTTTTTGAATGTAAAATTTGCTGGCATAATTTGCGGACACCATGTCATGTTTTGAGAGCCCCTGATGTGCCAAATCAGTGGAAACCCCCAACAAGTGACACTATTTTGGAAACTAGACCCCTTAGGGAACTTTTATAGTTTTGTATTGAGCACCTTGAACCCACAGATGCTTCACAGAAGTTTATAACGTAGTCGTGAAAATAAAAAAATCACATTTTCTCAGATAAATCTTTTTTTACCTCCAAATGTTGTATTTTCATAAGGGTAACAGGAGAAATTGCACCATACAATTTGTTGTGCAATTTCTCCTGAGTGCGCTGAAACCCAGTATGTGGAGGAAAACAACTGTTTGGGCGCATGGCAGTGCTTGGAAATAAGGGAGTGCCATTTGACTTTTTGAATGCAAAATTTGCTAGAGTAATCAGTGGATGCCATGTCGTTTTTGGAGAGCCCCTGATGTGCCTAAACAATGGAGACCCCCAACAAGTGACACCATTTTGGAAACTAGACCCCTCAAGTTACTTATCTAGATGTGTATTGAGCACCTTGAACCCACAGGTGCTTCAAAGAAGTTTATAAGGTTGAGCCGTGAAAATAAAAAAATCTAATTTTTCCTTAGCTCCTAATTTTGTTTTTTTTCACAAGGGTATCAGGAGAAAATTGACCCAAAAATGTGCTGTGCAACTCTCCTCAGTTTACCGATACCCCATTTGTCATTCAAAACTACTTTTGAGGCACAGTGCAAAGCTCAGAAGGGAAGAAATGCCATATTATAGTGCAGATTTTGGTGCACTTGTTTGAGGATGCCATGTTACATTGGCAGAGCACCTGAGGTGCCAACACAGCGGAACCCCATAAGTGAACTCATTTTACAAACTAAACCTCTCAATTAATTAATCTATGGATGAAGTGATTACACTGACATTTACATTATCATACAAGGAATCATACAGGGAAATGGGTAAAAATTTCACCAAAATTTTTCCCACAATTTCTACTGAACGTGTCAATACCCCATATGTGGCTGTACAGTACTACTTATCCATACGGAGTAACTCGGGAGGGACGAAGCGCTATTTGCCTCCTGGAATGCAGATTTTCATAGACTACTTTGCGGATTCCATATAAAGCGCTCCTAAATGGTAGAAAGGCAGAATCCCCCCTCAAGTGACCCCATTTTGGAAATTATAACTCTTTTGGAATTTATCTACAGATGTAGTGATTCCATGGGTGTTTTCCAGAAACAATTTCATAGCCTCAAAGAATAAAATGTAAGATAAATTCAAATAGGCTCACCACATATTCTTACATTTAAAGATAAAACATCAATTTTTATTAGTAATATATTAAAATTGATATAAAAAAATAAACATACACCAACAGCAGACAATAGAAATGATCACCACAGAGAGGTGCCTCTCCCTATACTAGCCTTAGCCACTCTACCTACCAGCGGAGGTTGGCACCCTAGACCTGCGCAATGGCGCACACACTCCACGACGGCTCACCCTGCTGGCCCTGCATGGCCCTGTTTATGGCAGGGGTGTGAAAACGTGTTAGGTAGGTGAGATAGGAAGACTATGTGAGAAGTGTCTAGATGTACTGAAATGATGGCATGCAAATTGAAGAATATGTAGACTCCTTCTCTAGACCTGCATACATTTGCATAAATTCTCTCTAATTACTAATCTTCCCTTATGTTTTATTATGATCAATTGTGGGAATAGACCCCCTGGGACCAAAGGATTGAAGTCCCCGCTAACATATTAAATGAACATACTATCCCCTTTTTCCAAAGACAGTAAGACTTTATGTTGTTCAATCAGATGATCAAACAGTCCAGTGTAAGTTTACTTAGCTAGTATAAAGGAAAAGGGGATGATCATAGATGGTAGGACAAGTGTAAGGCTACATTCACATTAGCGTCTCTGAGCGCAGCGTATCATCTGCATGCCAAAACGCAGGCATGCTTACGCAGCGCTTTTTATCCACATCATCTTACGCTTCATGCAAAAAAATGCTGCGTGTGTATGCATTTTTGCATGTGTTTGCGTTGTTTATGCGCATGCATTCGATATTTCCAGGTGCTGTAATCAGTTCCTCGACATGCGCAGTCTGAAGTCCGCATGCACATCGAATGCATCCATGAGCATGTCCTTGCGTACCAATGCGTTCCCATAGACAGTAATGCGTTGTTTTGACGCTCTCATCCGCATGCTCATGACTGCGCATATTTGACGGATTTTTGACGCTTCAAAAAATGCAACATGTTGCGTTTGCTGGACACTGCGAAATGACGCATGTGTATACTCAGGTATACTCTGCTCACACATACGCTAATGTGAACCCGGCCTTAAAAAGATAGGTGCCAAAAGGTAGAAGCCCCACCTAAATAATGAACACACTATCCCTTTATACAAAGAATGTGTTATTCAGTCAGATGATCAAACATAGAGCAGATAATAGTTAGGTTCAGTCCAGTGTAAGTTTAATTGGCTAGTATAGAGAGAAAGGAATGATCATAGATGGTGGGACACATGTATATTTAGAGATGGACTTTCTTATCATATATTAAGTGCTATAGATTATCTTGTTATAAAGATAACCATGCTTATCCATCAACAGTCCCCTTCTAAAGCCCCCGTCTCACACAGCGAGCTCGCTAGCGAGATCGTTGCTGAGTCACTAGTTTTGTGACGCAACAGCGATCTCCCCTGCGATATCACTGTGTGTGACATTCAGCGACGATCAGCCCCCCTGCTGATCGTCGCTGAATGTCCTGGACATTTTTTTGATCGCTGGTCTCCCGCTGGCCAGCACGCATCGCTGCTTGTGACAGGCGGGAGACCAGTGATCCGCTGGTAACCAAGGTACACAGCGGGTTTCCAAGCGCGGGGCTGTGCCTGGAAACCCGCTATGTACCTTGGATACCAGCGCCCTGATGCAGGGAGCTGGTAACCAAGGTACACAGCGGGTTTCCAGGCACCGCGCAGCGCCTGGAAACCCGACGTGTACCTTGGTTACCAGCTCCCTGCATCAAGGCGCTGGTATCCAACGTACACTGCGGGGTAACTAAGCGATGTTTACCCGCAGTGTCGTTGTGCTGATAGCTGCCTGAGCTGCCTGTTTGACAGCTCAGCAGCGATCATGTAGCAACACACCAGCGATCCTGATCGTTGTCGGGATCGCTGGTGTATCGCTATGTGAGACCCGGGCTTAAAGATATAACTGTATCACTCCAATGATCAAAGCACAGCACAAAACAAAAAAACATGTGAAAACACCACAGCAATAACACTCCAAGCTACACTGCAACTCAATGCGTTTCCCCTCTTCCAAGGTTCATCAGGAGCATGATAAAAGCACAGAGTACTTAGCTGAATATAGTTCAAGTTTGAACGACGCTTGTTGGCCAGATAATATTCAATATGCCGGGTCAATCCCCTCTCCAGTGTGATGCTTCAGAAAAAAGAGGCAATACAAGTCTTTTATAATCACAAGCACTCACATGTTTCAAATGCTATGATATCGCCAGCGATAGCATCGTTCAAACTTGAAATATATTCAGCTAAGTACTCTGCGCTTTTATTGTTGTGAATATGCTGGAGGCGGCTTCTGAGCTGGAACTCCCTGGTTGCTGAGGGTAATGAACTGATTACCGAATGGCCTTCAGCTGGCGCTGAATGGTAGGATATAAGTGGCCTGAGTTCCCAGCAGCCTTGCTGGTTATCAATTGTTCCTTCTGGTCTTGCTTGAAGCACTGCTAGTTTCCTGCTTTCCTTCAGATAAGTGTTTGCTGTTTTTTTTTTTTTTCCTCTGTTTGATTTTCTCTGCTGGTTTGCTGCTTACAGTGGACTGCAGCCTGTCCCCTTTTGGGGGTCTGGCGCTGCAATTGTGCTCCGTTTGTGTCTGCACTTTTGCTTTGCTCCTTTATTACTTTTTATTTGCTGAATAGCGTTTTGTTACACCAGAGATCTGATTTAGGTGGATGAGATCGTGTGATCTCAGGTTTTTTTTGGCAATCAGAAGTGTTGGTATTTTTGTTAGGGTTTTTTGGGGATTGCAGTCAGAATTCTTTCCTGTACTTTTCTGTCTAGACAGATTGGGCCCCAGCGTTTGCTCATTCTATTTTCTGTCTGTGTCCATGCTTTCCTCTTGTCTAACCACCATTACATGTTTGGGGGCTTCCTATTTTCTTTGGGGATCTGCTCCGGGGCAGATAGCTTTCTTCTTTCTGCCTTTAGATGTAGTTATCTCTCAGGCTGTGACGAGGCGTCTAGGATCACCGTAGGAACGCTCCACGGCTACTTCTAGTTGTGTGGTTAGTTCAGGTTACTGCAATCCAATAGGTTCCAGCCTCTCTGTTGTATTACCTCTTTTGCTATTTCTCCTCAGTTACCGAAACATAACAGTATAACCGGCCTAAAAACTGAAAATTCTATGGTACTCTCAGAAGGGGAAAATAGTAATAAGGAAACTCTGTTTGTTGCATTTTTTTCCCCTCTTTTCTCTGGGTGCTGAGGAGGAATTTTTTTTTCTCTCTCAATGGAATTTGCACAGTTGTCTGGCCGTGTGGATCAGCTTGCCACTGAGGTTCGGAGTATTGCTACCTATCTTGCTGGGTTGCCGGTTGTGGAACCTAGGATTCCCATGCCAGATTTGTTTTTGGGGGATCGATTTAAATTTCTGAATTTCAAAAATAACTGTAAGTTGTTTTTTGCCTTAAAGCCTAAGTCCTCAGGGAACGCGGCACAGCAGGTTCAAATTGTCATCTCCCTGCTGCGCGGCGACCCTCAGGATTGGGCTTTTTCCCTGACACCTGGGGATCCTGTTTTGAATGATATTGATGTATTTTTTCAGGCTCTGGGGTTATTGTACGATGAACCTAATGTCACTGATCAAGCTGAAAAGATCTTGTTGGCATTAAATCAGGGTCTTGAAGATGCTGAGTTGTACTGTCAGAAATTTCGAAAGTGGGCAGTCCTGACCAAATGGAATGATGATGCTTTGGCAGCCCTTTTTTGAAAGGGTCTGTCAGAAAAAGTAAAGGATGTTATGGTGGGATTCCCTGTTCCCTCTGGTCTCAATGATTCTATGTCTTTGGCTATTCAAATTGACAGACATTTGCGTGAGCGCAGAGGTGTGCGTGAGATAGTGTTGCCTTGTGAGCCAGCACCTGAGCCCATGCAGTGTGATGGAGTGACTTCTGGGGCTCAGCGTCATGAGTTTCGTAAACGCAATAGGTTATGTTTCTACTGTGGTGACGCTTCCCATGCTATTTCTGTCTGCCCTAAGTGGGGAAGACGTTTTGCACGCTCAGTTGTCTTGGGTAGTGTTCAGACTAAATTTCTGTTGACTGTTACCCTGATTTGCTCCCTGTCCACATTTTCTGCTCAGGCTTTTGTTGATTCAGGAGCAGCTATTAACCTGATGGATTTTGACTTTGCCAAATGTTGTGGGTTTCCCATGATACCCCTGCGGAAGTCTGTTCCCCTACTGGGCATTGATTCTACCCCTTTGGCGGAGAATAAACCCCAGTTTTCTACTCAGGTGATAATGAGGGTTGAACCAGATCATCAGGACAGTTGCAAATTTCTGGTGCTGCATAATCTGCATGACATTATTGTACTAGGTTTCCCTTGGTTACAGTCTCATAATCCTGTTTTGGATTGGAAATCTGTGTCTGTGACCAGTTGGGGCTGCCAATGTGTTAATACTGACACTCCTGTTTTTTCTGCCTCTCCCCAGTCTCAGAATATCCCTGACTTTTTGACTGATTTTTCTGATGTGTTTAGTGAAAGTAAATCTGCATCCTTGCCCCTTCACAGGAGCTATGATTGCGCTATTGAATTAGTGCCTGGTGGTAAATTTCCTAAAGGTCGCCTTTTTTAATTTATCTGTACCAGAACACGATGCTATGCGATCTTATATCAAGGAGTCATTGGAGAAGGGTCATATCATACCATCCTCTTCACCCTTGGGCGCCGGTTTTTTCTTTGCGGCCAAAAAGGATGGTTCATTGAGGCCGTGTATTTATTATCGCCTCCTGAATAAGATCAGTGTTAAATATCAATATCTGTTACCTATGATTTCTGATCTATTTTCCAGAGTGAAAAGTGCTAGTTGGTTTACCAAGCTTGACCTCAGGGGGGCGTATAACCTTATTCGCATTAAGCACGGGGATGAATGGAAGACGGCATTTAATACACCAGAGGGGCATTTTGAGTACCTAGTGATGCCTTTTGGGCTTACTAATGCCCCTTCCGTCTTCCAATCCTTCATGAATGATATTTTCAGGGATTTTGTGGATACATTTCTGATTGTTTATTTGGATGATATCTTGATTTTTTCCAATGACTGGGACTCTCATGTGAAACATGTTCGGACTGTGATCCAGATTTTGAGAGAGAATGCACTGTATGTGAAGGGATCAAAGTGTCTTTTTGGCGTACAGAAGATATCATTTCTGGGATTCATTTTGTCTCCGTCTGTTGTTGAAATGAACCCGGTCAAGGTTCAGGCCATCTGTGATTGGGTTCAACCTACTTCATTGAAGGCTCTTCAGAGATTTTTGGGTTTTGCCAATTTTTATCGTAAATTTATTGGTAATTTCTCTGGTATTGTTAAACCATTGACTGATTTGAACAAAAAGGGTTCCGATGTGGTGAATTGGTGTCAAGGACACCGCACTGCACTTGCTCACTGAGCCAGTGCGTGTGTCCTGAGTGAACAAACTGTGCCCAAAGATACCTGGCACAAGCACAACAGAGTCACACACACTCGGCCAAGGGTCAGAGTATAAGCGACAGAGGATGGCCCCACAATGAGGCTATAAAAAGCCTCCCAGAATCCCAGATTGAGGCCATCCCGGTTAATCCTAAAACCACCTAATCCCAGAAACTCAGCAGACCATGACAATTGGCCTCCTGAGGCAGTTTCTGCGTTTCAGGAACTTAAGCATTCATTTCTGCTCCTGTTCTATGGCAGCCTGATGTTTCTCTGCCGTTTCAGGTGGAGGTTGATGCCTCTGAGATTGGGGCTGGTGCCGTTTTGTCCCAAAGGGATCCAGAGACCTCTAAGAGTAACCCTTGTGCCTTTTTCTCTCGAAAATTTTCTCCAACTGAACGTAATTATGACATGGGTATTCGGGAGTTATTGGCCATGAAGTGGGCCTTTGAAGAGTGGAGACATTGGCTGGAAGGAGCCAAACATCAGGTGGTGGTCCTCACTGACCATAAGAACCTGGTTTATCTCGAATCAGCCAAGCAACTTAATCCTAGACAGGCCAGGTGGGCCTTGTTTTTCACACATTTTAATTTTGTGGTTTCTTTTCTTCCTGGCACTAAGAATGTCAAGGCGGATGCCCTCTCGAGGGGTTACTTTGCAGATTCTCCTGAGTTATCTGATCCTGCTGTTATTTTGAAAGAGGGTGTGGTTCTTTTCGCCATTTCACCCAATTTAAGACTGGCTCTGGAAAGGTGTCAGGAGGATAAACCTGAGCGCTGCCCTGTTGGGAAGTTGTTTGTTCCAGACCAGTCGAAAAAGAGTGTGATGTCTGAGATTCATTGTTCCGCGTTGGCTGGTCATCCAGGGATTTTTCGTACCAGAGACTTGGTGAGTCTCTCCTTTTGGTGGCCTACTTTGTCTCGTGACGTTAGGGACTTTGTGTAGTCCTGTGGGACTTGCTCTCGTTCCAAGCCTTGCTCTCGTTCTAGTGGTTTGTTAATGACATTACCTGTACCCAAGAGGCCATGGACCCATATTTCTATGGATTTTATTTCTGACCTTCCTGTCTCTCAGAGAATGAACGTTATCTGGGTATTCTGTGATAGGCTTTCCAAGATGATACATATTGTGCCATTACCTAAGTTGTCCTCCTCCTCCGAGTTGGTGCCTTTGTTCTTTCAGCATGTGGTTCGGTAACATGGCATTCCGGAAAACATTGTGTCTGACAGAGGAGTCCAGTTTGTTTCCAGATTTTGGAGGACATTTTGTTCTAAACTTGGTGTTCAGTTGTCTTACTCCTCTGCATTTCACCCTCAGACCAGTGGACAAACCGAAAGAACAAACCAGACCTTGGAGACTTATTTGAGATGTTTTGTGCCTGCTGATCAGGATGACTGGGTCTCTTTTTTGCCTTTGGCTGAGTTTGCTCTTAATAATAGAGCTTGCTCTGCCACCTTGATGTCTCCATTTTTCTGCAATTCCGGGTTTCACCCTCGATTTTCTTCAGGACAGGCGGAGGCTTCTGTCTGTCCGGGGGTTGACTCTATTGTGCAGCTTATGCAGCAGATTTGGGACCAGGTGGTTTAGAGGTTGTCTCTCTCTCAGGAGAAGGCCCAGCGGTTTGCCAACCGGCATAGGACTGATGGTCCTCATTTTAAAGTGGGGGACTTGGTTTGGTTGTCCTCAAGGAATATCCCTATGAAGGTTGCATCTCCAAAATTTAAGCCAAGGTTCATTGGACCTTATAAGATCATGGAAATTATTAATCCGGTTTCCTTCCGTTTGCTTCTTCCAGGGACATTTAAGATCCATAACGTGTTCCACAAGTCCTTATTGAAGAGGTTTGTCGAACCAGTGGTTCCTATGGCTGCGCCTCCTGACCCTGTTTTGGTTGAGGGCAATTTGGAGTATGTGGTTGAGAAGATATTGGATTCTCATTTTGCTAGACGGAAACTCCAGTATTTGGCTAAGTGGAGAGGTTATGGTCAGGAGGACATTTCTTGGGTGTTTGCTTTGGACATTCATGTTGGGAGACTTATCCGTGCCTATCATCGAGCCCATCCTGATCGGCCTGGTTGCGCAGATGAGGGTTCGGTGACCCCTCCTCAAGGGGGGGGGTACTGTTGTGAATATGCTGGAGGCGGCATCTGAGCTGGGACTCCCTCCGGTGGTTGCTGAGGGTTTTGAACTGATTACAGAATGGCCTTCAGCTGGCGCTGAATAGTAGGATATAAGTGGCCTGAATTCCCAGCAGCCTTGCCGGTTATCAATTGTTCCTTCTGGTCTTGCTTGAAGCACTGCTAGTTTCCTGCTCTCCTTCAGATAAGTGTTTGCTGTTTTTTTTTTCCTCTGTTTGATTTTCTCTGCTGGTTTGCTGCTTGCAGTGGACTGCAGCCTGTCCCCTTTTGGGGGTCTGGCGCTGCAATTGTGCTCTGTGTCTGCACTTTTGCTTTGCACCTTTGTTACTTTTTATTTGCTGAATAGCGTTTTGTTACACCAGAGATCTGATTTAGGTGGATGAGATCGTGTGATCTCAGGTTTTTTTGGCAATCCGAAGTGTTTGTATTTTTGTTAGGGTTTTTTTGGGATTGCAGTCAGAATTGTTTACTGTACTTTTCTGTCTAGACAGATTGGGCCCCAGTGTTTGCTCATTCTATTTTCTGTCTGTGTCCATGCTTTCCTCTTGTCTAACCACCATTACATGTTTGGGGGCTTCCTATTTTCTTTTGGGGATCTGCTCCGGGGCAGATAGCTTTCTTCTTTCTGCCTTTAGGTGTAGTTATCTCTCAGGCTGTGACGAGGCGTCTAGGATCACCGTAGGAACGCTCCATGGCTTCTTCTAGTTGTGTGGTTAGTTCAGGTTACTGCAATCCAATAGGTTCCAGCCTCTCTGGTGCATTACCTCTTTTGCTATTTCTCCTCAGTTACCGAAACATAACATTTTATCATGCTCCCGATGAACCTTGGAAGAGAAGCGGACTGTTGATGGATAAGCATGGTTATCTTTATGAGAGGATAATCTAGGGCACACTAGGGCTAAGAAGGGAGTGGGGGTATTTGGATTTGAGAGCGGAGAATTTGCTGAATTTCTTTTGGGGGGCGAGGAGCCATTTTTGCTTTTCCAGAACCTTTGTGCTACCAGTAACGTGGAAGCTCCCTATATTTCTGTTAACAGATGATGGACCTCAGTGAGGGCTTGCTTTTTTGTGGATTGAGTTGAAGCTTTTATTGAGAACATTTTACATCACATTTATGATCACATTTATCTGGCATTCTACGCTGAGCACTTACATCGGTATTTCCATCTAAATCTCCGAGTGACTTAACAGATGAAACCCCCGATGGATCCATTCACAATAATAAGGCAGTATAGTTACCCTGGACTCCGTCTTTCCTCTGTTAACTGATGTCTGTCCTTCTTTGCAGAAGTGCACAAAACTGTGGCCAAAGGCACTTTTATACAATCCTAAAAAGACAGAAACCGCTAGATCACAGGTCCTATGGCTTCCACAGTGCCTCCATCTGCCTCATTATAGGAAATCTTCTGCCGGGTGTTCTGTCTGAATCAGGTATTTCAGAGATTTACACGGAAACCCCGATGTAAGCGCTCAGCGTAGTGCGCAGGATAAATGTGCGCCGAGCATTACTGCAATCTTTGGGAGGCAGAATGAAAAAATCAACAGCATGTGAAGAATTGGTTTTATTTATTTTTTACACCGTTCCTCGTGCGATATAAGTGATTAGGCGGCTTTATTCTTCGGGTCGGTGTGATTACAGCAATACCAGATTTATATTGGGTTTTTATGTTTGGCTGCTGTCACACACTAAAAGATGCTTTTCATTGCGAAAAATAGTTTTTCCATAACCATATTTTGAGAGCTATAATTTTTTCATATTTTGGCAGACAGAGTCCTGTTATGGCTTGTTTTTTGCGGGACGAGCTGACGTTATTATTGGTACCATTTTCGGACACATAACTTTTATGATCGCTTTCTATTCCAATTTTTTGGAGACAGAATTAGCAAAAATCAGAAATTCAGGATTTGCTTTTTTTTATATCGTTTCGCTTGTGGTAAAATTGGTAAGGCAGCTTTATTCTTTGTGTCAGTACGATTACAGCGATACTCAACTTCTATAGTTTTTTTTTATGTTTTGCCGCTTGAACACAATAAAACTATTTTATAGAAAAAATAATTATTTTTGCATCGCTTTATTCTGAGAGCTACAACTTTTTTTTTCTGCTGATGGAGCTGTATGATGGCTTGTTTTTTGCGGGAAAAGATGACATTTTCAGCGGTACCATTGTTTATTTTTGTATTTCCATAAATGAATGTATTTATTGGAAAATTATTTATTTTCTTTATTTGGGGATTTTTACAAAAATATTTTTACACTTTTTAATATTTTTTTTTAAACTTTTTTACATTGTCCCATCCTGGGACATCACTGTATAGTATCAGATCGCTGCTCTGATACTCTGCAATGCTTCTGCACAGCAGAGCATCGGAGCAGCATCTGAGACGCAGGGAAGGAGTCATGTCAGAGCCTGCTCTCAGCAGGTGCTCACAAGCCACCTTTCCCGCAGGACCCCGAAGGACCCCGCGGCCATCTTGCGGCCAGGGTTTTCCATGGAGACCATCAGGACAATGCGATTGCATTGTGTTATCCTGACAGAAGCGCGCAGGGTACTCATCACTACTGACAGCTGTATCAGAGGGATTAAACCACCGCAATCGGTTCTAGCACCAATCGTGGGTGTTGCTGCAGGGTGTCAGCTCTCACACAGAGTCGATACCAGCATCTGATTGCCGTGGCGCTCAGCGTGAGGCCACGCGATCATGTACATATACTGCTGTTTGTGGTTGTCATTGCCGGATTGATATGAGCGCCACCCAGCAGTCGGCGCTCATAGCAGGTGAGCATTTCTGCTATACACAGGTGATCCGATCATCGCCTGTGTGTAGCAGAGGTGATCAGACAACTGCAGCTTCTAGTATCCCATGGAGACTATTGAAGCATGCAAAAAGTAAAAAAAATTTTTTAAAAAACACACTGCTCAAAAAATTAAGGGAACACGAACAACAGAATATAACTCCAAGTAAATCAAACTTTTGTGAAATCAAACTGTCCACTTAGGAAGCAACACTGATTGACAATCAATTTCACATGCTTTTGTGCAAATGGAATAGACAACAGATGGAAATTATTGGCAATTATCAAGACACACTCAGTAGAGGAGTGGTTCTGCAGGTGGGGACCACAGACCACATCTAAGTCAGTACCAATGCTTTGTGGCTGATATTTTGGTCACTTTTGAATTTTAGTTGTGCTTTCACACTTGTGGTAGCATGAGACGGACTCTACAACCTACACAAGGGACTCAGGTAGTGCAGCTCATCCAGGATGGCACATCAATGCGAGCTGTGGCAAGAAGGTTTGCTGTGTCTGTTAGCGTAGTGTCCAGAGGCAGGAGGCGCTACCAGGAGACAGGCCAGTACACCAGGAGACATGGAGGGGGCCTAGGAGGGCAACAACCCAGCAGCAGCACCGCTACCTCTGCCTTTGTGCAAGGAGCAACAGGAGGAGCACTGCCAGAGCCCTGCAAAAAGACCTCCAGCAGGCCACAAATGTGCATGTGTCTGCACAAACAGTTAGAAACTGACTCCATGAGGATGGTCTGAGGGCCCGACGTCCACAGGTGGGGGTTGTGCTCACAGCCCAACACCATGCAGGATGCTTGGCATCTGCCACAGAGCACCAGTATTGGCAAATTCACCACTGGCGCACTGTGCTCTTCACAGATAAAAGCAGGTTCACACTGAGCACATGCGACAGACGTGACAGAGTCTGGAGATGCCGTGGAGAGTGATCTGCTGCCTGCAACATCCTTCAGCATGACCGGTTTGACAGTGGGTCAGTAATGGTGTGGGGTGTCATTTCTTTGGAGGGCCACACAGCCCTCCATGTGCTCGCCAGAGGTAGCCTGACTGCCATTAGGTACCGAGATGAGATCCTCAGACCCCTTGTGAGACCATATGCTGGTGCGGTTGGACCTGGGTTCCTCCTAATGCAGGATAATGCCAGACCTCATGTGGCTGGAGTGTATTATTATTATTATTTATTTCTATAGCACCATTGATTCCATGGTGCTGTACATGAGAAGGGGTTACATACAGATTACAGGTATCACTTACAGTAAACAAACTAACAATGACAGTCTGATACAGAGGGGAGAGGACCCTGCCCTTTCGGGCTTACATTCTACAGGATTGTAGGGCACGAGACAGTAGGTCGGGGGGTTGCTGCAGTTCCGGTGTTGGTTGAGGCGATATCTCCGGTAGTGGTGAGGAGGTAGCAGGGTCATTGCAGGCTGTAAGCTTTCCTGAAGAGGTGGGTTTTCAGGTTCCGTCTGAAGGATCCGAATGTGTTTGATAGTTGGACGTGTTGGGGCAAAGAATTCCAGATAATGGGGGATATTCGGGAGAAGTCTTGGAGGTGGTTGGGTGAGGAGTGAATAAGTGTGGAGGAGAGAAGGAGGTCTTGGGAGGATCGGAGATTACGTGAGGGAAGATATCGGGAGATTAGTTCAGAGATATATGGAGGAGACAGGTTATAGATGGCCTTGTAGGTCAGTATTAGTAATTTGAACTGGATACGCTGAGGGAATGGGAGCCACTGAAGAGATTTGCAGAGGGGAGAAGCGGAGGAGTACCGAGGAGAGAGGTGAATTAGTCGAGCAGCAGAGTTAAGGATGGACTGGAGAGGTGCGAGGGTGTTACCAGGGAAGCCAGATAAAAGGGTGTTGCAGTAGTCGAGGCGGGAGATGATGAGGGCGTGCACAATCATTTTAGCAGATTGAGGGTTGAGGAAAGGATGGATTCTTGAAATATTTTTGAGCTGAAGGCGACAGGAGGTAGAAAGAGCTTGGATGTGCGGTTAGAAGGACAGGGCAGAGTCAAGGGTTACTCCGAGGCAGCGGACTTCTGGTACGGGGGAAAGCGTGATGTCATTAATTGCGATAGATAGGTCAGGTAAGGAAGATCTGTGGGATGGGGGAAAGATTATGAGTTCAGATTTGTCCACATTGAGTTTGAGGAAGCTGGAGGAGAAGAAGGAGGATATGGCTGATAGACATTCTGGGATTCTGGACAGCAGAGAGGTGACGTCTGGGCCAGAGAGGTAGATCTGAGTGTCATCAGCGTAAAGGTGGTACTGGAATCCGTGGGACTTTATGAGTTGCCCCAGGCCAAGTGTATAGATTGAGAAGAGTAGGGGTCCTAGAACAGAGCCTTGGGGGACTCCAGCAGAGAGTGTATCAGCAGTTCCTGCAAGATGAAGGCATTAAAGCTATGGACTGGCCCACCCGTTCCCCAGACCTGAATCCGATTGAGCACTGTTGGGACATCATGTCTCATTTCATCACCAATGTCACGTTGCACCACAGACTGTCCAGGAGTTGGTGGATGCTTTAGTCCAGGTCTGGGAGGAGATCCCTCAGGAGACCATCCGCCGCCTCATCAGGAGCATACCCAGGTGTTGAAGGGACATTATACAGGCACATGGAGGCCTCACACACTACTGAGCATCATTTCCTTGTCTTGAGGCATTTCCACTGAAGTTGGATCAGCCTGTCATTTGATTTTCCACTTTGATTTTGAGTATCATTCCAAATCCAGACCTCCATGGGATATTAATTTTGATTTACACTGATCATTTTTATGTTTTATTGCTCTCAACAAATTTCACTATATAATGAATAAAGATTTACAACTGGAATATTTCATCCAGTGTTATCTAGGATGTGGGATTTTAGTGTTCCCTTTATTTTTTTGAGCAGTGTATAAAAAAATTAAAAAATATGGAAGTTCAAATCACCCCTCATTCGCCCCATTCAAAAGAAAGCAATTTAAAAAAATTAAAAATACACATATTTGGTATTGCCGCATTCAGAATCGCTAAATCTATCAAGCTATAAAAAGAAGTAAGTAAACAGCAAAGCGAAAAAAGGTCAAAATGCCAGAATTACGTTTTTTCGGTTGTCACAACATTTCATTAAGAGCTCATACCCATTTGCGAAAAAAAAAAACGGTCCCTTTTCTGGATGGAAAAAACGGTCCGAATCTATGCAATTGTCATGCGATTGTTATGCGGTTTGCATGCGATTTTTAATCGCACCATCCGTTTTACATTCATTTTACATCCGTATGCAATGCGATTTTAACATGAGGTTTTACATAGATCAGTTCTCTCTATGTAAAATTTCACGTTAAAATAGCATTTAAAAAAAAAAAATGTACACATCAGTTTAAAAAGCAAATAATCCTCAATATATATATATATCTACTATATAATTGTCTAATTCTGTCTGTCTGTAACGGAAATCCTGCGTTGCTGATTGGTCGCACCCGGCCGGACACGACCAATCAGCGAAAGGCACAGTCCGGCCGCGAATTTGCGCAGGATTTGAACCATGCACGCCACCGCTATCGTCGGGAGATCAGCGGTGCTAGTCGCTGATCTCCCGACAGTAGCCGCGGGTCATCTCTATGTACAGTACATACTCACCTTCCGTCCCTGCATCCCTGTCCTGGCGCATCTGCTACATCCAGTGCGGTGCGGTCACGTAGTACCACTCATTAAGGTCATGAATATGGACGCGACTCCACACCCATAGGCGTGGCGTCCATATTCATGACCTTAATGAGCGGTACCATTACCAATGGTAATGAGAGGGTGGAGCGGAGCCATGTACACAAGGATGGGAGGGTGGGAGCGGAGCCATGTATACAGGATGGGAGGGTGGAGTGGAGCCATTTATACAGGATGGGAGGGTGGAGCGGAGCCATGTATACAGGATGGGAGGGTGGGAGCGGAGCCATGTATACAGGATGGGAGGGTGGAGCAGAGCCATGTATACAGGATGGGAGGTTGGAGTGGAGCCATGTATACAGGATGGGAGGGTGGGCGCGGAGCCATGTATAAAGGATGGGAGGGTAGAGTGGAGCCATGTATACAGGACGGGAGGGTGGAGCGGAGCCATGTATACAGGATGGGAGGGTGGGCGCGGAGCCATGTATACAGGATGGGAGGGTGGAGTGGAGCCATGTATACAGGATGGGAGGGTGGAGCGAAGCCATGTATACAGGATGGGAGGGTGGGCGTGGAGCCATGTATACAGGATGGGAGGGTGGAGTGGAGCCATGTATACAGGATGGGAGGGTGGAGCGGAGCCATGATACAGGATGGGAGGTGGGGCGGACCATGTTGACAGTGGGGTGGAGGTATACGGTGAGGTGGGACCGTACAGGAGGGAGGTGGGACGGGCCATGTTAAAGGATGGAGTGAGGAAGCCTGTTCAGGATGGGAGGGGGGCGGAGCCATGTAAGGATGGGGGGTGGCGCGGAACTGAACAGATGGGGGGTAGGGGCCATGTAAAGGAGGGAGGGTGGAGCGGAGCCATGATACAGAGGGGGGGACGAGCATGTATACAGGAGGGGGTGGAGCGGAGCCAGATACGGAGGGAGGGTGGAGGCCATGTAACAGATGGAGGGTGGGAGGGAGCCATGTAACGGAGGGAGGGTGGAGGAGCCTGTATCAAGGAGAGGGTGGAGGGAGCATATACAGAGGAGGGTGGAGCGGACATGTTAAGATGGGGGGGCGGAGCTGTATACAGGATGGGAGGGTGGAGGGAGCATGTATACAGATGGTGGAGCGGAGCCTGTATACAGGATGGAGGTGGAACGGAGCCAGTATACAAAGGAGGGTGGAGCGGGCCATGATACAGGATGGGAGGGTGGAGCGGAGCCTGTAACAAGGGAGGGTGGGCGGAGCCAGTAACAGATGGAGGGTGGGGGAGCCATGTATACAGATGGGAGGGTGGGAGCGAGCATGTAACAGATGGGGGGTGGAGCGGAGCCTGTTAGAGGAGGGTGGAGCGGGCCATGTATACAGGATGGAGGGTGAGCAAGCCAGAACAGGAGGGAGGGGAGCGAGCATGTACAGGATGGGAGGTGGAGTGGAGCAGTTACAGGATGGGAGTGGAGCGAGCAGTATACGGGTGGGAGGTGGGACGGAGCCATGTATAAAGGTGGAGGTGGAGTGGAGCCATATACAGAGGGAGGGGGAGCGGAGCATTAAGATGGGAGGGGGGCGACCATGTATACAGGATGGAGGGTGGGTGGAGCATGTAACAGGATGGGAGGGTGAGCGAAGCCCTGTACGGATGGGAGGGTGGCGGACCATGATAAGGAGGGAGGAGGGAGCCATGATACGAGGGAGTGGAGCATGTATACAGTGGAGGTGGGGACTGATAAGGATGGAGGGGGAGGACCATGTTCAGATGGAGGGTGGGATCTGTATACAGTGGGAGGTGAGCAGAGCATTATACAGATGGAGGGGAGCAGCCATGTATACGGATGGGGGTGGAGCGAGCCATTACAGGATGGAGGGTGGGACGGAGCCATGTATAAAGGATGGGGGGTAAGTGAGCCATGTATACAGGATGGGAGGGTGGAGCGGAGCCATGATACAGGATGGGAGGGTGGGCGCGGAACCATGTATACAGGATGGGAGGGTGGAGTGAGCCATGTATACAGGATGGGAGGGTGGAGCGGACATGAATACAGGATGGGAGGGTGGAGCGAAGCATGTATACAGGATGGGAGGGTGGGTCGGAGCCATGTATACAGGATGGAGGGTGGAGGGAGCCATGTATACAGGATGGGAGGGTGGAGCGGAGCCATGATACAGGAAGGGAGGGTGGAGCGGAGCCATGTAACAGGATGGAGGGTGGAGAGGAGCCATGTATACAAGGATGGAGGGTGGAGCGGAGCCATGTACACAAGGAGGGAGGGTGGAAGCTGAGCCATGTATTAAGGAAGGATGGTGGAGCGGAGCCATGTATACAAGATGGGAGGGTGGTAGCGGAGCATGTATAAAGGATGTGAGGGTGGAGCGGAGCTTGTATACAGGATGGAGGGTGGAGCGGAGCCATGTATACAGGATGGATGGTGAGCGGAGCCATGTATACAGGATGGGAAGGTGGAAGCGAGCCATGTATACATATGGGAGGGTGGAGCGGAGCCATGCATACAAGGATGGGAGGGTGGGAGCGGAGCCATGTATACAGGGAGGGAGGTGGGAGCGGAGCATGTATACAGGATGGAGGGTGGAGCGGAGCCATGTATACAAGAGGGAGGGTGGAGCGGAGCAATGTATACAGGATGGAGGGTGGAGCGAGCCATGTATATAGATGGGAGGTGAGCGAGCATGTATACAGGATGGGGGTGGAGCGAGCCATGATACAAGATGGAGGTGGAGCGAGCCATAACAGGATGGGAGGGTGGAGTAAAGCCATGTATACAAGGATGGAAGGGTGGAGTGGAGCCATGTATACAGGATGGAGGGTGGAGCGGAGCCATGTATACAGGATGGGAGGGTGGAGCGGAGCCATGTATACAGGATGGGAGGGTGGAGCGGAGCCATGTATACAGGATGGGAGGGTGGAGCGGAGCCATGTATACAGGATGGGAGGGTGGAGCGGAGCCATGTATGCAGGATGAGAGGGTGGAGCGAGCCATGTATACAGGATGGGAGGGTGGAACGGAGCCATGT
Organism: Oophaga sylvatica; assembly: GCA_033576555.1. Classification (NCBI taxonomy): domain Eukaryota; kingdom Metazoa; phylum Chordata; class Amphibia; order Anura; family Dendrobatidae; genus Oophaga; species Oophaga sylvatica. The sequence goes on along the minus strand of JARQOD010000006.1, from coordinate 206,281,375 downwards.
ATAAGGATGGGAGGGTGAGCGGAGCCATGCATACAGGATGGGAGGGTGGAGCGGAGCCATGTAACAGATGGGAGGGTGGGAGGTAGCCATGTATACAGGATGGAGAGGGTGGAGTGGAGCCATGTATACAAGGATGGGAGGGTGGAGCGGAGCCATGTATACAGGATGGGAGGGTGGGAGCGCAGCATGCATTCAATGATGAGGGTGGAGCTGAGCCAGATAAGGATGGGTGGGTGGAGCGGAGCCATGTATACAGGATGGAGGGTGGAGCAGAGCCATGTATACAGGAATGGGAGGGTGGGAACGGAGCCATGTATACAAGGTGGGAGGGTGGAGCGGAGCCATGTATACAGGATGGGAGGGTGGAGCGGAGCCATGTATACAGGATGGGAGGGTGGAGCGGGAGCCATGTATACAGGATGGGAGGGTGGGTGGAGCCATGTATACAGGATGGGAGGGTGGAGCGAGCCATGTATACAGGATGGGAGGGTGGAGCGGAGTCATGTATACAGGATGGGAGGGTGGTGCGGAGCCATGTATACAGGATGGGAGGGTGGAGCGGAGCCATGTATACAAGGATGGGACGGGGGAGCGGAGCCATGCATACAAGGATGGGAGGGGGGGAGCGGAGCAATGTATACAGGATGGGACAGTGGAGCGGAGCCATGTATACAAGGATGGGAGGATGGGAGTGGAGCCATGCATACAAGGAGGGGAGGGGGGAGAGGAGCCATGCATACAGGATGGGACAGGGGAACCATGCATAAAAGGATGGGAGGGGGGAGCGGAGCCACGTATACAAGGATGGGGGGGGGGAGTGGAGCCATGTATACAGGATGGGACAGTGGAGCGGAGCCATGTATACAAGGATGGGAGGATGGGAGCGGAGCCATGCATACAAGGAGGGGGGGGGGAGAGGAGCCATGCATACAGGATGGGACAGGGGAGCCATGTATACAAGGATGGGAGGGGAGAGCCATGCATACAAGGATGGGAGGGTGGGAGCGGAGCCATGCATAAATAAACTACATACATATTCTAGAATGCCTGATGCATTAGAATCGGGCCACAATCTAGTATATATATATATATATATAAATATATATTTATTTATAGTTCATACAGTTCTAAATAGCATAATAGCCACTAATTCAATTGCTGGCTTCTGTAAAATCATTACAGAACCTGACATGAAATGACACATGGTTTACATACAGTAAACCATTTCATTTCATTTAGTTTGATATATGGTTTTCACTAATAATTAGATGAGTGTATGTGTGCAAAATTTCATACATGTAGGTGTTAATTTAATGTGTAATTTCGTTGTAAAAAAATGCTAGTGCTCCTGCGGTATTTTCTCCGCCAGACAGGAAAAGCCAGTGAATAAAGACAGATATTAATAGCCTAGGGAGGTACCATTGTTTTTGGGCCCCCCTGCCTACAAACACCTGCCCCAAGCCACCCCAGAAAAGGCACATCTAATATTAGATTCGCCTTTTCTGGCACTTAGGCCATCTATTCCCATTGACTTTAGCGGTGGCTAATGGGTTAATGCCACCTTGCTATTGAAAGGTAACATTAAACCGGGTTATTAATGGAGAGTTGTCAATTAGACAACTCTCCATTATTAATCCTATAGTAGTAAATGGTTAAAAAAAAAAACCACACATTAATTAAAAATTATTTTAATGAAATAAATACACCTAGTTTTTGACCACATTTTATTGCACTGGTAGTCCATCTGAATCCCTTGTTCTCCTGTAATAAAAATAAAATAATGAAGCAAAAATATCCATACCTCTCTGCCGTTCAGTCAGGTCCCATGCTGCAATCCATCTGAAGGGGTTAACAGGCTTACAGCAGGTACCGGTGATAATGCTACCAGCCCTGCTGTAAAGTCCCGCAGAATGAATGAGTTCATCTCTGCGCAGCCTCCTGGCTGACCGGAGATGAACTGATTAATGTGGGAAACTTAATTTATTTTTTCCCACGCTATTGAGTTCATTTCAGGTCAGCCGGGGACTCCGCACAGCATCAGTGACGTCAGTGATGTCACCTATTGAATAACATTGGTCCGAGTGCAATCCGATTTTTAATCGGATTGCACTCATCTGTATTTCTCGCCAGTGAGTATGAGCCCTAAAATGCAATAAAGGGCGATCAAAAGATCATCTCCACACCAAAATGGTATCATTAAAAAGGTTAGCTCGGCATGTAAAAAATAAGTCCTCACCCAGCCCCAGATCATGAAAAATCTTGGAAAATGATGCAATTTTTTTTATAGCAAACTTTGGATTTTATTTTTCCACCATATAAATAAAAAACAAGCTAGACATATTTGGTGTCTACAAACTCATAATGACCTGTAGAATCATAATAGCAGGTCAGTTTTAGCATTAGGTGAAGATGGTAAAAAAAAATCCAAAAAACAGTTGTGAAATTGCAATTTTAATTTGCAATTTCACCACACTTGGAATTTTTTTTCCCATTTTTGAGTGCATGATATGGTAAAACCAATGGTGTTGTTCAAAACTACAACTCGTCCTACAAAAAACAAGCCCTCACTTGGCCATTTTTAAAATAAAAAAGTTATGGCTCTGGGAAGAAGGGGAGCAAAAAATGAAAGAACAAGGGCTGCAGCGTGAAGGGGTTAAGCTAGACTCTTTTGGAGTGTAAATTATAGTGAATCTATCACCCAAGTCTACTAAGCTCAACCCATTTTTTTTAAAAGGTTGGTGGAGCTGGTGTAAAAACATGAGGTAGGGACAGAGGCCTTAATTCCAAAAATATTTACTGGGTACAGCAGTTGTGACACAATCAAAGTTTTCTCTGCTGCAGATTTAGCAGAATCTTGAGCTCTTTCCACACCACTTGGCATAAGTCAGCATGTCAGATAGTGCCAGTGGTAAGAAGAAAGGTGGCACTCACCGTCCCTCAAAATATATTTTATTGTATATTGATTAAAACATGGATGCAGGAGAATTATGTGAACACATGGTGGACGATGGCTGTTTTTCGTGCCTCCTGCGCTTCAACGGGTCCGGGAGTGAGGGGGAATGACGAGGATCCAACTCAAATCGTGGATCTTCCCTCAGGCTTACGTCAATGCATTAAAACTCCCCACCTGTCATTAAATCATCAAAAATGACTAACACAAATGAATCCCTCAGTGTCACCATATAAACACACTTAGTATAATCTATAAAAAAAAAACTGCCATGTCAAATTTATCATTAAAACCTGTGGGGCCCGTTGCCCGTGAGTGCATGATCCACCTGGCTTATCTCCTCAAGAGAAGTTTGTGCAGATTACCTCCCTGGGTTGGGAGCTTAACTTTTTCAAGTCCCGCAAAACATAATACCTCGGGGTTACCAAGATAATAATAATAATATTAAATAATAATAATTTTATTTCTATATCACCAACATATTCCGCAGCACTTTATATTTTAGAGGGGACTTGTACAGACAATAAAAGACATTACAAAATAACAATAATCACATAAATCAATAGATAACAAGAGGTATGAGGGCCCTGCTCGCAAGCTTACAATCTATGAGGAAATATGGGAAACATGAAAGGTGGATGGTAACAATTGCTTTCATTGTTCTGACCAGCCATAATGTAATAAATTGGGTGTTCTTGTAATGCTTCTTGAACCGGTAAGCAACTAGTATGTATACAGACACAGAGGGCTATTAAATGCATAAAGTGTGTGAGAACAAAATACGAGTAACCTGGTTATGAAGAAAATTTTGAATGGGAAACACAGGGATTGTTAAATAAATGTGTTGAGGCGGTAGGCCAGTCTGAAGAAATGCGTTTTTAGGTAGCGCTTAAAACTGTGGGCATTGGGGATTAATTGAATTATCCTGGGTAGTGCATTCCAAAGAATTGGCGAAGCACATGATAAGTCTTGGAGACAGGAGTGGGAGGTTCTGATTATTGAGGATATTAATCTTAGGTCATTTGCAGAACGGAGGGCATGGGTAGGGTGGTAGACTGAGATGAGGGAGGAGATGTAGGGTGGTGCTGAACCGTAAAGCACTTTGTGGGTGAGAATGATATGTTTATATTGAATTCTGGAGTGGATGGGTAACCAGTGCAATGACTGGCACAGGTTAGAGGCATTGGTGTAACGGTTGGTTAGGAATATGATCCTGACTGCTGCATTCAAGACAGATTGGAGAGGGGAGAGTTTGGTAAGAGGGAGACCGATTAGTAGAGAGTTACAATAGTCCAGTCGAGAATGAATAAGAGCAACCGTAAGAGTTTTTGCAGTGTCGAAAGTAAAAAAAGGTCAAATTCTAGAAATGTTTTTGTCATGCATATAACAAGAGCAAGCTATAATCAGATGTGGGGGGTTAATGAAAGCTCTGAATCAAGTATGACCCAAAGACAGTGGGCATGTTCCTGGGGAGTAATGGTAGAACCACACACAGAAATGGCATTGTCGGGCATAGATAGGATAGTGGAGGGGGAAACACAAGGAGTTCAGTTTTTGACAGTCTCAGTTTCATATAGAGGGAGGACATGATATTGGAGACAGCAGTAAGACAATCACTGGTGTTTTGTAATAATGCAAGAGTGATGTCAAGAAGAGCAGAGATGAGCAAATATTTCAATGTTCGGTTTGGCTCACGATCACTAAATTTGCAATATTCACTATATAGCCGAACATACACAGTACAAAAGCCGGTGTTTCTCACGCTGTGTGACAGCTTGGGAAACACTGGCATAGCGCTCATGATAGGAGGTGAAATCATCCCCGCCGGGTAGAGAGCTGCAGTTACCACACTGTCAACAGACAGCGTGAACGCTCAGCTGTGATTAGAGGTATAAAGTTTATCTTTGGTTACTGGTGTCAGCTGATGGGACTACAGCTCACATCAGCTGACACCTGCTGCAACTAATAACAGTAAGAGCAGGAGCGGCGGATAAGAGTATTCATCAGCCATTCCTGCGCTGTAAACAAAATAATTAAAAAAAAATCTGGGTGGATTCCCCTTCCTCTGTATTTTTGATAACCAGCCAGGCAAAACTCACAGCTGGGGGCTGCAATCTTCAGCTGTCAGCTTCAGCAAGGCTGGTTATTTAGAATAGAGGGGTCCCCACTCGTTAGTTTTCAGTATTTAAATAAATAATTAAAAAAAAACACATGTGGTCCTCCCCATTTTTGACAACCAGCCTTGCTAAAGCTCACAGCTGGGGTCTGGTACTCTCAGGCTGGTAAGGGGCCATAGATATTGCCCCCCAGCCTAAAAATAGCAGCCCGCAGCTGCCCAGAAAAGGCACCTCTATTAGATGCGCCAATTCTGGTGCTTTGCTCTTCCCACTTGCTCTGTAGTGGTGGCAAGTGGGGTTCATATTTGTGGGGTTGATGTCACCTTTGTATTGTCAGGTGACATCAAGCTCACGGGTTAGTAATGGAGAAGCGTCTGTAAGACACCTATCCATTACTAATCCTATAGTTGTATGGTAAATAAAGACGCAGCCAGAATAAAGTCCTTTATTAGAAATAAGGCCAAACACAGTTTTCCTTTTTTGTTTAAAAATAACAAACAGTTATACTCAGCTAACGCCTAATTCCACCGAAGCTCTCGTCCTCCTGTAATAAAACTAAAATAAAAAAAACAACAATATCCCTCACCTGTCGGTTGTTCTGTCCCACGCTATGATCCATGTCAGGGGGATTAATTATTTTCAGCCTGGACGGTGCCAAGATGCGACCATCCAAGCTGAGAACAGAAGTAATGAATTTTTGGTGCACAGCTAATAGCTCAATAAACTAATGCGGAGGTGCAAATCAGTGGTCATAAACAATGAACAACAAGGAAAGAAAAAGCAAGACCACTGTAAGAATTGCATACCACCAATTCATGATAAAAGGGAAAAAAGCTTTATTGACAACATGAATAAAAACATTTAAAAGCAATCTTCAACCCGCATAAGTCCCGCTATCCACACGCTGTACGGATAAATATATAGTGACCATATATTAATAAATGCACTAACAATGTACAATATAAACACCATACATGAATGGATCAATATATAATATAATCACTAGAGATGAGCGACTTTGCCTCCGGGTAGGGTCAAGTCGGGTTTCGGACCACCGACTTTTCCAAAAGTCGAGTCGAACGAAATCGGCCGACTATCGGAAAAAGTCGGAGTTCCGACTGAAACCCGACCCCAATGCAAGTCAATGGGGAATAAAAGTCGGCAGTGAGTGGAGGACAGTAAACTCACCTACAGTGCCCATTTCAAGGCCACGACATCAATTCTTATTACTTAAGCTTGTCAACCTTAATTTACTTTATAATAATAGTAACGCATTGAAAACTGGGGGTCATTTGGCTAAAGTTGTGGGGGGGGCAGGGCTGGCTCCAGGTTTTCGTGGGCCCTGGACGAAAGAGTGTCAGTGGGCCCCTTTAACACATACCACAATTCATTATGCTCCGATACGGCAGAGAAATATAGGTATAGTCCAATGCCAAATACTTCACTTCTTACATTACATGAGTGATATCTATTGTACATTCTACAATAGCTCAAAAACCGGACAGTATAGTCCTCCATACAGTATTATGGGCACCACATAGTGCGCCATACAGAATAATGAGCCCCATATATTACTCTATACAGAATAATGAGCCCCATATATTGCTCCATACAGAATAATGAGTCCCATAGATGATGCTCCATACAGAATAATGGGCCCAATATAATGCTTCATACAGTATAATGAGCCACATATATTGCTCCATATATAATTGGTCCCATATAATGTTCTATACAGTATATGATGAGCTCCACATAATGCTCCAGTATATGATGGTCCCAATATAATGTGCCATACAGTATTGGACGGTCCCCATAGATTATAATGAGCCCCACATATTGCTCCATACAGCATAATGGTAATTATTGCAAGTGCTGCGGCCCTGAGCAAGCTGGGGGGCACACTCGTGGGCGCCGGCACAGGGCCCCTCATAGTACGCCGGTGTCTCTGACAGCGAGTGGGACCCCACCTGCTCAGGGCCCCGGCACTTGCCGGGGTGCGCCAGGTGCTGACGCCGGCCCTGGGGAGGGGTACAGCCCAGTTAGGGAGGTAGGGAGGTGGAAAAACTGGCATATGTTGAGGTGTAGGCTGGTGTTCAGCAGCTGCAAATGGAGGAATTGGAGAAGTCGGGGAAGAGGAGAACAAAGCGAGCCATTTTGCTGGCAACCTATGTGTCATCAGGGGAAGGTGGTACAAAATCCTTTGAAACCCAGGCATGGTTTATTTTAATGAAGGTGAGATCACCTACATTTTGGGTCGACAGCCGGGTCCTTCTTTCTGTCAGGATTGATCCAGCAGCACTGAAGACTCTTTCTGATAGCACACTACCAGCAGGGCAAGCGAGCTCCTGTAAGGCATATTGTGCCAATTCAGGCCAGGTGTCCAGTTTACAGGCCCAGTAGTCAAAGGGGAATGAACTTTGAGGGAGAACATCGATAGGGGAGAGGTAATTTTGAACCATAGTTGACAACTGCTATCTCCTGTCTGTTGCAATCGATTCAGTATTAACAGTCGTGTGAGCGTTACTTGAGAAATCAGTCCACAACATGGTCATGAAACCCCTGTCTCCAACGCCACTTCAGCTGTGTGCACGATGAACACCTCTTCCATGTTGCCCAGTATGGCTCGTGGTAGAACCTGCACCGCTGCTGTATGCTGGGAATGCCTCTAACAAATGGTTTACCAGAGTTGCTTGTTTGTTCGCCAATATTAGCTCTAGATTCTCCTGTGGCATGACGTTCTGTAATTTGCCTTTATAGCGTGGATCGAGGATGCTGGCCAACCAGTAGTCATCATACTTCATAATTTTGGCAATGCGGGGGTCCCTTTTTAGGATCTGCAAGACATAATCACACATGTGGGCCAATGTTCCAGGTGTCAATGATGCACTGCCAGTGGTGGGTGGAGGAGCACTTTCTGCCAAATCCACATCCCTCCAGTCACGCACAAACCCTGTACCTGACCTTGGCAAGCCAACATTTTCTCTTGCCCCCTGAGAAGCATCCTCCTCCCCAAAATAATCATCCCCCTCATCCTCCTCCTCTTCCTCCACCTCATCCAGGACAGTTCCCTGAGCAGACAATGGCTGACTGTCATCAAGGCTTCCCTCCTCCTCCTCTTCCATTGCAGACGCCTGATCCTTAATGTGCGTCAAAGTTTGCATGAGTAGACGCATAAGTTGGATGCTCATGCTTATGATGACGTCGTCTGCGCTTACCAGCCATGTGCATTCCTCAAAACACTGAAGGACTTTACAGAGGTCTTTCAGCTTTGACCACTGCACATCCGACAACTCGATCGCTGCAGCCTCTGCATACGACTGGAGTCTACGGGTGAGCGACGGATGAGCGAGCACAGTCTTCGCACCTTATGGAGCAGGGCTGGTAACTCCGGATATTTTTTTATGAAGCACTGCACTACCAGATTCAAGGTGTGAGCCAGGCAAGTTATGTGTCTGAGTCTTGCCCAACAGCTCCTGCCTTAGGTGCTATTGTGCTTTTGGTAATACCAGCAGATGCACCACCACCACCATCAGTACCAGCTGGCCCCCCCCGCCCACATCCGCGGCCTCTTCCACCATACTTCCTCATGTTAGGGAAAATGTACCAAAAATACCAGCAGATATATGGTACTTTATGAGGAGCTTACAGCTGTATACGGTGTAGGGGAAAATTGAAATCTCTGTATATATTTACGGAGTCACACACAGACGCTCACTCAGAATGGATTTGACCATAATACAAAAAGCAGAAAAACGGTACTGCATCAGAAGCGTACAGCTGTTTATGGTGTAGGGGAAAATTTAAATTATTATCATTTATTTATATAGCGCCATTAATTCCATGGTGCTGTACATGCGAAGGGGTTACATACAAAGTTATAGATATTGTTTAGAGTAAACAAATTTACAATGACAGACTGGTACAGAGGGGAGAGGACCCTGTCCTTGCGGACTTACATTCTATGGAATAATGTGGAAGAAACAGAAGGTCAGGGATGCAGCAGCTCTGGTGGTGGTGGCGAGACAGCAGCTCTGGTGGTGGTGAGGCGGCAGCTCTGGTAATGGTGGCGTGGCGGCAGCTCTGGTGGCGGTGGCGAGGCGGCAGCTCTGGTGGCAGTGGTGAGCCGGAAGCTCGGGTGGTGGCGAGGCGGCAGAATGGTTATTGCAAGCTATAGGCTTTCCTGAAGAGATGGGTTTTCAGGTTCCGCCTGAAGTTTCCAAGGGTGGTGGATAATCGGACAACTTGAGGGGTGGAATTCCAGAGGATGGGGGATATTCGGGAGGAATCTTGGAGGCGGTTGTGTGAGGAACGAATAAGTGTGGAGGATAGTAGGAGGTCTTGGGAGGATCGAAGATTACGTGAAGGAAGATATTGGGAGATTAGTTGAGAAATATAGGGAGGGGACAGGTTTGTGGACGGCTTTGTAGGTCAGTGTTAGTAATTTGAGCTGGATCCATTGGGGAATTGTGAGCCAGTGGAGGGATTTGCAGAGGGGAGAAGTAGGGAAGTAGCAAAGAGAGAGGTGGATTAGTCGGGCAGCAGAGTTGAGGACAGACTGGAGTGGTGCAAGAGAGTTGACGGGGAGGCCACAGAGGAGGGTGTTGCAGTAATCAAGGCGGGAGATGATGAGGGCATGCACAAGAGTTTTAGTAGATTGAGGGCTGAGGAAGGGACGGATTCTGGAAAAGTTTTTAAGTTAGAGGCGACAGGAGGTGGCAAGAGTTTGGACTTGTGGTTTGAAGGACAGGGCAGAGTCGAGAGTTACTCTGAGGCAGCGGATTTCAGGTGCGGGAGAGAGCGTGATGCCATTTACCATAATAGATAAATTGGGTAGGGAAGATATGTGAGATGGAGGAAGGATGACAAGTTTGGTTTTGTCTACATTGAGTTTTAGGACGTGAGAGGTGAAGATGGAGGATATGGCTGATAGACATTCCAGGATTCTGGACAGCAGAGAGGTGACATCTGGGCTAGATCTGAGTGTCGTCTGCATACAGGTGGTACTGGAAGCCATGGGACTTTATGAGTTGTCCTAGGCCAAGGGTATAGATGGAAAAAAGTAGGGGCCCCAGGACAGAGCCTATATCTCCATATATATTTCCGGAGTCACACACAGACGCTCACTCAGTATGGATTTGACCGTAATACAAAAAGCAGAAAAACGGTACTGTATCAGAAGCGTTCAGCTGTATACAGTGTAGGGGAAAATTTCAATCTCCATATATTTTTCCGAAGTCACACACAGACGCTCTCTCAGTATAAATTTGACCTTAATACAAAAAGCAGAAAAACGGTACTGTATCAGAAGCGTACAGCTGTATATGGTGTAGGGGAAAATTTATATCTCCGTATATATTTCCGTAGTCACACACAGACGCTCACTCAGTATGGATTTGACCGTAATGCAAAAAGCAGAAAAACGGTACTGTATCAGAAGCGTACAGCTGTATACGGTGTAGGGGAAAATTTAAATCTCTGTATATATTTCCGGAGTCACACAGACGCGCTCTCAGTATGGATTTGACCGTAATACCAACAGGAGAAATACGGTACTGTATCAGGAACGTACAGCTGTATACGGTGTAGGGGAAAATATAAATCTCCGTATACATTTCCGGAGTCACACACAGACGCACTCTCAGTATGGATTTGATCGTAATACAAACAGCAGATATACGGTGCTGTATTAGAAGCGTACAGCTGTATACGGTGTAGGGGAAAATTTAAATCTCCGCTTATATATTTCCGGAGTCACACACAGACTGACATATAGTCAGCATGTATTTGTCCGTGATACCAACCGGTACACGGTAGTGTGTGATGAGCGTACAGCTCTCTACGGTGTGGGAAAAAATGAACGCTCAGTAGCTGTGCAGAAAAAAAGAATAAAAGTATTAGTGCTGTGTTAAAAGCACTCTGCACAGCAGTGTACACACAGCAATACAACTATCAGGCAGCCTAATAACCAGCGCTGCTGCACACAAGAAAATCCTCCCCTGTCAAGGCACACTAACTGTACAGCACAATTGCTATCAGCACAAGCACAGAAGAACTTCTCTTTCCAGCCCTAACTCTCTCCCTACTGATAAACAGCAACCTCTCCCTACTGTTAATATCGGGAGAAGTAAAATGGAGGTCGGCTGTCAGGGCTTTTATAGACACTATGACGCCCCCCAAAGCAAGCCAATCACTGCAATGCCCTTCTTTACGATTGTGGTGGACGCTGCACATGTCATCTCGTTGCCCACAGTGTACGTCCTTGCTCATTGGCTGAAAAAAAGGCGCCTGCAAGCATTCTGGGAAATCCAACTTTGGTGCTCGTTTTGCCGACCACATGGCCGACTTTACGCTATGGACTTTAGCAAAAGTCGGCGACTTATGAATCTGACCGACCTGTTTTGCTCAACTCTAATAATCACATGTAGTCATTTATATATGGTATCTGGCCTCATAAAGCCCTGGAATGGTACCCAAATGAAGAGCTACAAAACTGGCACACACTGTGATAATAGGTCAATTAGTCGAGAACCCCATGAAAATAACAATATGGCACAATGTGGCACAATGCAAACGCTCCATATCATGCATACACCCTAATGATGTCTATATATATTGTAGACTGTTCAGGGGTATATAGCTCTGGGATCGCCGTCTCAGGTAGACGGAATGGCATAGAAACAGTTCAATCACAGACAGCAGTACTGGTATAAACTGGCCGCAACCAGTTTTATTGAAAGTCCACAGCAAACAAACATAAATCAAATCATAAATAAAAATCCTAAGCCTGGCAGGCTTCTAACTAGACACAGTTAGTTCCCTCACTACTGTGGTCTAGACTCTAGCACTGGCCAAAACAACACAGCTTTATAATTACCAGAGCTTGGCTTCCAGGAGACTCCTGCAGCGTCTGAAGTCAGATTCAGACTGAGAGCTCTGTCTGTGTAAGGCTGGTTTCACACATCCGTTTTTCCCCTTGCGGCGCCCCCGGCATTTTTTAGCAGCGCCGCATCACAAAACCGTATGCGCCGCATGCGTTTTTTTTCCATTGACTTGTATTAGCGCCGCATGGCGCCGCATGTCACTGCGGCGCGTCCGGTTGGTGCCGGATGCGGTGTCTGGTCACCGTACGGTGTCTGGAAAAAACGTTGCATGTAACGTTTTTTGTCTGCGGCGAAAAAGCCGGATGCGGCGCATGCGGTTCTTTTTTACAATGAAAGTCTATGGACGCCGCAATGCGCCGCATCGCGGCGTCCGCCGCATCCGGTAGCCGCATCCGGTTTGTTAATTGATATACCAGCCCACAGCAAACAGATACAAGGAAGTACCACCCCTCAGCAAACATATAAAAAAAAAATTGGGTGGGACATCAGACACAGCCACAGAGAGCCACAGAGAGCCACAGAGAGCCACAGAGAGCCACAGAGAGCCACCGACGCAGCCACCGACGCAGCCACCGACGCAGCCACCGGACTCGCAGCCAGGATCCGTACCATGGAGCGCCAGGAAAACAGACGGTAAATATGAACCACCCACCCCCAAATTCAAAAATGTAAAATACATATGTCACCAATGTTGTGTGAGCTGATGTTTATTTTTGTGGCCTGGTACATTATATATTTAATGTTTTTTCTGTGATGGGGATTGGTTCCCCAGGTATTTAATGAAATTAAATTGCCGATGATGGGGTGGGTCCCCGAGTTTAAAATGCATTTGTTTGGGAACTTTATTGTGTATTCACTGCTATTGTTGTGAATGTTGATAATGTAGATCTACTGGTACTGTTTTTTAGCAGTGATGTGCTTGGTCTCCCTGCGACAATCTGAAATGTGGATGTATTTGTGTATCAAAATTTTTTTTTTTTTTTTTAAAAAGTATTAATTTTTTTGGCCAGTTATGTCGTTGTTTTTTATGCTACTATCGGAAATGTGCATGTGTTTACTATGGTAATGTTTCTCTCCATTTTTTTTTGCCAATGGTTTTTTTTTTTTTTTTGGCTTGTCATGGTTTTATCTACTCATGGTCTGTTGAATTGTTTGACTATGCTAATGTTTTTTTGTTTGCAATATTTTTTCTTTGTGGCCTGTCATGGTTTTATCTACTCATGGTCTGTTGAATTGTTTGACTATGCTAATGTTTTTTTGTTTGCAATATTTGTTCTTTGTGGCCTGTCATGGTTTTATCTACTCATGGTCTGTTGAATTGTATGACTATGCTAATGTTTTTTTGTTTGCAATCTTTGTTCTTTGTGGCTTGTCACGGTTTTATCTACTCATGCTGCTATTATTTTCCTGTGTTTAGTATACAAATGTTGATGTACTTTTCTTTTTGTTGCAATGTTATTTTTTTGGCTGCCTCTGACCTTAGCTACTTATGCTCTTATGTGAAATTTCCATGTTTTTATTATCATATTTTTTTTTTTTTTTTTGGCCAGGGATACGGTTTACCCTGGTACTGTTGATGGCTATAAAAAATGATTGCATGTGGTCGGAATAATGTCGTTGTTTGAATGTTATATTTTAAAACAGGGACAATCAAAACATATAAACCAATTTTTTTTGGTCTGTTAATTTCACAGCAGAAGAATTGATGCTGGCGATGAAAGGGCGCAGGACATCCTGGATGCAAGGAGGCAAGCCAGCAGAAAGTAAATGTCATCCCCCATGTCCCTAAAAATTTAATGTTTGTTTTGCTCTTTCAGCCAGGGACAAGGAATCCACATATATTCACTGTCCCTTTTTGTGTCCTAACAGCAGAAGAATTCAACGAGCGGCGGCGGCGGCTGAAGCGCAAGTTGAGCAGAGGGGAGGAGAGGACCTCCAAGCTAGGAGGCTAGCAAGCAGAAAGTAAGTATTACAGCACACATTTTGCTCTAAATTACATGTTTGTTTTTTCTCTTTCAGCCAGGGCAAAGGAATACCCATATATTCACTGTCCGTTTTTGTGTCCTTATTCAACAGCCGAAGACTTCACCGGGCGGCAGCGGCTGAAGCCCAAGTTCAGCAGAGGGGAGCAGAGGACCTCCAAGCTAGGAGGATAGCAATGAGAAAGTAAGTATTACAGCACACATTTTGCTATAAATTACATGTTTGTTTTTTATTTCAGCCATGGACAAGGAATCTCAAATTTACAGTACCTTTTTACTTTAACAGTAGAAGACGTCAACAAGAGGGGGAGGCGGCGCTTGGAGATAGAAGAGAACAGGAGGAGAGGCGGGCAAGGAGGAAGCCAGAAGAAGGTAAACATTACACCCCCCCCATTTCAATAAAAATACATGCTTGGTTTTCTTTCAGACAGGGCCAAGAAATATACAAATATATTGACTGTCCCTTTTTGTTTCTTCCACAGCAGAGAACATCAAACAGCTGCTGCAGCTGCAGCAATGGCGGTGTTGGCGGAGGAAGCAGCGGCTGAAGCGGCGGTGGCAGCACCACCGGCATCGCCATCTCCTCCCTCACAGCCAGAGGCAGAGCCAGAGCCGCCACAGCAGGGACAGCAGGACACATCTTCTTCTGGGAGCCCTCCTACACATCGTCAGGAATTGGCGGTAAAAATATCTATTTTTTATTTTTCTATCCACAATCCATCTGTGGGCTATATGTCTTGATTGTGTTATTTTAATAACAGGAATCTGAAGATAACGAGGAGCTCCCAGAGGAAGAAGGACGGGGTGGAGAGATACCCAGAGTGGGCTCACAATTCGTAAGTATCCTACATCAATCGCAGAAACACAACATCACAGTACACACAACACATAGAAAAACATTTAGTGCATACTTCACACAGCGGCCAACACCTGCCAATATCCTAATTTTTCTTTTCATTTTTTTAGTCTCTCGCATCTGGGAGCCAGAGGGTTTCTCCCAGCGCCTCCCAGAGTCGTCGTGAGACTGTCGGCGGTTCTCAACGTGTAAGTATTATTTTTTTTTTTGCCATGTTATATAATTTATGCTTTTTAAAAAACGTGTTATCTACAAATGTTTTGTGCATTAATTTTCCCATTGTAACATGTATAATTTTTACAAACTAAAACCATGTATCTGATATATATATATTTTTTTCATTGTTCATTTCACAGGCTTCACAGCGTGCTCCCGACTCGGACACGGAGGAGGGATTAGACGTCGAGTTGATGATAGACCTGGTCCGAGAAAGGGAGCCGCTGTGGAACATGGCGGACCGCCAGCATGTGGATCAAATTGTGAGACGACGGCTCTGGACGGAAGTGGCAGCAGCAATGATGCACCGCTGGGAGGACCTCAATCCTAGGTCCCAGAATAAATACCGTAAGTATAGTTCATGTTGCTGACTGTAAAGGGTTTTTTAAAAAAATTCTGTCCTTGTGTAACCAACGCTTCATGTTTTCATGATTTCCTTTTGTGAAACACTATGGAAATAATGAAAACATGAACTCTGGGGGACACGAGGACTAAAGTGTGGTTGTTGTATAGTAACCAATGTGTGCTTTCTCGTTTCAGGGGAGAGAATTATGAAGTGGTGGCGGTCTGTGAGGGATCGCTTTAAGAAAGAATTCAATAAGGAAATGCGGGCCCCGAGTGGTTCTTCAGGACGCCAGAGTAAGTACAAATATGCACAAGCTCTGGCGTTCCTGCGTGAAACCATGGTCACCAGAAGGTAAATATTAACATCAAATGTAAACTTTTTTTTTGTTTTCACCCAGGGCCATTCCACATCTGTATATTAATTTTATGTTTTTGTTTCTTCCACAGCACGGTGAGCAGCACTCGGGCGCCCGCAGAGTTGGAGCCTTCTAGAGCGATCCCTCAGGAGACCGACACCGAGGGACACTTTGACCAACCCTCCACATCTGACCCTTCCCAGACTTCACACACACACGATCCCGCTGTCCCTTCCACCAGCGCTGGAGCAGCGTGGCCGCCTGCAATGCATGAATCTGCTGGTCAGGATATAGCCTTCCCTTTACCACACCCTTCTGACCCTGCCACCTCTAGTACAGCTGCGGGTACTGGGCGGCAGCGTCAGAAGGGTCAGGAAAAGAACTATGCGCCCGAGTTCTTACACATGAACGCATCTTTCCAGAACTGCCTTAAGTTGCTATCTGAACAAGTTTCCGCAGGCCTTCGTCAGATAACCACACTAGTTGGTGAGGTCAAGACACTTCTGGAAACTGTGCGTTCTGAGATAAGAGCACCACCGAACTACAGCTTTTTTAGGTCGGTTGCGGAGCGCATAGATCCGCTATCTTATGACCAGCAGATGTATGTGATGCACACGTGCCACGCTGCTGTAGTGCAGGTTGTCTCCCATCCTCAATCCACCCCAGTCATTCCACCACCTCCCCCCCCTACAGCCGCCGTCCATCTTCCCACCCCTCCACCTGCCATACCTCCTCCCCCTCCTATTCAATACCAACCACATCCCCAGTACCAACCACCTCCCCAGTACCAACCACCTCCCAGGTCCAACCACCTACCCAGTACCAACCACCTCCCCAGGTCCAACCACCTCCCCAGGTACAACCACCTCCCCAGTACCAACAACCTACCCACTACCAGCCACCTACCCTCTACCACACTTCTACTTACCAATCTCCTTCCCCCTTCCAAATACCTACTATGTCACCTGCTACTCCTGCACAACCCTCCACTCCACCACCACCCACATGTTCTGCATTGTCTTCCCATTCTTTTTGTCTTTCCACCCCTTCACCTCTTCCTGTTCCTTCCCCACCACCATCCCGTTCGTCCCTCCACACTCCCACGGTCGAAGTGTCCCGCAGCCCCTCCAGCAGTATTTCCACCCCACACTACACAGACCTTTAAATCTGTTTGTTTTTCATTTGTTTAATGAAATAAAAAAAAAAAAGTTAATAAAAAAAAAAAGTTGAATCAAAAAATAAAGTGTAAGAAAAAGAATTTAGTTACATTTTAAGAAATTTATATTTATATGTGAAACATTTGGCCTAAAGGCCTAATTTAATAAAAATTATATTAAAAAATATATTTTTAAATAAACTGTTCATTGGTTTAACATTGTTGTCTGTCTTTAATTTATACGATGTTAAGTTTTAAAATTGTTTTACAGGTACACCTAACTTTGGCTAAAAGTTTCGTAAATGCAACCTTTTTGGCAAAGTTATGTCCCGGGTTGTGTAGTATGCAAAGTGTATTCTTTTTTTAAAAAAATGTGTACACCCCAGTTTTCCCCTACTCCAGGCCCACCAAAAACATATCATGTTTTCAGTATTTCCTTTGTATTGCACAGGTGAGGCAATTATCACCTGAGCAATACAAAGGAAAGACAGAAAACTTGACATGTTGGTGGACCTTGAGGACTGGAGTAGGGGAAACATAATGTACACTTTTTGTAGGACAAATGGTGAAATACTTTTGTTAATACAATTTCACCTTTTGTCCTAAAAAGGGTACATTGTAGGCCATGTGTCACCAAATCCAGTCATCAAGGCCTAACAACAGGTATTGTTTGCAGTATTTCCTTTGTATTGCACAGGTGAGGCAATTATCACCTGAGCAATGCAAAGTAAAGACTGAAAACTTGACATGTTGGTGGGCCTTGAGGACTGGAGTAGGGGAAACATGGCCTACAATGTACACTTTTTTGGACAAAAGGTGACAGCCATGGACACAACAATGGCAAGAAGGTTATAGTAGAAAACACACAAGAAGGTAGACAAGTAAACTATTAAAGGTTTATTGTGGGTAAAGAAAATTATTAAAAGAAACAATACATTTATCACACTCTGTCATCCTGCCAGTCAACACTACCTTCCGGTGACACAAAGTATTGAGCAAACTGGTCCCTCATTCTAGAAACTGCAACTGTACTGCGAGTGGTAATGTTGGTGTAGTTGTGCAAAGTTGTTTCTTGATTGTGGTCCTCCAGAGAAATTGGTTCCTTGGTTAGGACAAAATTATGGAGGACCACGCACGCTTTCACTACATCATCAACAGTCTCGGTCTTCAAGTTTATTGCAGTCAAAAGGACACGCCATTTTGCTGTCATAATGCCAAAGGCACACTCCACCATCCGTCTGGCTCTTGTGAGGCGGTAGTTAAATACCCGCTTTGTATGTGTCAATTCTCTGCTGGCATACGGCTTCAATAGGTGTTGGGACAGCTGGAATGCCTCATCACCTACACAAACGAATGGCATTGGTGGGCCTGAGGTTTGAGGCAGTGGCCTAGGGGGGGAAACTGAAAACTGTTTTCATACAATTTACGTCCCATAGCAGATATTTTAAACACTTGGGAGTCATTAGACCGTCCATAAGACCCAATGTCCACCGCGATAAACTTGTAGTGCGCATCTGCAATAGCCATCAGGACGATAGAGAAATATTTCTTATAGTTAAAGAATTCAGATCCAGTTCCTTTTGGCTTTTGAATGCGGATGTGCTTTCCATCAATGGCCCCCAGGCAATTGGGGAACTGGCAGATGAGTAGAAACTGGTCCGCTATTTCAAGCCACCGCTGTGTTGTTGGCTCTGGAATAAATTCTCCAACCAAAGTATCCCACAGAGCACGACAAGTATACTTTATTATGCCGGATAGTGTGGAGATTCCAATCCGATACTGAAAATGGAGCGATGATAGAGTTTCGCCAGTTGCCAGAAATCTGAAAACAAATTAGAAAATACAAATTATTTCAGAAACGCAGCATTACATACCAGAACTCAGCTACGACTATTGGAGATACCAAAAATAATAATATCTAGGAGAAAGACTGTTTTATGACTAGATTTGGGGATACTCATGTGGTTTCCTAGTTGGCCTGTGATGTTCAATTAATGATAAAATTACAAGTGCGCTCAAGCAAACAGAACCAATACATATAGCTTACCTTATAGTCACCATGAGACGCTCCGCCGGAGATATCGAGAACCGACAGTAGGTGTCCGATTTTTTAATTTTGTCTCCAACACGCTCCAGCAAATCATCAAAGTTTTCTATATTCATCCGCAGATAGGCAAAAAACTTCTCTGGATTTTGTCGCAGCTCCATGTTCAGTGTGGAATAGACACCACGAGTTAATCTCTGTGACGTGATGGGGTGGATCCACATACGGCGGTGACTTCGCAGGCGCTGACGCCGCTGCTCCTCAAACTTTAGCTCCTTCTCCAGAACGATAAACCTCAATCGATTCATCTCCGCAGTAAAATCAACAAGATTCCTGAAGATATTGCCGATAATGGGTTCCATGTTCGCCAATCACTTGCTACTTGCTCTTCTCTCCAAACTGCACTTTCTCCTCTACAACCTGTCAAAGAAGGGATGTAGGAGCAGTGTATATATAGGATTACAGTAGCCAATCATATTTGGAACCCCAAAAAGGGCCCCAAAATGGGCGTGCTTAAAAGCCGGATCCGGCGCATTACGGCGTCAACGTATGCCAACCGGATACACCGGATGAGACGTATGCGTTTTTTTGCCGCATTCGTGAACCGGATGCGGCGAAAAACCGGATGCGGCACATCCGGTGTTCAGAGAAAATACCGCATGCGGCGCTGCGGCTAAATGCCGGGGGCGCCGTTTAGGCGCCCGCCGGATGTGTGAAAGAGGCCTAACTCTACCACCTATTTCTGGCTGCTTAATTAGGCAGCTGTGTGTACTCAGGGTTGAGCTGCAAGCCTGTACTGGATGAGGAGTGGAGTGAACGTCGTGCTGCCATCCTACCTTCACTCCTATATTCCTTATGCGACCCAACTAAGAAACCTGGGTGAGATATGCACCCCGTCCAGTACGCACCCCTTCACTGTCTCACATATCCCCCCCTCTTCTCCAGACTGGAGGGCTGGTCAACAACTCCAAAGAGACATTGAACTCTGGACAAGGCATCGGCATTACCCTGTAACTTCCCAGGCCTATGCTCTACCGAGAAATTGAATTCTTGAAGCGAAAGGAACCCCCTTGTACCCTGGCATTCCTTTCCTTGTTCTTGTTCTGCTTCATCCATGCCAGAGGAGCATGGTCTGACTGCAATTTAAATTTCCTGCCCAAGAGGTAATAACGTAGCGAGTCCAGCGCCCATTTGATTGCGAGGCACTCTCGCTCCAGAATGGCATAATTTTGTTCAGCCGGTGTCAGTTTTCGACTTAGATACATGACCGGGTACTCCTCACCCTTCACGACCTGCGACAACACTGCCCTTAACCCCACATTAGAGGCATCAGTTTGAACAAGAAACTCGTCCCTGAAATTAGGGGTGTCCAGAACTGGTCTTTGACATAAAGCCATTTTCAAAGACTGAAATGCTTTTTCTGCCTCTGGATTCCATTCTACCATTTTTGACTTACCACCTTTTGTCAGGTCGGTCAACGGGGCAGCAATTGAGGCATAACTTTGTACAAATCTGCGATAGTACCCAGTGATGCCCAGAAATGCTTTGACTTGTCGTTTTGTGAGGGGTGTAGGCCAGTTTTGAATTGCCTCTACCTTATCGATTTGTGGCTTAATCAGCCCCCTGCCAATGACGTAGCCCAGGTACTTGGCCTCTTCTAGGCCAATTGCACATTTCTCTGGGTTTATGTTCAGCCCAGCTCTGCCTATCGAGTCTAAGACGGCTTGTACCTTAGCGAGGTGGCTCTCCCAATCGGAACTGAAAATTACCACATCATCCAGGTAGGCAGCCGCATAGGGTTGATGTGGGCGCAGGATCAGGTCCATAAGCCTCTGAAAGGTAGCCGGGGCTCCATGCAACCCGAATGGCATCACAAGATACTGAAACAAGCCTTCAGGGGTTGCAAAGGCCGTTTTTTCTTTTGCCTCATCAGACAGGGGTATCTGCCAGTACCCTTTTGTCAGATCGAGGGTTGTAATATAACGGGCACATCCTAACCTCTCGATTAGCTCGTCTACCCGTGGCATCGGGTATGCGTCAAACTTTGACACGTCGTTCAACTTTCTAAAATCATTACAAAACCTCCATGTTCCATTAGGATTTGGGATCAGGACAATCGGGCTACACCACTCGCTTTGGGCCTCCTCAATGACCCCAAGGTCTAGCATCCGTTTGATCTCAGTAGAGACTATCTCTGTGCGGGCTTCCGGTATCCTGTACAGCTTCAGCTTGACCTTAGTACCGGGCTCGGTCTCGATATGGTGTTTCACGAGAAAAGTCCGGCCGGGCAAGTCTGAAAACCTCTGCTGATTTTTCTGCAGAAACTCCCGTACTTCCTGTTTTTAGTGTACGGACAATGTCTCACCAATTGTCACAGGAGGTAGAGGTGGTTTTAGCCCTTTCTCTACTTCACCTGAGGCCAATAATGACTCTCTGTCCCTCCAGGGCTTGATCAAGTTGATATGATAGACCTGGTAGGGCTTCCGTCTCCTGGGTTGGTGTACTTTGTAGGTGACCTTGCTCATTTTCTGTACTATCTCGTATGGGCCATGCCACTTGGCCAAAAACGTACTTTCCACCGTGGGAATTAGGATTAGGACTCGATCCCCGGGGTTGAAAGTCCTAATTTTTGCTGACCGATTATATATCCTGCTTTGAGCTTCTTGGGCTCTCTGCAGATGATCCTTAACCAATGGCATAATCTTAGCAATTCTATCTTGCATCTGGGCAATATGCTCTATAACACTCTTGTATGGGGTTGCCTCGGTCTCCCATACTTCCTTGGCTATGTCTAGCAAGCCCTTCGGGTGCCGACCATATACCAACTCAAAGTGAGAAAACCCCGTAGAGGCTTGGGGCACCTCTCTGTCCGAAAACATTAGGTAGGGTAACAGGTAGTCCCAGTCCCGACCATCTTTCTCCACTGCTTTCTTTAACATATGTTTTAACATTTTATTAAAACGTTCAACCAGCCCATCCGTCTGTGGGTGATACACGGATGTTCGAATGTGCGAGATTTTAAGCAACTTACACAGTTCCTTCATCACCTTGGACATAAAAGGTGTGCCTTGGTCCGTGAGGATCTCTTTAGGGATTCCTGTCCTGGAAAACATGTGAAAGAGTTCCCGTGCAATATTTTTGGACACCATATTTCTTAAAGGGACAGCCTCGGGGTACCGGGTTGCATAATCAAGTACCACTAGTATGTATTGGTGCCCCTGGCTGATTTCACAATAGGACCTACCAAGTCCAGCGCTACCCTTTCAAATGGTATCTCTATAACCGGCAGCGGGACTAATGGACTGCGGAAGTGAGAAACCGGAGCATTTATCTGACACGTGGGGCAGGTTTTGCAATAATCCTCCACATCTCGATAAACCCCTGGCCAGTAAAACCTCTGGAGGATTTTTTCCTGGGTCTTGTCCATCCCCAGGTGCCCACTCAGCACGTGGTTATGTGACAAACCTAGCACCATACTTCTATATGGCTTAGGTACCAGGAGCTGACTCACGGCCTCTCTGTTTACCTTAGTGACCCTATATAGCAGGTCATTGTTCATGGCAAAATGGGGAAATCTTTCATCAGAGCCGGGCTCTTGTGGGATCTCATTCAGAACCGTTATATTTTCCCTGGCATGTTTAAGAGTGGGGTCTCGCAATTGCTCAGTCCCAAAATTGCCACGGGACACAGGTAGGTCAGGGACATTCTGTTCCAGAGAACCATTATCCCCCTCCCTCAACATCACTTGAAATGGAAATTCATCATTATCGTTATCATTATCATCATCAGTATCATTATCATTATCATCCCCTACGTTCAACAACACACTAGCATTGTGTTCCGCCTCTCTATGGACCGCTCAACCACCGTAGGAGTTTCATCACACTGTCCGGTAGAACCGTTTTTTCCCCAAAGATCCCAAAACAGGGGAAAGTCACGACCCAATATGGCGGGGTGCATCAGGTTCTTCACTACCCCCACTTCATACGAGATCTCCCCGAGTTTTGTGACGAAGTCCACGGAAGTTACCGGGTAGACTTTGGTGTCTCCATGGATGCACACCACGCTCAGGTGTTTATCGGGGATGAAGTCCCTATCAGCCAGGCTGGCATGTATCAAAGTCACTCGACTCCCAGAGTCTAGGAGGACTTGGACGGGGCAGCCATTTATAACCACCTGGGACACCTGTGGGCCAGTCTCCTCGGTTGGGGTGGCCACGCACACTGGTTCCGCGAGGAGAGAGAGAGACCTTCCAGCATCACAGTCCATAGGTTCCCCCACTAGTGGATAGTTGGCTGAAATATGACCCCTTTCACGGCATCTCCAACACTGTCTCAGGTCTGGTGGTTCAAATGGGGAGACCTTTCTAGGCCTGGGGACTCCCGACAGGGAAGCATTGGCCCTTGCCTCACACATGTCCCCTCGGGCCTGAACCCGTCTATCAGCAGCCCCCCTGGCCCCAACAGCTGGAACTCTCTTACCGGGAGATGTCGGAGGCCGGGTACTCCGAAATGACGACCGCTCGAACGGCTGGTTGCGGGAGTAGTCTTTAGTGGTGGAGTACCTCTCTATCAGGCTGACCAGATGATTGGCGTCTTTGGGGTCTCCCTGTCCGACCCAGAGCTGCACGTCAGGAGGAGGGCCCAGATGTACCGGTCCATCACTATCTTTTCGACGATTTGGGCAGGGTTGCTGACGTCAGGCTCCAGCCACTTCTTTACCAGATAAATCAGGTCATACATTTGTGAGCGAGCAGGCTTGTCCCCACTGTATCTCCAGTTATAGACTCTCCTGGCACGGACTGCAACCGTAACACCCAGGCGGGCAAGAATCTCCGTTTTTAGCTTGGCATAGTCTTTGCTATCCTGCTCGCTGAGGTCAAAATAGGCCTTTTGGGGTTCCCCAGTCAGATAGGGTGCGACCACCATGGCCCATTCAGATGGTGGCAGATTCTCCTTCTCTGCCAGTCTTTCAAATATAGCGAGATATGCCTCCACATTGTCATGAGACGTCATCTTTTGCAGGGTCTGTTTTACAGCCTTTACAGCAGACAACGCAGGTGACCTTGCGTCATCACTCTGGGACGAGGTGCTGAGAGCCTGGTGTAGTGCGGCAATCTGCTCCATTAGCAATCGGTTAGTCTCCTGCTGTTGCACGCTAACTTGCTCCATATGTTTGAGCAGCGCCTCCATGCTGTCAGACTTGTCTGTCCCGGCAACGGCAGCCTTTACCCAGGACATGCACACTCAAAAGTCTTTACCACAGCAAATTCAGCTCTTTTTTTTTCTTTTTCTGTGCAGACACTATTAGGGCTACTGTCTCTTTAAGGCTGCTTTGAACAAACGTTTCTTTGCTGCTGCTTTAGCCACTGTGCTGCCTGCATTTGAACACCAATTGTAGACTGTTCAGGGGGTATATAGCTCTGGGATCGCCGTCTCGGGTAGACGGAGTGGCATAGAAACAGTTCAATCACAGACAGCAGTACTGGTATAAACTGGCCGCAACCAGTTTTATTGAAAGTCCACAGCAAACAAACATAAACCAAATCATAAACAAAAATCCTAAGCCTGGCAGGCTTCTAACTAGACACAGTTAGTTCCCTCACTACTGTGGTCTAGACTCTAGCAGCCTGGCCAAAACAACACAGCTTTATAATTACCAGAGCTTGGCTTCCAGGAGACTCCTGCAGCGTCTGAAGTCAGATTCAGACTGAGAGCTCTGTCTGTGTAACTCTACCACCTATTTCTGGCTGCTTAATTAGGCAGCTGTGTGTACTCAGGGTTGAGCTGCAAGCCTGTACTGGATGAGGAGTGGAGTGAACGTCGTACTGCCATCCTACCTTCACTCCTATATTCCTTATGCGACCCAGCTAAGAAACCTGGGCGAGATATACACCCCGTCCAGTACGCACCCCTTCACTGTCTCACAATATACATATATATATATGTATATATATATATATGTGTATGGGTGAGCCACTATCCAGTAAAGGGCAATTGTACTGTCATAAATAATATAATCAGCACAAGATCCGTGCTCAAGATGGACCTACAAAAACCTAGGAACAATTAGATAACAAAGCACTGATGACAAAAGCAAAAAAACTGTATAGCAGCACATAGAAACCACAAGAAAAATGCCTATATGTGCTGCTATATATAAGAAAGGTTATATAGGAATAGCCCCACAATAAGGATAAAAGGGCATATGCTTATATGTAGTG
Source organism: Oophaga sylvatica (assembly GCA_033576555.1). NCBI lineage: Eukaryota > Metazoa > Chordata > Amphibia > Anura > Dendrobatidae > Oophaga > Oophaga sylvatica. Next base: position 206,256,246 of record JARQOD010000006.1, on the reverse strand, counting down.
CTGAAAAAAAGTTCTCTGGATTCATGGGGAATCCGCTTGCATATCTACCAGGGACTAATCAGAGTTCCATCCCAGAGGCCAGCATGGAGGAAGCGGGGCATAGAGGCGGGCAGCCCAACGCGTATCACCGTTACAAGAACGGCTTCGTCAGGGGAAGAACAACTGATGACTGAACTGCTGTGAGCCCAGCATCAGTGATCAGAGGTTACCCTGATGACTTCACCTTTAGTCACTGAGGCGGCGTTCCCAGCAGGGCTGAACTGCCGTGACCTCAGCACCATGGGAAAAAGTCAGTGATGAGGTCACCGCAGTTCAAGCTCAGTGACTTCACAGCAGATCACCATGAGAATTTCTCACCGTGATCTGTGGTAAGTCACTGACCTTGAATTGTGGTGACCTCATCACTGACTTTTTCCAGTGGTACTGAGGTCACAGCAGTTCAGCCCTGCTGAGAATGCAGCCTCAGTGACAAGAGGTTACCTCAATGATGTCACCTCTTGTCACTGAGGCTGCTCTCGCAGAAGCTAATCCAGTGCTTCTCAGCCTGGACGATAGCATCTTGGCACCATCCAGGTTAAAAACTATTAATCCCCCAGACATGGATTATGGTATGGGACTGAAAGACCAACAGGTGAATGATATTGTTATTTTTTTATTTTAGTTTTATTACAGGAGAAAGAGGGCTTCGGTAGAATTAGGCGTTAGGTGAGTATAACTGTGTTTGTTATTTTTAAATAAAATGGAAAACTGTGTTTAGTCTTATTTCTAATAAAGGACTTTATTCTGGCTGTGTCTTTATTTACCATGTAACTATAGGATGACACCTCTTCATTACTAATCTGTGGGCTTGATGTCACGTTTCAATACAAATGTGTCATCAACCACACAAATATGAACTCCACTTGCCACCACTACGGGGCAAGTGGAAGAGCCGGGTAAAGTGCCAAAAATGGTGCATCAACTATATGTGTCTTTTCTGGGCGGCTGTGAGCTGCTATTTTAGGCTGGGGGGCAATATCCATGACCCCTTACCCAGGGCCGGATTAACGTAGGGGCTGATGGAGCTGCAGCTCCAGGCCCCTTGTTAGAGATAGGCCCATCAGCCTGTCATCCAGGGGCGGAACTATCGTGGAATCAGCTGCCACAGGGCCCGGGCTAGAAGGGGGCCCGTCCCTGCTGCAGCTGTCTCCCCTGCGGCTGCGTTCTGCCGCCCCCGGCCTGAGAGTCGGCGGTACCCTGTGCTGGCTGTCGTGCTGACAGCCGGCGCAGAGAAGCTGCTGCGTGCCGGCTCCCAGGAATCAATTGCACTGACGTCTATACAGACGCCAGTACAATTGAAGCTCTGACCGCCGGGTCAGAGCGACGTCTGCAGCGTAATCAGGTCATGTGATCACGCTGCTGACGTCACTCGTCGTCGGCGCCCAGAAGGGTGAACATTTGTGGTGAGTGTGCTCCATTATGGAGCTGAAGATACCACAGAAGATAAATGGGGGACATACTGTGTGAGTGTGTGTGTGTATGGGGGGGTTTAGAGTGGGGATGGGGGTTCTTTTATGTGTGGGGGATTTGGAGTGGGGATGGGGGGATACATTATGTGTAGGGGGATTTAGAGTGGGGATGTGGGTTCTTTTATGTGTGGGGGGATTTGGAGTGGGGATGGGGGGATACATTATGTGTGGGGGGATTTGGAGTGGGGATGGAGGTTCTTTTATGTGTGGGGGGTTTGGAGTGGGGATGAGTGATACATTATGTGTGGGGGGGATTTGGAGTGGGGATGGGGGATACATTATGTGTGGGGGGGATTTGGAGTGGGGATGGGGGTTCTTTTATGTGTGGGGGGGTTTGGAGTGGGGGTGGGGGTATTTAATGTGTGTGGGGGGGATTTGGAGTGGGGATGGGGGGTTCTTTTATGTGTGGGGGGTTTGGAGTGGGGATGGGGGATACATTATGTGTGGGGGGGATTTGGAGTGGGGATGGGGGATACATTATGTGTGGGGGGGATTTGGAGTGGGGATGGGGTTCTTTTATGTGTGGGGGGATTTGGAGTGGGGATGGGGGATACATTATGTGTGGGGGGATTTGGAGTGGGGATGGGGGTTCTTTTATGTGTGTGGGGGTTTGGAGTGGGATGGGGATACATTATGTGTGGGGGGGATTTAGAGTGGGGATGTGGGTTCTTTTATGTGTGGGGGGATTTGGAGTGGGGATGGGGGATACATTATGTGTGGGGGGGATTTGGAGTGGGGATGGGGGTTCTTTTATGTGTGTGGGGGGGTTTGGCGTGGGGGTGGTGGTATTTAATGTGTGTGGGGGGGATTTGGAGTGGGGATGGGGGTTATTTTATGTGTGGGGGATTTGGAGTGGCGATGGGGGGTTATTGTATGTGTGGGGGGATTTGGAGTGGGGATGGGGGTTATTTTATGTGTGGGGGATTTGGAGTGGCGATGGGGGCATTTAATATGTGTGGGGGGATTTGAGGGTACTGAAGAGTATGTATGAGGAAACAGTATGGGGGATGGGTGCAGACAGTATGGGGAGCGAACGGGTGAATGCATGTGGACACAGTATGGGGAGTGAGGGTGATGGGATGTGTGCAGACACAGTATGGGGAGTGAGGGTGATGGGATGTGTGCAGACACAGTATGGGGAGTCAGGGGTATGTGTGAGCAGACAGTATAGAGAGTGAGGGGGTAAATATATGAGGAGACAGTATGCTGAACAGGGTGATGTGAGAGGAGACAGTGTGAGGAGGGAGGGAATAGTGTGAGGCGACAGTATATTGCAGATATTTTTATTTAGGGGCATTATAATGACTCTTCTGTCTTTAAGGGCATCGTGTGGAGAGTTGGTGCAGAAGAGCGGAGAAGATGGAGGTCTGCAGAGACGACTGTGGATGAGAAAACTCATCATGGGATCTGGACAAGATGAAGAAAAGGAGAACGACTCCAGAGACAGCGTCATCTATAAGGTACCTGGATGTAAATATTATTTGTGAAATTGACTAATTCTCATGTCTTTATTTGTTAGGAGCATTAAAGGGGTTCTCCAGGTCTGTGTAACATAGAATGACTGCAGACTCAGCACAAACCTGGACAACCCCTTTAATGCTCCTAACATAAATAAAAACATGAGAATGAGTCAATTTCAGAATTCTCACAGTGCGCATTGCACGCTGTTAGGATTTTCTCGTGCCGGTGATTTACATACATGCGGTCACATGCTGACTAGACGTGTGGCCTCATTCAATGAAAATGAACAGAGCGAGGCCGGGCACATCTAGTCAGAATGTGGCCAGAAGTATATAAATCACATGCTTATGCTGACATGACCGTGTACTCTTGCCACCGGTAATGAAGAATCCTAAAAGTATGCAGTGCATTCGTTGTGAGAATTCAGAAGCTGCAATGTCAGGATTCAGCTCTGCAGGTTCCAGCAGTCATCACATGGACACTTCACTCATATGCGATTTTTATACTTATGGTCCTGTGACATCGAGCTTCTCTTCCTGCTTCTCTCAGTTTTTCACTGTACATTGAGAGCATTAGGGAGAGCAGCTTGTGGGTACATGACTAAGTGTGGTGGTCTTCCTGCTGCTCTTTATGTGTCTGGTGTCATGAACATTAGTGTCTGATTTGTCGGCCTTTGGTTCATATAGTGGGGGTCTCTGATGTCTCTTGTCCCAATATCCTCAGGTTGTATATGGACTGCCCCCGTTGGGTTATTCTCATTATTAGTTGGATCCTTTCATATCTGACGTCTTATTTCCCATTGATTTGTCCAATATTCAATTTTGTCTGGATTTTCATTTTATTATTTTTTCAATTAGCACTTTCATCAAGTTTGTTTCATGGATAATATGCTTAGTCCTGTTACTAAATATACAGGGGTCTTAGATTGATGGGAAAACATAACCGCCGTTAAAAATTGTACTGTCCCCTGAAATCATAAGTCGGGAGGCCCCATACATGGAGTGTCGGTATTCTAGTCTGTGTATGGGGGGCCTTTACATATTAGCTATATATTTTTTCAGTTCACATTTTTTAAAATCTGCATATAATCCCACAAATATGGTCCCTGCTGTAAGTAAAATGTCACCAGCTGCTGATGCTGATATGACACCATCTGAGAAGTTTAAATTACATACCTTTTATGTAATAATTGACCAACTGACAGAATCACTAAGGTATAGACAAGCAGCATACCGTGTAACAGAAGAAAAATTTGGCTTTCTGTCAGAAATATGCTCTCTAGCATCAGAAAGTCTACGCTCCAAAGCCAGTACGCTGGTGACAGCATATTCTGAAGATCTTGACCCCCTGTTTGCTGAAGAAATTGTACAGTTTGCCTCTCTTTTCAAAATTTACCAGACTTCTGCAAATAAAGCCATGCATGAGAGTCAAGAAATGACAATGTACAAGTTTCTGATCACACAATCCCTAGTCGGTGCATTTCCAAACACATACGTGACCCTTCGCATGTATTTGTGTTTGATGGTCACCAACTGCAGTGGTGAGCGTTCATTCTCTGCACTAAAACGCGTGAAAAATGAACTAAGATCTTCCATGGGTCAGGAGCGTTTAAATGCCCTCTCTCTGTTATGTATTGAAAATAGATTGCTGAATGAGCTTAATCTTGATTCTACAATTGAGGAATTTGCAAGCAAAAAAGCACGAAAAGTGAATGTGTAGTTTAATTTTCTTCTACCAGTTTGATTTATTTACGATAAAACACAGTTTAGCGTTCAGTGAATAACCCTGTTTATTTGCCTCATAAGTTACTATCAGCGCGATAACCATAACATACTTTCTATATCCACTGTATTTATATTAGGCATGTATCATATATTTACTTTGTTTATATATTTTACGTTACATTTTTGGCCTTTGTGAATTGCCGTGTTTGGCCCCACCCCTTGCCCGCCCCTTCATCTCCAGGCCCATCATGTTCTTAATCCGGCCCTGCCCTTACCAGCCTGAGAATACCAACCCCCAGCTGTGAGCTTTAGCAAAGCTGGTTGTCAAAAATGGGGGGGACCTCATGGCATTTTTTTAATTATTTATTTAAATAATTAAAAAATACAGCATGGGGACCCCTCTATTCTTGTTAACCAGCCTCGCTGAAGCTGACAGCTGAGGGTTGCAGCCCACAGCAGTGAGTTTTGCCTGGCTGGTTATCAAAAATTAAGGGGAACACATGCAGGTTTTTACTTTTAATTACCATATATACTCATGTGTAAGCCAACCCGAGTATAAGCCGACCCCCTAATTTTGCCACAAAAAACTGGGAAATTTATTGACTCGCGTATAAGCCTACGGTGGAAAATGCAGCAGCTACTGGTAAATTTCAAAAATAAAAATAGATACCAAAACAAGTAAAATTAATTGAGACATCAGTAGGTTAAATGTTTTGAATATCCATATTGAATCAGGAGCCCCATATAATGCTCCAAACAGTTCATGATGGCCCCAAAAGATGCTCCATACAAAATACGCCCCATATAATGCTGCACAAAGGTTTTTAATGGCCCCATAAGATGCTCCATAGAATAATATGCCCCATATGTTGCTCCACAAAGATTATAGCCCCATAAGATGCTCCATAGATTATGCCCCATATAATGCTGCACAAAGGTTAATAATGGCCCCATAAGATGCTCCATAGATTATGCCCCATATAATGCTGCACAAAGGTTAATAATGGCCCCATAAGATGCTCCATAGAATAATATGCCCCATATGCTGCTCCATAAAGGTTATGGCCCCATAAAATGCTCCATAGATTATGCCCCATAAGATGCTCCATAGATTATGCTCCCATATGATGCTCCATAGATTATGCCCCCATATGATACTCCATAGAATATGCCCCCATATGATGCTCCATAGATTATGCAACCATAAGATGCTCCATAGAATAGGCCCCATATGATGCTCCATAGATTATGCCCACATATGATGCTCCATAGATTATGCCCCATAAGATGCTCCATAGAATAGGCCCCATATGCTGCTGCTGTAAATAAAAAAAAAGACATACTTACCTCTCGTCCCTGGGGGCCAGGTGCCAGTGTCCTGAGCCTGCTCAGGGCCCCGGCACCTGAGATATTCACCTGTATCCTGTCCACTAACTACGTCATCATGCCCTCTGACATGAACGTCACAGTCAGAGGACGCGGAGGACAGAGCGGCGAGCAGCGGTGGACCGGGGTCAGGTGAATATCGCATATACTTACCCCACCCTGGAGCGTCTCTGCAACCCCCCTGCTTCTCCCGCGGTCTCCGGCAGCTATTCCTTCCTTCAGAGGTCACGTGGTAGCGCTCATTAAAGTCATGAATATGCACATATTCATGACTTTAATGAGCGCTACCACGTGACTGCTGAAGGAAGAAGCCTGAGATCATGGGAGAAGCAGGGGCTGCAGAGACGCACCAGGGGAGTGAGTATGATCTGACACCCCCGCTCTCCCTCCCTCCACCGACCCCCTGGCGTATATGACTCGTGTACAAGCCTAGAGGGGAACTTTCAGCCTTAAAAAATGGGCTGAAAATCTCAACTTATATGCGAGTACATACGGTATTTATTTACAGTGCAAGAGCGGCTGATGAAGGCCGGTGTAACATCTACCGTAGGATACGGGCGAGTGCTATGTGAGAAAACATTGCATAGCACTCGGCCCAGTGTTAATCTATGGGGCAGCTCACATGAGCGTTTATTTTCTCAGCCGTATTCAGTGTGCGTGTAAAATCGCAGCATGCTGCGATTGTCACCGAGACTCGGCTGAGACTCGCCAATGCAAGCCTATGGGTGCGAAAGAAAAATTGCACAGTACTCGGACCGTGCGAGTGCTGTTCGATTTTTACGCACCAGTATCCTTTGAAAAGCCAGCAATACATGTGCCACGTACAGTAAAATCACACTAACAGGTTAGAATAGAACAGGTAGAATAGATATATACACATAAAATATATACAGTACAGACCAAAAGTTTGGACACACCTTCTCTTTCAACGATTTTTCTGTATTTTCATGACTATGAAAATTGTAGAATCACACTGAAGGCATCAAAACTATGAATTAACACATGTGTAATTATACATTACACTTAACAAAAAAGTGTGAAACAACTGAAAATATGTCTTATATTCTAGGTTCTTCAAAGTAGCCACCTTTTGTTTTGATTACTGCTTTGCATGCAGAAAAGGTGAACTGATGGACTCTACATGCCTGGTTCCCACCGTGAAGCATGAAGGAGGAGGTGTGATGGTGTGGGAGTGCTTTGCTGGTGACAGCGGTCCATTACAACAAGGTCAAGCAGCAGACATTGGGGACAACAAAACTACAGACCGGCAGAGGGCATAAACGACTCTCCACTGACCGGGATGACCATCACCTTATTCGAATGTCACTCAGCAACCGCAGGATGGCATCAAGTGAACTACAAAATGAATGGCAAATGGCAGTTGGGATGAAGTGCACGGCAAGAACAGTTCGTAACAGGCTCCTAGAGGCAGGGCTCAAGTAATGTAAAGCTAGAAAAAAGCCTTTCATCAATGTGAAGCAAAGGAGAGCCAGGCTGAAGTTTGCCAAAGCCCATAAGGATTGGACCATAGAGGACTGGAGTAAGGTAATCTTTTCTGCTGAGTCTAATTTTCAGCTTTGCCCAACATCTGGTCGTCTAATAGTTAGACGGAGACCTGGAAAGGCTTACAAGCCACAGTGTCTTGGACCCACTGTGAAATTTGGTGGAGGATAGGTGATGATCTGGGGATGCTTCAGCAAGGCTGAAATTGGGCAGATTAATCTTTGCGAAGGACATATGAATCAAGCCGCATACAAGGTTATCCTGGAAAAACAGTTGATTCCTTCTGCTCAGGCAATGTTCCCCAACTCTGAGGACTGATTTTTCCAGGAGGACAATGCGCCATGCCACACAGCTAGGTCAATAAATGTGTGGATGAAGGACCACCACATCAAATCCCTGTCATGGCCAGCCCAATCTCCAGCACTGAACCCCTTTGAAATCCTCTGGAATGTAATCAAGAGGAAGATGGATAGTCACAAGCCATCAAACAAAGAACTGCTTAAATTTTTGTACCAGGAGTGGCATACGGTCACCCAAAAGCAGTGTGAAAGACTGGTGGAAAGCATGCCAAGACGCATGAAAGCTGTGATTAAAAATCATGGTTATTCCACAAAATATTGATTTCTGAACTCATCCTGAGTTAAAACATTAGTGTTGTTGTTTCTAAATGATTATGAACTTGTTTTCTTAGCATTATTTGAGGTCTGCAAGCACTGCATTTTTTGATATTTTGACCATTTCTCATTTTCTGAAAATAAATATAAAATTTATTGCTTGGAAATTTGGAGACATGTTGTCAGTAGTTTATAGAATAAAAGAGCAATTTACATTTTACTCAAAAAAATACCTATAAAGAGAAAAATCAGACAAACTGAAAATTTTGCAGTGGTCTCTTAATTTTTGCCAGAGCTGTATATTACATAGATAGAGAGAAGAAAAGCTGGCAATTCATCTGCGTGTACTGTAAAATTTCTGCAGGAGCCGACAGGATAGAAGAGATAGATAGATTACATACAGTAAATACACAAAGTATAGGTAGATATACAGATGTCTGGGACAAATCTATTAGTACAGTGTGCATGCAGCTTACTGTACATGTATTTAATTAATAAAAGGTTATTTTTCTGAATAAAAATGGCACGGGCTCCCGCATAATTTTCGTAACTAGCAGAGGGAAAGCCGACGGCTGGGGGCCGATGTTTTTCGCCTGGGATGGGGGTAATACCCATGGAGTTTCCAGGCTATTAATATCAGCTCACAACTGTATACTTAGTCTTTACTGGCTATTAAAAAGAGAGACCCTAAAAAAATGATGTAGGGTTCCCCTATATTTAATAACCAGCAAAGGCTATGCAGACAGCTTATATTAATAGCTTAGGAAGGGGCCATGGATACTAGTCTACCCAGGCTAAAAACATCAGTTTTCAGCCACCCCGGAAAAGCGCATCTCTAAGATGTGCCAATTCTGGCACTTAGCCTCGCTCTTCCCACTTGCCCTGTAGCAGTGGTAAGTCGGGTGATAGTTGGGGGGGTTGATGTCACCTTTATATTGTCAGGTGACATCAAGCCCAGAGGTTAGTGATGGAGAGGTGTCAATAAGACGCCCCCATTACTAACTCCATAGTCACATTGTATAAAAATACAGACACCCAGAAAAAGTCCTTTAATTGAAAGAAACAGACTCCTTTAATAATCTTAATTAAACAATACTTACGACCTCGCCTATTCCCCCAATGCCCTCATCATCTGCATAAGAGGTAAAACAACAATATTACTCACCTTTTCCTCACCTTTTGTCCCACGATGGGTCTAGCTCTGCTACATCTAGATGGCAGGCTGTATGATTGCATGATGTGACCATGCAGCCTGTCATCCAGTAGACACTGAGCACCATGTGCTCAGTGTCTGCCTGTGAACTGCTAATCCTTATCTGAGAGCACCATGTGTTAGGGTCTGCGGAACGCACCAAATATATGAGGTAGAGAGGTGCGTTCGCAGCCCGGGGTCCACCATGCAGGCGGAACCTGCTGCTAGTAAAATGGCGCAAGACGTGAACTCTGTTATCCCGCAGAGTCGCCAAAATAAACACCGCAATGCGCTGTGGCAATATATGCAAACTCTGTTATTTCACAGAGCCGCTAGAAGGAGTGCCGCAGCGCTATATGGCGATGTGTGCGAACTCACTAAACACAACTGAGTCACAAAATAAACACGCTAGGGCGCTGTCTAGCATTGAAAGCGAACCCTGTTACGTGACAGGGCCGCTGAGAAAAAGTTCTGTGTCCTGTCAGGCACCCAGGTACACAGTTAAGTGCTAAGCGAACATAGAACGTGATCATGCGCTAATGTCCTCGCGGAAGTCACCCGCAATCTATGGCGTCTGAACGCCAGACCCTGAATATGGCAATCAAACTCCTCACCAGTTATGCCGGTAATCTAGGGCATCTAGGACACCGACCCTGACCAGCTAGCATACCAAACTCCTCACCGATTAAGTCGGTATTCTAGGGGCTTATTTCAGCCAGGCCCTAACCACACACACGCATGACCACACTGGCGCAAAGCATATAATGGTTGATACTAGCGCATGGCGGCTCAGCATTGCCACCCTTTTATAATAACAGCTACAGGACCTGCCAGAAATAGGGACCAATGAAACCTGTTCCAGAACACCAGTAGTCACAGAACCTTCCTGGCAGACCAATAGGAGCTGTTGAAGTACCTGAGCATGTGACCCCTGATCTCCAATGAGAGATCTCACCCTGGGCATGCTCAGAAGGGAAAAACAAGGACTTTGTCCTAAAGACATCTGCTCGCCGCTAACCAGTACTGGCCACAATAGCAGAGTCTGGAGGAGCAGCAGTAATCCTCTGCACACTGCCAGACTGGGCGAGACACTGGGACCGACGTCTAAGCTGAGCAGAGTCCACTGCGGCCGGAGACGAATGGGAGACCGCAGCCGGAATGGCTCGAGATTCCCCTTGTGCAGAAGCGGGAACTCGACCCCTAACACTATGAGAGTGAGAAAATTCTCCTGCCCGCAGTGCTGTCTGACAGGTCCTGCAGGGTTCATGACGAATGAACTCACTTCATCTATGTGGTGTCAGCACGAGCGCTGTGGGAAATGTTCCCACGGTGCACTCATTGACGTCAGAAAGGTGAATTGAGCTCATTGGCTGTGAACTCGCAGGACCTGTCTGACGGCACCGCGAGCAGGAGACCTATCTCATGCTCTTGGTGCCCTCAGACAGGGAATAGCAGTTCACAGTGTCTACTGGATGACAAACTGCAACCCCCCAACTATCACCCCACTTGCCACCGCTACAGGGCAAGTGGAAAGAGCCTTTTCTGGAGCAGCTCAGAGCTGATGTTTTTAGCCTGGGTGTCAGTATTCATGGCCCCTTCCTAGGCTATTAATATTAGCCCGCAGCTGTCTGCATAGCCTTTGCTGGTTATTAATTATAGGGGACCCTACGTCATTTTTTTAGGGCCCCCCATTTTAATAACCAGTAGAGGCTAAGTATATTGTGAGCTGATATTAATAGCTTGGGAAGCTCTATGGGTATTACCTCCTTCCCATTCTAAAAACAGCTAAAAACATATTAAATAATAATATGTGCTTGTTATACGAGTCTGAGACAGGATATACTTACTAGCGTGCCACTTGTTTAGTTCACTGTATTGAATTTTTACAATATTTTTAATATATTTTGAAATAAGAATTTATTGAATTCTATGTTTTGCAATGGGCTCTGTTTTCCTGAAAAAAACATTTTTTGGGATGTGTTTTGTTATTGGCGATTATATATGTAGATATACAATATATATATGTGTGTCACTGACATCTACAGTGGGTATGGAAAGTACATTTCTGTTTTTTTTCAGTCAAGATTGGGTGCAGAGTGTACATTAATGAGAAAAAAATGATTTTTTTTTAATTTACCAAATGGCTGCAATGAAACAAAGAGTGAAAAATTTAAAGGGGTCTGAATACTTTCCGTACACACTGTATATATCCATGTAATAATACTATGTGAATCTATCTATTCTATTCTAACCTGTCACGCTATGATTTTACTGAACGCGGGATATAACTTGTCGACTTTTATTCTATCTTTTACCGAATGTTACCGACTTTTTCCAATTTTAAGAAAAATGCTTGTGTTATTGATCACAAATTCGAATGTACCATATTCGTGCCGAAATTATGTTTGGTGATCATTTTCCAAACATATTCGCTCATCTCTAGTCAAGAGTAGATGGACCTTCTGAATATGCTGGATAAGTCTTTGTGATCGGAATGTCGAAATGGATCTAAAATGTTCCTGAAGACAAATGAAAAGTGGACGGATTGATTTCCTGATATAGTAAAAGCCGCAGGGACAAAAAATAATGTAAATGCAAGTCAAATAGTGATAATTTCCTGCTGACTGAACACTGTATTTATTGAAATAGGAACACACAGTCCAGTAAGAGACACATATCTGGAATCAGGGTCTCTTCTCCAACATCATGATGTTATCAGATCACAGCCAATACCTGTTGACATATTCCATTTAATTAGTGTTGAGCGATACGATACTGCAAATATCGGGTATCGGCCGATATTAGCTGTATCGGCCTTTCGATTCCGAATACCGATATTTTCGTCATATCGAATACCGGAATCGGATTTGTCACTGTCACTGTGAGTGTCCGTCGGTCGGGTCTGTCAGGAGTTAGCGGCACTTACCTGGCAGAAGATCTCCGGCGGTCACGTCCTGGACTGCTTGATGGCCGCCATTATCTTCTCCCTGGTGGTCACATGCAGTTTTTCGCGATAACTGCAGTGACTGCAGGGTAATCCCGGCCGTAAACCAGTCCGATGACGTCACCGCCGGGGAAGCAGGTAATCAGCTGTGCTGCGCCGGGATGACAGGCTCTGCCTGTCATTCTGATGTAGCAGAGCTGGATCGTCGTGGGACACTCGTTACTATGGACTGCGTCGGTCAGGTGGTATACTTTTTTTTTTTTTTTCCATTTTTTTACAGGAGATCGATGGCGTCGCAGGATGAGACTGTAATAAAAGTAATGAAAACTGTGTTTTTTTTTTTTTTTATTAAATTAAAAAACTTTTTTATGAACATTCACCCGTCCGGGTACATCAACAATTTAACTATTTACATACAGGGACCCTGTCCGGGTTATTTCTAATTCTTTGGCAGGGGTGTTCCAGGTACCACCTGGTACTCTTCTGATGCTTGCCAAACATCCGAGGCACCAAGGACCACCAGGACCTGATGACGTCGTGTGGCCTGTACAGTCAAGTCGTGACCCGCTATCTGGATCTGTGTGGCCACCTCTTTCATCTCCCTCCGGGTCTGGAACCCTATGTCCCGGACTGAACGAACCCCAGGGGGCCTAACAGGCGCCGGGTAAGGGCCAGCTATACTTATCATGTCCATAGCTGGGGCTGCTGTGGAGACCACTGGGGGAGGCTGGGGAGATTTACGGCGTGGGGTGGGCACTTTTGCAGAGGCCTGGATGTGGGAGGCTGAAGGCTCCGAGGGTCTCACAGGTTCCTGACACTCTGGGGAGTAGGGGTCGCACCTGGTAACATTTAGGGCGTACCATCCATTGTAACCCCAGTGTCGGGTGTAAGTCACCAAGTCTCCTGGCAACAGGTCCCTCCCCGGGTGTCCTTCTGGGAGGTGAGTCTCCACGTCCCGCCGGGTCACAAAGACTTCTAAATAAAGTCCAGGCTCCTGGATGAAGCCCCAACCACCTTTCAATTTAAAGCTCCGTACTGCACCCTTACGCCGCGGCTCCCACAGGGTTCCTTTATCTTTTCTCATCCGGTCCTTATCTGCCCGGTCCTTCTCCAGCTGACGTTGGCGAAGCTTTTGGGTTTCTCGCTGCTCCCTTTGTCGCTCTGCTTCCCACTCCCAACGTCTCCACTCTTCCTCCTGACGCCGGTTGAAATTCTCCACCAGCAGCTCCATGTCTCCACCATCAAACTGCAGCTTACAGTGTCCGGTTTGCGGCAGCTCTCCTGGCGCCCCCCAGTCCTGGCGGCGCTCACCTGCGGAGGAAGCAGCCGGCTCTGGAACAGATGACAGTCGGGGCTCCGGTACAGGCAGGTAGACCTCTGGTGCCTGCGCGGCCTCCTCCATGAGGACGGGTGTCGCTTCTTCTGTCTCAGCGACGGGGCAGACAGCGGGATCTGGGGTGCTGCCGGTGCAGAGTTTTTTCCAGGAACGGGTGCCTCCACTGCGACAACGTCAACCGGATCACATTGCAAGGGCTCCTCTACTAGAACGGGTGCCTCACCTTCCGGTACAGACACTTCAGGTAAGAGGGATTGGCGCCGCTCCAAGTTTAGTTTTAGGGCACGCCAGCTGGCTTCCATCCTGGCGACCTCCTCCCGGTGCCGGGCCAGGCCTCTTAGGGTATCCTCCGCTTCTTGCAGCGTAGGAGGGTTTCCAGGCCGGGTGCCCAACGGTGGTTCCGTGGCGATCGGGTCGCTTCCGTGGGGGGAGAGCTCTGACTGCTCCATCCCTTCACACTTCTGCTCGTGTCCATTAGCCATCTCTGCCAAGTCACATGTGTCATTAGCATCTGGAGAGGGCCCCTCTTTTGTAGGGAGGCGGGACCTTCGTGTTAGTTTCCGCACACTGAGGAGGATGAGGAGGCGGAACTGAAGAGCTGTGGGGCACGATGTTACATTGCAGTACCATTTACAGTGGTCGGCCATCGTTTTCGCACCACTGAGTGAGTGTACACCCACGAAGAGCACGCCCTTCTTCTTCACCAGTGCCTCGTCGTGACGCAGATATGGCTGAAAAATGGCAAATACATTCTCTGATGATTTTAGCAATTCTCAAGCACAAAACCAGTTCAATTCAGGCACACAGGACTCGCTTATAGCGAGCTACAGAATCCTGTTCGTGACACCCAAGTTGAGTCGCACAGAGCCAGAGGTTTTGGGGGTACTCGGCACCGAGCCCGTCGACTTCTATGGGGTATGTCACGGCTTTACCCGGCAATTGAATCAGAGTCTATTTTACTATGTAGAAGTGTATAAACTATAAATATATGTATATATATGTCACAATGACATGTATATATATATATATATATATATATATGTATTCTATGTGTGTATATTTTGTGTTTACAACGAAAGAAAGGGTTTTTTTTGTTGCGATATTTTGTTCCCATAGACTTACATGGGACTTCCGGTATCAGAATCGGATATCGACGATATTTAGTGATATCGGCGATACCATTTCGATACGATATTTTTAGATATCGAGCAGTATCGCTCAACACTACATTTAATGCCAATTTTCTGGTATAATATGCTTGATGAATCGACTCCTAAGACCTGTTGGATTTTTGTTACATTTACCATAGTTCATAATATGTTTCCAGTTTATAGGATCCTTGCTTGTATTTAAATATTAAACTTGCTTACTTTCAATTGATGGAAATGCGTCCAGGTCATGAACTGAACGCATTGTTGCATGGCTTGTTCCGGATTTGTGCCTACTTGTAAAGAATGACTTAAAAAAGCAATACTGCATTTCTTTCTTCCTATTTTTGATATATGAAAAGATTTGCCTGTAGATAGCAGTGTACTTATTCCTTTGGCTGTTCTTTCTTCTCTATAGGCTATTACAATGGCTGTGCTGGGAGTTACCAATTTATATTTCGCAATTAATTCTATTCTATGTTGACACTTTTTTCTCTTCTTCGTTATTCTTGTACTTGATGCTTTTGGCAATGATCATGATGTGATCTGTCCCTGGATTGAACTGCTTTGTCTCACACCTTGATCATGCTTTACCTTTATTCTATGGCATTTACTGTCACATTGAGTCTGTAATCCTTGCCTTTTACTTTCCGATAGTCTTTTATCTGGGCTATTCAACCTGTTCTGTGTCACCTTGTTTTCTTTTTTTCATACCTCAGATCTCTTATCAGCTCTTGACAGCAATAACTCAGCAAAATACATTTCAGTTCTTGCCTTATTTTCTAAGTTACTGTTTTTGGTTATTGAAGTGAAGTCATTAAATGAAAGAAACAGAACAAGGATAACAGTTTTGTTTTTCTGTCCAGTGATTATTTTTTCATGAAAACCGAACTAAATTTGCTTCCACTATTAGTAAAATAATTAATTCAATAGATAACAGAAGGAAAATAGACATTAGAGGTTAAATAAAATCATTTTAGTACAGTTTCACTCCTACCTTTCAATTTACATTTGTTTTAAAAGCTTGTCCAACATTAATGTCAATGTTACATAGTGATGACAGTTATTAGTGAGATCATATCTAAAGTGGTGACAGATTCCAGTTTTTGGGGATTACTGTGAAATTATGTCAGATTTGCCTTTTTTCTTTGTTTTTTTTTTGTTCCAATATACACAAAAGAAATAAACATGTGTGTAACAAAACATGTATAACAGCAATAATTTTCTGTGAGAAATATTTCATTTTCTGGAACAATTATAAGTGCATAGGTGTGCTTTCGCACTGTGGCCAGCCTCCGTGTTCTTGTCTATGGCACCTATTAACAAGTGGGTGAGTATAGAAACTTTTTACTTTTCAAATAAAAGTTCAATAATACAGAATGTAAGAAAATATATTTTAATCACGTAAAAGATATTTTAATTCATCCTCAAAACTTTATTTTTGACACCTCTGATTGATAGCACATCCTTACATGAAGTATCGCATGACTTGACTTCTATGAAGTCGTGTTTCCTATGACTTACTGTCAGCAATGCCCTGTTTGTCTTTGACCCAATTAATGTGTTAATCCTCACTAAACATGCCCATATTTCATATTTTGGGAATATAGTAGGTGGCCAACACAGGCTTACTTCATTCTTATTCATCTTCCACCTATCCTGATTCTTTTTTCGTAAAAGGTCAAGGATGGGGAAGGCTTGAGGGTGCTACAGGGATCATGGGCAGCGCTTGGGTCATAGGTTCAAATTCCAATGAGGGCAACATCTGCAAGTTTATTCTTCCTGAGTTCGCTTGGGTTTCCTCTGAGACTCTAAAGAATTTAGATTGTGTGCGCCAATGTCTGTAAAGCAAGAATATGGAGAATATGTTGGTGTTATATAAGTAAGAATAATTCATAAAGCATAATAAAGGGTCAGAGGTGAGGTTTTCTCTATTCTCAATATTTGCAGGGCTCATAGCAGAATAATAGCCACCAATAAAAGAGATAAGCTGAAGAAGTTATTAATTTTTGTCCTAAAAAAGTGTAAAATGTAAATAATAAAATATAAGAAATATTTAAAAGGTAATAATCCAGTAAACATTCTGTATTTTACCCTGAAGCAAATAATGAACTGAAATGAATCAGCAGTGGATACATGTTCTCTTAACCATCAAAAAAAGGTTAATCCTTGTCTGGGAAACCATGACAACATGTTTACGAATCACTCTATTAAGACACCGAAGACTGATCAACTTTCAGTTTATCATCTATCAGTTGTAGTAATATATTCACCTTTATTGCTCCAGTGTCTTTTCTTCTCCTTGTTTGTCTACCATCTATGTTTATGTCTAACTTTTTGCTTCAGTGTGGAGGAAATTGTTCTATAGTTGCCATGGCAACATAGATTCTGATATAAATATTCATTAGTTCTTTACTAGCTAATCTGAAATAAACAGAAATAATAGACATATTCTTCTAACAAAATCCAGTCTAACACCTCTCTGCCCAAGACACTTAAAGAGGTTGTCCACTACTTTATCATTGAAGACCTATCCTTAGGATAGGTCATGAATATCTGATCGGTCTGGGTCCAACACCAAGCACCCCTGCAGATCAGCTGTCCTCGGTGTCGGCGGTCACCCTTCAGAAATGCTCTTTGGATAGTGGCTACAGCTGGGTACTGCACATCCGCCTACTATTCAAATCAGACACGGCCACCATCAGAAGACAGAGCTGTGCTGATGAGCAGTTCCGACCAGCCACTGCTGCTGCACCAACACCAAGAACAGCTGATTGGCGGGGGTGCCGGGTGTCGGACCCTGACCGATCAGACGTTGATGACCTATTCTAAGGATAGGTCATCAATGAAAAAGTAGTGGACAACCTCTTTAATCTTGCCTGTAGCTGCAAATATTTTTGGACTAATCATTAGTGATAAAAATCTGTACATCATTAGCAGCAAGTCATAACGTTTATTTATCTTTAGTCCCTATTTTAATGGTCCTTCATTTAGATAGAATACCTGGAAGCAAAATTACCCACGTATTACTTCTTATTTTTGGCTAACTACCTCTGCTTACTATCCTTTCTGACATGCTTGACAACTGATCCTTTTGCACATACTGCTTTGGAGTTCTCTTTTTGGCAATGGCCCCATATATTTTGCAAATTCTTCACAGTAAACTTACCTTTTCTCTATATACACAACCACAAATCTACAGTTGTGTGAAAAAGTGTTTGCCTTTTTCCTGATTTCCTAATCTTTTGCATGTCTGTCACACTTAAATGTTTCAGATCACCAAACAAATTTAAATATTAGACAAAGATAACACAAGTAAACACAAAATGCAATTTTTAAATGAAGGTCTTTATTATTAAGGGGAAAAAAATCCAAGCCTACAGGCCCCTGTGTGAAAAAGTGATTGCCCCATAAACCTAATAACTGGTTGGGCCACCCTTAGCAGCAACAACTGCTATCAAGCGTTGGCGGTAATTGGCAATGAGTATTTTAAAATGCTCGGGTGGAATTTTGGCCCACTCATCTTTGCAGAATTGTTCTAATTCAGGCACATTGGAGGCTTTCCGAACATGAACCGCCTTTTTAAGATCATGCCACAGCATGTTAATCAGATTAAGGTCAGGGCTTTGACTAGGCTACTATTTTTTCTTAAACCATTTAGAGGTGGACATGCTGATGTGTTTTGGATCATTATCCTGCTGCATAACCCAAGTGCGCTTCAGCTTGAAGTCACAAACTGATGGCTGGACATTCTCCATCAGGATTTTTTGGCATACAGCAGATTCATGGTTTACCACAGCAATTCTTTCAGGTCCTGAAGCAGCAAAATAGCCCAAGACTATCACACTACTACCACCATATTTTGCTGTTGGTACGATGTTCCTTTTCTGAAATGGTGTGTTACATCTACTCCAGATGTAATGGGACATACATCTTCCAAAAAGTTCAACTTTTGTCTCATCAGTCCATAGCTTATTCTCTCAAAAGTCTTGGGGATCATAAAGATGAATTCTGGCAAAACTGAGATCAATCTTTATGTTCTTATTGCTCAACAGTGGTGTTCATCTCTGAACTCTGCAGTTCAGGCAATTTTTGCCCAGTCTCTTTCTTATGGTGGAGTCATAAACACTAACCTTAACTGAGGCAAGCGAGGCCAGCAGTTCTTTGGATGTTGTTGTGGGGGGTCTTTTGTGACCTCTTGGATGAGTCGTCGATGCGCTCTTGGAGTAAGTTTGGTCAATCGGCCACTCCTGAGAAGGTTCACCACTGTTCCATGTTTTCGCCATTTGTGGATAATGGCTTTCACTGTGGTTTGCTGGAGTCATACAGCTTTAGAAATGGCTTTATAATCTTTTTCCAGACTGATAGATCTCAATTACTTTGTTTCTCATTTGTTCCAGAATTTCTTTGGATTGCGGCATGATGTCTAGCTTTTGAGGATCTTTTGGTCTACTTCCAGGCTCGGACTCACCCATAGGGGAACAGAGGAATCCCCCAGTGGGCACTTGTGCAGATATGGGTCCCCAACCCAACTGCATGGGCAGTCCTTGGCATAATTCACTTGATTTACTCTGTATAGAAAAAAACTACATATTATCACTAGTATTGAGCGATACTGCTCGATATCTAAAAATATCGTATCGAAATGGTATCGCCGATATCACTAAATATCGTCGATATCCGATTCTGATACCGGAAGTCCCATGTAAGTCTATGGGAACAAAATATCGCAACTAAAAAAAACCTTTATTTCCTTGTAAACACTAAATATACACACATAGAATACATATATATATATATACATGTCATTGTGACATATATATATACATATATGTATAGTTTATACACTTCTACATAGTAAAATATCCTCTGATTCAATTGCCGGGTAAAGCCGGCTTCTGTGAAAAGACAGAAGCACCCGACATGAAATGACACTTGGTGTACATAGGGTTAACCATGTCTTTTCATGTCGTTTGCAATCTGATTTGCACAAACAATTACATCAGTCTATGTGTGCAAAATTTCACACTTGTAGGGGTTAATTAAAGGTGTAAATTCGTTGTAAAAAAAAACGGACTTTTTTGCTACGAATTTGCACCTTTAATTAACCCCTGCAGGTGTGAAATTTTGCACACTAAAGGGTATGCCACACTAAACAATATCGCTAACGGGATCGCTAAAAAACGTCACTATTTAGCGATCCCGTTAGCGATATTGTTCAGTGCGGCAGCTGCCAGCGACGAGCTTCCTGCTGTGATCTCGCTCGTCGCTGGAATCGCTCCGGACCCTATTTTCTCGTCGGCGCTCCCGCTGGGTAAGTATATATCGGTAGTGTGGCACCTTTTCTTAGCGATTTAGCGGTACTTTTGTACCGCTAAAGTCGTTAAGAAGATCGCTAACGGCGATAGCGTCGTTAACTATATCGCTAAATGCGGGAGCATTTAGCGATATAGAAACAATCCCGCTAGCGATCGCATTAGTATGCGTCGTTATAGTGATCGCTAGCGGGATTGTTTAGTGTGGCAGTACCTTTACACTCATGTAATTGTTTGTGCAAATCAGATATCAAACTACATGAAAAGACATGGTTAACTCTATGTAAACCAAGTGTCATTTCATGTCGGGTTCTGCATTTTCACAAAAGCCGGCAATTGAATTAGCGGCTATTATACTATGTAGAAGTGTATGAACTATAAATATATATATATATATGTGTCACAAATTTAATGACATGTATATATATATATGAGGTGTAAAATTGCTGAAAAAAAAGGCGTGGGCTCCCGCCCTATTTTCGCAACCAGACAGACAAAGCCAGTGAGTGGGGGCAGATAATAATAGCCCAGAGAGGGACCATTATTTTTGACCCCCCCCGGCTACTAACATCTGCCCCCAGACACCCCAGAAAGGGCAAATCTCTAATTAGATTTGCCCTTTCTGGCACTTTGCCCGTCTATTCCCATTGCCCTGTAGCGGTGGCGAATGGGTTAATAAGGGGTTAAAATGACCTTGCAATTGAAAGGTCACTTTAAGCCAGGTTAATAATTGAGAGCTGTCAATTAGACAACTATCAATTATTAATCCTATTGTATGAAAGAAAAATCAAACACACACACTTTAATAAAAAAGAAGTTTAATGAAATAATCACACAGTTTTTGACCATATTTTATTTTCCTGCTAAAACCATTTCCTGTAATAAAAATAAAATAATAAAGCAAAATTATTCTTACCAATCCGATGTACAGTCAGGTCCCACGGTGTAATCCTTCAGAAAGGGTTAATGTTTACTGCAGGGACCGCAGCTAATGCTGCAGCCTCACAGTAAACCCCCAAATGAATGAGTTCCTCTCCTGGCTGACAGGAGAGGAAGTGGAAAGCTTAATTGATTGCTTTCCACTTTCACTTCAGGTCAGCCAGGGACACAATCAGTGACGTCAGAGGGAACTGGTTAACAAAAATAGGGGATCCCCTCGAAAAAAATTGGCGTGGGGTCCCCCCTATTTTTGTTAACCAGCCAGATGAAGCAGACCGCTGAGGCCTGGATTTTCAGGCTGTTAAGGAGCCAAGATCCATGGACCTTGCCAGCCTGATAATACCAGGCCACAGCAGTCTGCATATCTTGGCTGATTAACAAAAATAGGGGATCCCCTCGAAAAAAATTGGCGTGGGGTCCCCCCTATTTTTGTTAACCAGCCAGATGAAGCAGACCGCTGAGGCCTGGTTTTTCAGGCTGGTAAGGATCCAATATCCATGGACCTTGCAAGCCTGATAATACCAGGCCACAGCAGTCTGCTTAGCTTGGCTGGTTAACAAAAATAGGGGATCCCCTCGAAAAAAAAACGGCGTAGGGGTCCCCCTATTTTTGTTAACCAGCCAAGTAAAATGCAGACTGCTGCGGCCTGGTATTAAAAGACTGTCAAGGCCCATGGATTTTGGCCCTCAACAGCCTGATAATACCAGGCTACAGCAGCCCCACATTTGGCGCATCAAAAGATGTGCCACTTGTGGCACTTTACCCGGCTCTTCCCACTTGCCCTGTAGCGGTGGCAAGCGGGGCAATAAGGGGTTAATGTCACCGTTGATTGCACGGTGACAATAAGCCCGGTTAATAATGGAGAGGTGTCAATAAGACACCGATCCATTATTAATCCCAAAGTTATTAAATGCATAAAAAAAAGACAAAGCAAGAAAAAAGTATTTTAATGAAATAAAGGAGACAACACACTTTTCATTTCTTTTATTGTACTCTCATTCCTGCGACGCCATCGATCTCCTGTAAAAAAAGAAAAAAAACAAACCAACAGTATACCACCTGTCCGACGCAGTCCATAGTAACGACAGTCCCACGACGATCCAGCTCTGCTACATCGCAATGACAGGCAGAGCCTGTCATCGCAACGCAGCACAGCTGATTACCTGCTTCCCCGGCGGTGATGTCATCGGACTGACTGCTTTACGGCCGCGATTACCCAGCAGTCACTGCAGTTATCGCGAGAAACTGCATGTGACCGCCGGGGAGAAGAGGATGGCGGCCATGAAGCAGTCCAGGACATGACCGCCGGAGATCTTCTGCCAGGTAAGTGCCGCTGACTCCTGACAGACCCTATCGACGGACACTGACAGTGACAGACCCGACCGACGGACACAGACAGTGACAGTGACAAATCCGATTCCCGTATTCGATATGACGAAAATATCGGTATTCGGAATCGAAAGGCCGATACAGCTAATATCGGCCGATACCCGATATTTGCAGTATCGTATCGCTCAACACTAATTATCACTCATTAACCAAACTATCCAATTTACTATTAAATAGAAGCATAGGTACATTTGTGAATGAAGGAAGTGTAAAATATATATGCAGGAGAAAAGTGGGTCCCCAAAAGTCAATGTTACTGGTGAGCCATTGGCACCCAGTCCAACACTGTATTCTTCACTTTGTCAGGCAGGTCCTATTTAAGTGATTTCTTGATTGAGAACAGTTGTGGCAGTAATCAGGCCTGAGAGTGACTAGGGAATTTGAAGTCAGCATCACAAAGATGTGATAGCTCGCAGTTAATTTGTTTTAAGGGGAAATCATTTTATCAGGGCTGTGGAGTCGGAGTCGTGGAGTTGGAGTCGGTGCTCATTTTGGTGGAGTCGGAGTCGGTATAAAATGGACCGACTCCAACTCCTAAAATATATAATAAATTAGGTACAGTAGTTCAATGCAGAATGTGCTGAATATTTTTTCATAGGAATTTAGGAAAGTTATGAAATGTCCTATAAATGGCTGTTCTCTTCCTGATCTAAGGCTACGTTCACACACAGCTTTTTTGCTGCGTTTTTTGAGGATGCATTTCTCAGCTGCAAAAGCAGATCAGCTTTTTAAAAAACTGCATCGCCTGAAAGGTTTTTGAGCTTATAGATGTTTTCAATAGCAAAAGCAGATTAGAAATCTGCTCTATCTATCTATCTATCTATCTATCTATCTATCTATCTATCTATCTATCTATCTATCTATCTATCTAGCTATCTATCTAGCTATCTATCCATTTATCCATATCTGTCTATCCATATCTTATCTGTACCAAAAAGAATGAAAGCTGGGTAGCACACAGACTAACACTCTTCTTTTTTTAGCACCAGTCAGGTACACCTCATAGCTGCCCAAAAGGACGCCCAGGACAGGCAATGCTTTTCTTCAGTAACACATCAACATCAATTGATAGTTGGAATAAATAGACTGCATTCATCACCACATCTTCTTAAGGTGCAGGCTTTATTTTCAAGAGTTGCAGGACAGATTGGCCAGACTGTCAAATTAGCACAGCGTGCAAGCCCTGAAAATTTTTCCCATAGTAGGAAGAGTGCAGTGTGGCACTTTTTTGACCAAAATCCTATTGATGAGGCAAAGGTTATCTGTAAGAAGTGCGGAAGGACCTTTAGCCGAGGAAAAAATCTCCGAAAATTGAATACCAGTTGCATGCTTAGACATTTAAACACCATGCATTTGCAAGCGTGGATGAACTACAAAACCTCACTGGCTTTGAACGCCTACATTTCCAAACTGATCTCATTAGAGATGATGCCCTTCCGTTTGGTTAAAAGCACAGCGTTCTGAGAGCTCATGGCCTACGCTGTCCCACACTAAGACCTACACAGTCGGCACTTCTTTTCTAGAAAAGCCATCCCTGCCCTCCACCCACATGTGAAAGACCCTCATTGTCCATGCACTCAAACAATCAGTGAGTGGAAAGGTGCACCTCACAACATATGCATGGTCCAGTAGGCATGGCCAGGGCCGTTACGTGTCTATCACTGCGCACTGGATTAATGTGGTGGATGCAGGGTCCACAGGGGACAGCGGAGGTGGAACAGTGCTGCCTAGCCCACGGTATAGGCAAGAGTTGGCTGTAGGCGTTCGACCCTACTCCTCCTCCTCCAGAAGCAAAAGCTCGTCGACAGAGCGCAGTCGCATGAGCTCTCCATGCGCAGCTGCCAGTGTTGCACACGAGGTGTCACACTATCGAACAGCTAGTGGTAAGCGTCAGCAGGCTGTTTTAAAGATGATGTCTTTGGGCGACAACAGACACACCACAGAGATACTGGCCGACTACTTGCAGCGAGAAACTGAGTCATGGCTGTGCAGTCTACATCTTGAGCCAGGCAAGGTAGTCAGTGATAAAGGCCGTGGTGGTGGTGCAGTGCTTCATAAATAATTATCCGGAGTTACCAGCCCTGCTCCATAAGGTGCGAAGACTGTGCTCGCACATCCGTCACTCACCCGTAGACAACAGTCGTATGCAGAGGCTGCAGCGATCGCTCCACCTTCCCAAGCACCGCCTAATCATAGACGTTGCAACAAGGTGGAACTCCACCATGCACATGGTTGAGAGGCTGTGCGAACAGAGGCAGGTTGGAATTCATTTGTGGGAGGATACACGGGCAGGCAGTTTGAGGGCAGACATGGAGTTGTCGGGTGTGCAGTGGTCAAAGCTGAAAGACCTCTGTAAAGTCCTTCAGTGTTTTGATGAATGCACACGGCTGGTAAGCGCAGACGACGCCATCACAAGCATGAGCATCCCACTTATGCATCTGTGTTATGAATGTTTTAGAAATGAATTCTGAGCAGAAGGTCCCTCTGGTGGTTGCAAACAGTACTGAACCATTCAATGAGGATTGGCAATCAGGGATCACGGACTGGCTGGATATAAGGGAGGTTTCCCCCCATCATGGTTGCCGGTGATCAATTGTTCTTGTCTCAACGTGGTTTCCTGGTTCACTTGGAAGCTTTCTGAGTCTTGCCTCTTCTCCTGCTCTCAGATAAGATATTTTCTGTTTTTTGTTTTTGTGCTTGCCATTTGTATATTTCTCTGCATTTCTGTGAGGTTGGCCAGGTTCCCCTCCCCGGGGGGCTTGGTCTCCTCTCGGTTCCTCTGGAGCCATTGTTGTTTGTTCATTTGCCTTTTCCAGTTTTTTTTTCTGTGGCTGCGGCTTAGTTTTGTTACACCAGAGAACTAATTTAGGTGGTAGAGGTCGTGTGATCTCAGGTGTTTTTGCAATTAGTAGCGTTGGTTTTTTTTAGGGTTTTTTTTGGATTGCTGTAAGTATGCTTCCTATCCTTTTCTGTCTAAGTCAGATTGGGCCCCAGCGTTTGCTCATACTATTTTCTGTCTGTCTGTATTTCCTCTTGTCTAACCGCCACTATATGTTTGGGGGCTTCCTATGTTCTTTGGGGATCTGCTCCGGGGCAGATAGCTTTCCTCTTTCTATCTTTAAGTGTAGTTAGCCTCTCAGGCTGTGACGAGGCGTATAGGACCAACGTAGGAACGCTCCACGGCTGCCTTTAGTTGTGTTGGTTAGTCAGGGTACTGCAATCCAGTAGATTCCAAACTCTCTGGTGTATTGCCGTTTTTGCCTGCTCTCCTCAGCTACAAAAACATAACAGTATCACCGGCCAAACTGAAAATTATATGGTACTCACAGAAGGGAAATATAGCGTGGAGAAAAAAAAAAAAAAGTTGTCAGATTTGTCAGAGATTTTTTTTTTTCTGTTTGTTGCATTTTTTCCCCTCTTTTTCTCTGGGTGCTGAGGAGGATTTTTTTTTCTCTCAATGGAGTTTGCACAGTTGTCTGGCCGTGTGGATCAGCTTGCCATTGAAGTTCGGAGTATTGCTACCTATCTTGCAGGGTTGCCGGTTGTGGAACCTAGGATCCCCATGCCAGATTTGTTTTTAGGGGATCGAGCTAAATTTCTGAATTTCAAAAATAACTGTTAGTTGTTTTTTGCCTTAAAGCCTAAGTCCTCAGGGAACGCAGTACAGCAGGTTCAAATTGTCATCTCTCTCCTGCTTGGCTATCCTCAGGATTGGGCTTTTTTCCCTGACACCTGGGGACCCTGTTTTGAGTAATGTTGATGCATTTTTTCTGGCTCTGGGGTTATTGTACGATGAACCTAATGTCACTGATCAAGCTGAAAAAACCTTGTTGGCATTAAATCAGGGGCTTGAGGACGCTGAGTTGTACTGTCAGAAATTCCGAAAGTGGGCAGTTCTGACCAAATGGAATGATGATGCTTTGGCAGCTCTTTTTCGGAAGGGTCTGTCAGAGAATGTAAAAGATGTTATGGTGGGTTTCCCTGCTCCCTCTGGTCTCAATGATTCTATGTCATTGGCGATTCAAATTGACAGACGTTTGCGTGAGCGTAGAGGTATGCGTGGAATGGTGTTGCCTTGTGAACAAGCTTCTGAGCCCATGCAGTGTGATAGAGTGGCTTCTGGGGCACAGCGTCATGAGTTTCAAAAACGCAATGGGTTATGTTTCTACTGTGGTGATGCCTCTCATGCTATTTCAGTCTGCCCTAAGCGGGGAAGACGTTTTGCACGCTCAGTTGTCTTGGGTAGTGTTCAGACTAAATTTCTGTTGACTGTTACCCTGATTTGCTCCCTGTCCACATTTTCTGCTCAGGCTTTTGTTGATTCGGGAGCAGCTATTAACCTTATGGATTTTGATTTTGCTAAACGTTGTGGGTTTCCCTTGATACCCCTACGGAAGTCTATTCCCCTACTGGGGATTGATTCTACCCCTTTGGCTGAGAATAAACCCCAGTTCTCTACTCAGGTGATAATGAGGGTTGAACCTGATCATCAGGAGAGTTGCAAATTTTTGGTGCTGTATAATCTGCATGACATTATTGTACTAGGTTTCCCTTGGTTGCAGTCTCATAATCCTGTTTTGGATTGGAAATCTGTGTCTGTAACCAGTTGGGGCTGCCAATGTGTTAATGCCAACACTCCTGTTTTTTCTGCCTCTCCCCAGGCTCAAGATGTGCCTGACTTTTTGACTGATTTTTCTGATGTGTTTAGCGAAAGTAAATCTGCATCTTTGCCCCCCCATAGGAGCTATGACTGCGCTATTGAATTAGTGCCTGGTAGTAAATTCCCTAAAGGTCGCCTTTTTAACTTGTCTGTACCTGAACATGACGCTATGCAGTCTTATATCAAGGAGTCATTGGAGAAGGGTCATATCAGACCATCCTCTTCACCCTTGAGTGCCGGTTTTTTTTTTTGTGGCCAAAAAGGATGGTTCATTAAGGCCGTGTATTGATTATCGTCTCTTGAACAATATCACTGTGAAATATCAATATCCGTTACCCTTGATTTCTGACCTGTTTTCCAGGGTGAAAAGTGCTACTTGGTTTACCAAGCTTGACCTCAGGGGGGCGTATAACCTTATTCGCATTAAGCACGGGGATGAATGGAAGACGGCGTTTAATACCCTAGAGGGGCATTTTGAGTACCTAGTGATGCCCTTTGGGCTCACTAATGCTCCTTCCGTCTTCCAGTCCTTCATGAATGACATTTTCAGGGATTTTGTGGATAAATTTCTGATTGTTTATTTGGATGATATCTTGATTTTTTCCAATGACTGGGACTCTCATGTGAAACATGTTCGGACTGTGTTCCAGATTTTGAGAGAGAATGCTCTGTATGTGAAGGGATCAAATCAAAGTGTCTTTTTGGCGTACAGAGGATCTCATTTCTGGGATTCATTTTGTCTCCATCTGTTATTGAAATGGACCCGGTCAAGGTTCAGGCCATCTGTGATTGGGTCCAACCTACTTCATTAAATGCTCTTCAGAGATTCTTGAGTTTTGCCAATTTTTATCGTAAATTTATTGGTAATTTCTCTGTTATTGTTAAACCATTGACTGATTTGACCAAAAAGGGTTCTGATGTGGTGAATTGGCCTCCTGAGGCAGTCTCTGCGTTTCAGGAGCTTAAGCGGAGATTCACTTCTGCTCCTGTTCTACGGCAGCCTGATATTTCTCTGCCATTTCAGGTGGAGGTTGATGCCTCTGAAATTGGGGCAGGTGCCGTTTTGTCCCAAAGAGATCCTGAGACCTCTAAAAGTAACCCTTGTGCTTTTTTCTCTCGAAAATTTTCTCCAACTGAACGTAATTATGACGTGGGTAATCGGGAGTTACTGGCCATGAAGTGGGCTTTTGAAGAGTGGAGACATTGGCTGGAGGGAGCCAAGCATCGGGTGGTGGTCCTCACGGACCATAAGAATCTGGTTTATCTGGAATCAGCCAAGCGACTTAATCCTAGACAGGCCAGGTGGGCCTTGTTTTTCACACGTTTTAATTTTGTGGTTTCCTTTCTTCCTGGCACTAAGAATATTAAGGCGGATGCCCTCTCGAGGAGTTTCCTTGCGGACTCTCCTGAGTTATCTGATCCTGCTGTTATTTTGAAAGAGGGTGTAGTTCTTTCCGCCATCTTGTCCAATTTGAGACTGGCTCTGGAGGGGTGTCAGGAGGATAAACCCGAGCGCTGCCCTGTTGGGAAATTGTTTGTCCCAGACAAATGGAAGAAGAGTGTGATGTCTGAGATTCATTGTTCCGCGTTGGCCGGTCATCCCGGAATTTTTGGTACCAGAGACTTGGTGGCCTACTTTGTCTCGTGACGTCAGGGAGTTTGTGCAGTCCTGTGGGACTTGCTCTCGCTCCAAGCGTTGCTCTCGCTCTAGTGGTTTGTTGATGCCATTGCCTGTGCCCAAGAGACCATGGACCCATATCTCTATGGATTTTATTTCCGATCTCCCTGTTTCTCAGAGAATGACCGTTATCTGGGTGATTTGTGATAGGTTTTCCAAGATGATACATCTTGTGCCATTACCTAAGTTGCCTTCCTCCTCCGAATTGGTGCCTTTGTTCCTTCAGCACGTGGTTCGGTTGCACGGCATTCCTGAGAACATTGTGTCTGACAGAGGAGTCCAGTTTGTTTCCAGATTTTGGAGGACTTTTTGTTCTAAACTTGGTGTTCAATTGTCTTTCTCCTCTGCTTTTCATCCTCAGACCAATGGACAAACTGAGAGAACAAACCAGACATTGGAGACTTATCTGAGATGCTTTGTGTCTGCTGATCAAGATGACTGGGTCTCTTTTTTGTCTTCGGCTGAGTTTGCTCTTAATAATAGGGCAAGCTCTGCCACTTTGATGTCTCCATTTTTCTTCAATTTTGGGTTTCACCCTCGATTTTCTTCGGGACAGACGGAGGCTTCTGTCTGTCCGGGTGTTGACTCTGTTGTGGAGCATATGCAGCAGATTTGGGACCAGGTAGTGGAGAGGTTGTCCCTCTCTCAGGAGAAGGCCCAGCGGTTTGCCAACCGGCATAGGACTGATGGTCCTCGGTTTAAAGTGGGGGACTTGGTCTGGTTGTCCTAAAGAAATATCCCTATGAGAGTTGAATCTCCTAAGTTTAAGCCTAGGTTTATTGGACCTTATAACATCATGGAGATTCTTAATCCTGTTTCCTTTCGTTTACTTCTTCCAGGGACATTTAAGATCCATAACGTGTTCCACAAGTCCTTATTGAAGAGGTTTGTCGAGCCAGTGGTTCCTATAGCTGCGCCCCCTGATCCTGTTTTGGTTGAGGGCAATCTGTAGTATGTGGTTGAGAAAATATTGGATTCTCGTTTTCTAGACGGAAACTCCAGTATTTGGTTAAGTGGAGAGGTTATGGTCAGGAGGACAATTCTTGGGTGTTTGCTTCGGACATCCATGCTAGGAGACTGATCCGTGCGTATCACAGAGCTCATCCTGACCGACCTGGTTGCACTAATGAGGGTTCGGTGACCCCTCCTCAAGGGGGGGTACTGTTATAAATGTTTTAGAAATGAATTCTGAGCAGAAGGTCCGTCTGGTGGTTGCAAACAGTACTGAACCATTCAATGAGGATTGGCTATCAGGGATCACGGACTGGCTGGATATAAGGGAGGTTTCCCCCCATCATGGTTGCCGGTGATCAATTGTTCTTGTCTCAACGTTGTTTCCTGGTTCACTTGGAAGCTTGCTGAGTCTTGCCTCTTCTGCTCTCAGATAAGATATTTTCTGTTTTTTGTTTTTGTGCTTGCCATTTGTATATTTCTCTGCATTTCTGTGAGGTTGGCCAGGTTCCCCTCCCCGGGGGCTTGGTCTCCTCTCGGTTCCTCTGGAGCCATTGTTGTTTGTTCATTTGCCTTTTCCAGTTTTTTTTTCTGTGGCTGCGGCTTAGTTTTGTTACACCAGAGAACTAATTTAGGTGGTAGAGGTCATGTGATCTCAGGTGTTTTTGCAATTAGTAGCGTTGGGTTTTTTTAGGGTTTTTTTGGATTGCAGTAAGTATCCTTCCTATCCTTTTCTGTCTAAGTTAGA
This sequence comes from Oophaga sylvatica, assembly GCA_033576555.1. Lineage (NCBI taxonomy): Eukaryota > Metazoa > Chordata > Amphibia > Anura > Dendrobatidae > Oophaga > Oophaga sylvatica. The sequence continues at coordinate 206,225,750 of JARQOD010000006.1, read as the reverse complement.
TTGGGCCCCAGCGTTTGCTCATACTATTTTCTGTCTGTGTCTGTATTTCCTCTTGTCTAACCGCCATTACATGTTTGGGGGCTTCCTATGTTCTTTGGGGATCTGCTCCGGGGCAGATAGCTTTCCTCTTTCTATCTTTAGGTGTAGTTAGCCTCTCAGGCTGTGACGAGGCGTCTAGGATCAACGTAGGAACGCTCCACGGCTGCCTTTAGTTGTGGTGGTTAGTCAGGGTACTGCAATCCAGTAGATTCCAACCTCTCTGGTGTATTGCCGTTTTTGCCTGCTCTCCTCAGCTACCAGAACATAACACATCTGCTCATGCAAACTTTGATGCACATTAAGGATCAGGCATCTGCAGAGGAGGAGGAGGAGGAGGAGTGAAGCCTTCATGACAGTCAGGCATTGTCTGCTCAGGGAACTGTCCTGGACGAGGTGGAGGAAGAAGAGGAGGAGGAGGATGAGGGGGATGATTATTTTGGGGAGGAGGATGCTTCTCAGGGGCAAGAGAAAATGTTGGCTTGCCAAGGTCAGGTACAGGGTTTGTGCGTGACTGGAGAGATGTGGATTTGGCAGAAAGTACTCCTCCACCCACTACTGACAGTGCATCATTGACACCTGGAACATTGGCCCAGATGTGTGATTATGTCTTGTGGATCCTAAAAAGGGACCCCCGCATTGCCAAAATGATGAAGGATGACGACTACTAGTTGGCCAGCATCCTCGATCCACGCTATAAAGGCAAATTACAGAACATCATGCCACAGGAGAACCTAGAGCTAATATTGGCGAACAAACAAGCAACTCTGGTAAACCGTTTGTTAGAGGCATTCCCAGGACACAGCAGCGGTGCAGGTTCTACCACGAGCTGTACTAGGCCAAATGGAAGAGGTGTTTGTGGTGCACACAGCCGAAGTGGCGTTGGAGACAGCGGTTTCATGACCATGTGTGGTCTGATTTCTCGAGTAACGCTCACACGACTGTTAATACTGAATTGATTGCAACAGACAGGAGACAACAGTTGTCAACTATGGTTCAAAATTACCTCTCCTCACCTATTGATGTTCTCCCTCACAGTTCATTCCCCTTTGACTACTGGGCCTGTAAACTGGACACCTGGCCTGAATTGGCACAATATGCCTTACAGGTGTTCGCTTGCCCTGCTGGTAGCTATCAGAAAGAGTCTTCAGTGCTGCTGAATCAATCCTGACAGAAAGAAGGACCCAGCTTTCGACCCAAAATGTAGGTGATCTCACCTTCATTAAAATAAACCATGCCTGGGTTTCAAAGGACTTTGTACCACCTTCCCCTGATGACACATAGGTTGCCAGCAAAATGGCTCGCTTTGTCCTCCTCTTCCTCCGTCTTCTCCAATTCCGACATTTACAGCTGCTGAATGTCCAGCCTACACCTCAACCTATGCCAGTTTTTCCACCTCCCTAACTGGGCTATACCCCCCAGAGCCGGCGTCAGCAACTAGCACACCCGGGCAAGTGCCGGGGCCCTGAGCAGGTGGGGGGTCCCACTTGCTGTCAGAGACACCAGCGTACTATGAGGGGCCATGTGCCAGTAGCGGCGCCCACGAGTGTGCCCCCCAGCTTGCTCAGGGCCCCAGCACTTGCAATACTTACCTCTCCCTGCTCCACCGCTGTGACGTCTTCCGCGTTTCCTAACAGTTACATTCAGGTCAGAGAGTGCGATGATGTCACGTCTGTGTGCCCACTGCCTGAACAGTCACAGTGCAGAAAGCTGGAAGATGGCGACGCAGAGGAGTCCAGAGTAGAGCAGTGCCCTGCAAGGAGAGGTATATCATTTTTTATAATGGTTGGAGCAATATATGGGGAGCATTATACACTGGAGAATTATATATGGGGCCCATCATACACTTGAGCATCACAGATAGGGCCCATTATACACTGGAGCATTATATATGGGGCCCATTATATATGGAGCATTATATAGGCCCATCATACACTGGAGCATCATCCATGGGGCCAATCATATACTGGAGCATCATATGGGGCGCATTATATATGGAGCATTATATAGGCCCATCATACACTGGAGCATCATCCATTGGGCCTATCATATACTGGAGCATCATATGAGGCGCATTATATATGGAGCATTATATAGGCCCATCATACACTGGAGCATCATCCATGGGGCCCATCATATACTGCAGCATCATATGAGGCCCATTATATATGGCGCATCATATGGGACACATTATATATGGAGCATCACATGGAGCCCATTATATATGGAGCATTATATATGGGGACCATTTTATTTGGAGCATTATATGGGGCTCATCACACACTGGAGCATCATATATGGGGCCCATCATATAATAGAGCATCATATGGGGTTCATTATTTATGGGGCATCATATAGGGCCCTTTATATATTGAGCATCATATGGAGCACATATGGGGCCTATTCTTTATGGAGCATTATATGGAGCCTATTCTGTATGGTGCACTATGTGGTGCCCATAATACTGTATGGATTACTATACTGTCCGGTTTTTGAGCTATTGTAGAATTTACAATAGATATCACTCATGTAATGTAAGAAGTGAAGTATTTGGCATTGTACTATACCTATATTTGTCTGCCGTATCGGAGCATCATGAATTGTGGTATGTGTTAAAGGGGCCCACTGAGACTCTTTCGCCCGGAGCCCACGAAACCTGGAGCCGGCCCTGCCCCCCCACAACTTTAGCCAAATAACCCCAGTTTTCAATGCGCAACTATTATTATACAGTAAATTAAGGTTGGCAAGCTTAAGTAATAAGAATTGATGTAGTTGGTATTGAAATGGGTACTGTAGGTGTGTTTACTGTCCTCCACTCACTGCCGACTTTTATTCACTATTGACTTCCATTGGGGTCGGATTTTCGACTCCGAGTCGACCTTTTCCGTTAGTCGGCCGACTTCGTTCGACTCGACTTTTGGGAAAGTCGGGTGGTCCGAAACCCGACTCGATCGTCCCGGAGCCAAAATCGCTCATCTCTAGTACAAAATAAACACACTCAGAAAGAAGGAAGGCCTGCATTCATCTCAGAAGAATTGCTAGAGTGAACAGGATAACAAGATTAAGGTAATTACTTCTTAAAGCATATTTAAACTTTCAATAAACTGTGCATAAATCAATAGTCCAGTATACTGTATGTTCTCTCTGTATGCTTGATGCTTGTTTGTTTTTTCTTTGAGCTCATATACTTTCTGGAAGCTAGCTTTTATACAATATACATACAATATACAGGGAAAATGCAACAACAGGATTGATGAGGACTTATATGAGGACTTGTATAGGTATAGAAGCCAAAACATCAAGTTATTAGCTCTGTTATCAGTTTCTTTGTTCCTCGAGTATGATACACAACAAACTTGCTCCCTCCCTCCTCCCCTCTTCATAGACTGTGAAGTATTTAGTGAGTTGTACCCTAAGAAAAGCGTGAGATTGGAAATTCAAAGTAAAGCTTTCTAATAACATATTTTACAAACTTTATATTTGTCATCTGTACTATTGATTTATGCAAAGTTTGTTTTATTTATATCTAAAATTATACAGCGGGGAAAGTATGTATTTGATACACTGTCGATTCCACCTACAAAGAATGGAGAGGTCTGAAATTTTTAATCATAGGTACACTTCTACTGAAATAAACAGAATCTACAGGAAATGTCTGACCTTTGTAATTGCAAACAAAGGTTTACGGGATACGTATTTCACGCAATAAAATGCATATTATTTAAATCATACAATGTGATTTTCTGGATTTTTTTAGTCTTTCTCTCACAGGTGAAGTGTACAATTGCAGACCTCTCCATTCTTTGTAGGTGGGAAAACTTGCAAAATTGTCAGTGTATCAAATTCTTATTTTCCCCACTGTACATGGTTCCCTGTTCTTGTTGGAACACATTATTTTATAGGACAAAATTATTTTGAGAGTGAATTTATATGATTACAAAATGTCTAAGAAGCTCCCTATGAAGTCAGCTGTATTTGAGCATTTCATATTGACTCAAGATGAAAAATATTTTTTGTGTCAATGTATGACAAGTGACCTAGGGGAAAACAAGTGCTGTAATGCCAAAATCAGTGCATACTCAGGCAGTGATAAAAATGCTCCTACAAGAGCTTCCAAACTAAAAAGACATTTACAACGCTTCCACCCAGAAGTTTTCAAAGCTGTGACTGAGAAAGATACCAGCAGCACCAAGAAACCCTTGCCCAGCACTTCCTGCCAGGCAAAGGAGGAGGAAAGAGCATCTCAAACATCATTAACAAGATATTTTGTAAGTGACAAAGTTACTGTAACAATGACAGCAGATATGTTTAAAAGACAGCTCATACAGCTTGTTGTGAAGGACGGTGTACCATTATCATTATTTGCACGACCAGCTTTTACAGCTCTTAATGGAGAAATGGCCCACAAACTTGGTGTTTCTCTAGAAAGAGAAAGTATTAGAAAATTTGTGATTGAAAAAGCCCTTAAACAAAAGGAAGATCTTAAAAAGACTCTCAAAAGATGCTTCATGTTTCTTAAAATGGATGCCTGCACACGTCACAGAGTGAACTATTTTGCCATCAATGTTCGATATGTTTGTGACAACAAAGAAATTGTTACCAAGACACTGGCAGTAAAAGATACTAAAGCTCATCACAGCAGCCAGTTTCTCCAGGCCTTAGTGGAAAAAGTTCTGCAAGATTACGAACTCAAAAAAGAACAGATTCTTGCTATTGTAACGGACAATGCTTCAAACATGATAAGTGCAATTAAACTGATGAATGAGAGTAATGAACAACAGCTAGAAGAAAATTTAGGATTCAGTATGTTCGAGATGGAAGGCCACAGTGCTGTTCACGTAACTGAGGAACAAACAGATATTACAACAGAAGAAGAGCAAAATTATACTGTAGAAATAGATGATCTTGTTGAAGCTGCTTCAAAACACTTTCATATTCATCACATGCGCTGTGTTGTGCACATGCTGCAGCTGGCAATAAGAGATAGTCTGCAAGAGGGACATGCTGGAAATCTGATTGGAAAAGTGAGGAAATTGGTTATTGTCACCGGAACCCCTAAAATTTATTCCATCTTGAAGAGACGTGCTGGGAAAGGGGCAATTGTCGATCAAGCCACTCGGTGGGGCAGCACTTATTTAATGATTGAGCAATTCCTTGAACTAAAACCATTTCTTATAGATATGGCGAACCCTCAGGTAACCCTAAATGAAGGTCAATGGACACAGGTGGCTGAATTACAGGAATTGCTTAATCACCCATTTACCGTGACTAAAAAATTACAAGCTGAGGATTTAACTCCTGGCATTTTCATAAGGGAGTGGAAGAACTTGCTATTTTGCTTGTCCCAAAGAGGAGTTTTAATCACAGATGGCATTTCTGCTTCAATGAAACGGATAGAGACACAACTATTGGAAAATAAATTTTTTCTGGCAGCTGTTTATGTGGACCCAAGTCATCGTATACTGCTTGATGATCAACAGCTTACTAAAGGAAAAGAAGCTCTGACTGAGGTAGCAGTTAGGATGAGTGGCCTACAGGAGGACTGCCAGGCGCAAGAGGACTTGGGTCCTGACAGTGCTACTGCTGCCATATCTTCATCCTTATCAGATGAGGAGTTTGACTTTGACAAGTATTTGGATGACATGGAGCAGGCAAAGCATTGCTGCAAGGAAAAGGATTTCACTCCATCTCCTATAGCAAGCAGATTGACCATATTTCATAAAAATGTTTCACTTGCTCAAAGAAATAGAAAAATTCAACCATTCATCAAAGCTGACTGTGCACGAGACAATTCCTTTATACCCAGAAATTGTTAGAGATGTTGCCCATGTGGTTATGGCTTTGCCTCCAACCCAAGTTAGTATAGAGAGGTTGTTCTCTAGCCTTAAAATTATTAGGTGAGATTTGAGGTCATCTATGAAGGATGATCTGATGGAGGCAATTCTATTTCTTAGAACAAATTCATAGACTGCACAAATGTTATTTAGTATGTTTTTGTTGAAAACTGTTTTTTGCCACTTACATAGTTTATTACATAGTGTTATATATATATATATATATATATATATATATATATATATATATGTAATCGATATTACATAGTTAGTATTACATATTTACAATTTATTACAGTTTTCTGTGTTCTAAAGTTGTATTCCAATAAATATATATTATGTTCTATCTAAATATCTTGATTATTGTATTATAAAAATGATTAAATGTCTGATGTTCACATTGTACTACAATAAATTTTTCACTTAAATATAAGCAATATATGTGGGAGTCGGAGTCGGAGTCGTGGAGTCTGAGTCAGAGTCGGTGTAAGGGAAATTGAGGAGTCGGAGTCGGAGTCAGAGTCGCAGGTTTGGCTTACAGACTCCACATCCCTGCATTTTTTCACACAGGGCCCTGTAAGATTGAATTTTTTTTTCCTTAATAATAAAGACCTGTATTTAAAAACTGCATTTGTGTTTACTTGTGTTATCTTTGTTTAATATTTTAATTTGTTTGGCAATCTGAAACATTTAACTGTGACAAACATGCAAAAGAATAGGAAATCAAGAAGGGGCAAACAGTTTTCACACAATTGTATATGTTTCAATTTCAGTCAAAAGGGGGGCCTTGGAGTACAAAATATTTTAAGTATTACTATTACTCTTCTTACTTTTTTCATAATGGGAAGAACTATTCTAAGAAATGCCCAATCCTCAGCCCATATGTTTGTATCATGAGTTCCATGTCAATACAGAACCCAGTTGTGCTCAACACCCTCATAAGAAAATACTCCTCATTCTAAAACTCGGGTGATGTATTCTGGTGGACTGACCTCCATATGGTGGATATACAGAGGTGGATTAGAGGACGTGGGCCCACTCAGCACCCGATGAATCATGAGACGCATCACATGATGTTCTTGAGAGGTCATGTGATTGGTCACATGATAAATGCACAGACACTCTGGTGCACATCTGCAGATGCTACGTGCACTGTCCAATTTTTTCCTTTTATGTACAGCACTATACATAATAGAGGATACTATGTAATAAGAAACGGCACTACAGTAATGGCCTAAAGTGTCGGCATCCTTGAAATTCTTACAGAAAATGAAGTATTTCTCCCAGAAAATTATTGCAATTACACGTTTTGTTATACATGTTTATTTCCTTTTTGTGGATTAGAACACAAAAAACACAGAAAAAATGCAAATTGGACATAATTTCACACAAAAACCCCCAAACTGTCTTTAAAAAATGCCAGCACAGCTCTGATGACGTAATCCTAATTACAGTTGCATCACCTATTTTTATAAATGTTCTCTGTGTTAAGGGTATGCCACACTAAACAATATCGCTAACGGGATCGCTAAAAAACGTCACTATTTAGCGATCCCGTTAGCGATATTGTTCAGTGCGGCAGCTTCCAGCGACGAGCTTCCTGCTGTGATCTCGCTCGTCGCTGGAATCGCTCCGGACCCTATTTCATCGCTGGCGCTCCCGCTGGGTAAGTATCTTATCGCTGTGTGGCACCTTTTCTTAGCGATTTAGCGGTACTTTTGTACCGCTAAAGTCGTTAAGAAGATCGCTAACCGCGATAGCGTCGTTAACTATATCGCTAAATGCGGCAGCATTTAGCGATATAGAAACAATCCCGCTAGCGATCTCATTAGTATGCAACGCTAACGAGATCGCTAGCGGGATAGCTCAGTGTGGCAGTACCTTAAGGAATGCAGTTTTAGGATTTCTTAGCTTAGTTTGTTAGCAGATCAGGATAGAGCCAACCGATTACACTAACAATTGCTTTCTCTGCATGGTGCCCTCAATTAGGAAAGGAGTTTCAAGGAAGAAGTGGACTTTACACTATCCAATCTTTCCATCTACAATAAGCTCAGTACCACATACAAAAGAACTGCTAGTTCCAAAAGCAACAGTGAGGAAGAAGAAGATGGTTTGAGTCATGAAGGAAGGAGCATGATCTTGTGGCATTTAACAATGTGAACAGTTTAATGTTAGCTCTGAAGATAAGTCATAATCCAGACGATTGGAGGTTATTCATCGATTTGTCAAAGCAAGCCTGAAAGCCGACTTGCTGCAAATAATGGCAATGTACTACCTTCAATTTCAGTTGGTTATGCAGTCCACATGGAAGAAATCTATGTCAACATGAAATAGCTATTGAGGTGCCTGAAAAATGACCAACATTTGTGGCCCCTCTGTGGTGACTAAAGGTGGTTGCCCTTTTACTTGGTCTCTAGGGTGAATACACAAAGTACTACTGGTTTCTCTGTGAGCGGGATAGTCGTACAAGAGAATATACTTCAATAAAAGAGACTGACCGCTCTGACATTCACTTCAGATTTTGACGAAAACTTATTGATCGACCATTGCATATCAAGTTGGGCCTAATAAAGAATTTTGTAAAGGCAACAGATAAAAATGCAAAAACATCCAAGTACGGTATCTCATTGATAAAGTTCCAAGATTCAGTGCAGTGCTTGGCGTTCATCACAATTTCTGAGTTACTGTTTGTCTGCCTGTTTTTTGAGGATTGACAATGGAATTCAGATCTGGGGAGTTTCCGGGCCATGGAAACAAAATTTCAATGCTTAGTTATCTCTTTTGCCTTGTGACAAATAACTTCATCATGTAGGAAAAAACGTTATTCTTCATGAAATTGCTCCTGAAGTTTTCCTTTGTATTTTAGGCAAATATATATATATATATATATATGTATATATATATATATATATTTATATTTATATATACAGTACAGACCAAAAGTTTGGACACACCTTCTCATTTAAAGATTTTTCTGTATTTTCATGACTATGAAAATTGTAAATTCACGCTGAAGGCATTAAAACTATGAATTAACACATGTGGAATTATATACATAGCAAAAAAGTGTGTTACAACTGAAATTATGTCTTATATTCTAGGTTCTTCAAAGTAGCCACCTTTTGCTTTGATGACTGCTTTGCACACTCTTGGCATTCTCTTGATGAGCTTCAAAAGGTAGTCACCGGAAATTGTTTTCACTTCACAGGTGTGCCCTGTCAGGTTTAAAGTGGGATTTCTGGCCTTATAAATGGGGTTGGGACCATCAGTTGTGTTGTGCAGAAGTCTGGTGGATACACAGCTGGTAGTCCTACTGAATAGACTATTAGAATTTGTATTACGGCAAGAAAAAAGCAGCTAAGTAAAGAAAAACGAGTGGCCATCATTACTTTAAGAAATGAAGGTCAGTCAGTCCGAAAAATTGGGAAAACTTTCAAAGTGTCCTCAAGTGCAGTTGCAAAAACCTTCAAGCGCTACAAAGAAACTGGCTCACATGAGGACCGCCCCAGGAAAGGAAGACCAAGAGTCACCTCTGCTTCTGAGGATAAGTTTATCCGAGTCACCAGCCTCAGAAATCGCAGGTTTACAGCAGCTCAGATTAGAGACCAGGTCAATGCCACACAAAGTTCTAGCAGCAGACACATCTCTACAACAACTGTTAAGAGGAGACTTTGTGCAGCAGGCCTTCATGGTAAAATAGCTGCTAGGAAGCCACTGCTAAGGACAGGCAACAAGCAGAAGAGACTTGTTTGGGCTAAAGAACACAAGGAATGGACATTAGACCAGTGGAAATCTGTGCTTTGGTCTGATGAGTCCAAATTTGAGATCTTGTCAGCCCTGTGCCTCAGCCGTGCCTGCCAGCCCGTGTCTCAGCTGTGCCACCGTCTCCCCAAGTGGGATCAGCAGCCACAGCCAGACACCACCCTGGCAGCTTCCTGCCGCACAAGCCTGACCTAACCATCAGAGGCTCCAGTGAAAACCAAGGCAGCTGTCCTAGTCATGCCCCTTCCAGGGTAGTCTGGTTTGTGGCACAGTGGGGCCACAACCCCCTGGCTCATGCCTACCAGTCAGGGCGTGAGCATGACAGGTTGCCACACACTGTTGGTGGTATGTTGGCCCCTTCCTCCATGCATATCTCCTCTAGAGCAGTGATGTTTTGGGCCTGTCGCTGGGCAACACGGACTTTCAAATTCCTCCAAAGGTTTTCTATGGGGTTGAGATCTGGAGACTGGCTAGGTCACTCCAGGATCTTCATATGCTTCTTACAAAGCCACTCGTTCGTTGCCCTGGCGGTGTGCTTGGGATCATTTTCATGTTGAAAGACCCATCCACGTTTCATCTTCAATGCTGTTGCTGATGGAAGGAGGTTTGCACTCAAAATCTCACGATACATGGCCTCATTCATTCTTTGAAGTACATGGATCAGTCATCCTGGTCCCTTAGCAGAGAAATAGCCCCAAAGCATGATGTTGCCACCCCCATGCTTCACATTAGGTATGGTGTTCTTTGGATGCAACTTGGCATTCTGTCTCCTCCTTCTACTTTGGTTTCATCAGACCATATGACATTCTCCTAATACTCTTCTGGATAATCCAAATGCTCTCTAGCAAACTTCAGATGGGCCCGGACATGTACTGGCTTAAGCAGAGGGACACGTCTGGCACTGCAGGATCTGAGTCCCTGGCGGTGTGGTGTGTTACTGATGGTAGCCTTTGTTACGGTGGTCCCAGCTCTATGCAGGTCATTCACTAGGTCCCCATGTGGTTCTGGGATTTTTGCTCACCGTTCTTGTGATCATATTGACCCCTCGGGGTGAGATCTTGCGTGGAGCCCCAGATCAAAGGAGATTATCAGTGGTCTTGTATGTCTTCCATTTTCTTATTAATGCTCCCACATGTCATGATCCGTTCCAGGGTTTAGTCCTGTCTGCCCTTGGTCCGGGCGGATCATGTCAAGGGTTAACTTTGCTCTGCCTCATTCTGGGTTCAGGTTGGCTATTTAGCTCTCACACATCCTGCTAGCAGTGTGAGCTATACTGCTACCTTTGGCTTGTGAACCTGACTGGTAACCCTTGATTTGTCCTGCTGTTATCCCTGACTTGTCCCGTGTCTGTTGTTCCCCTCTGTCTGCCCTGTTCCCTGCATTTCCCTGTTTGTCTGTTTGATTCTCTGGTTTTTGACTCGGCTTGTATTCAGACTCGCTTCTGCTTTCTGTCTTTGTCTTATCTGCTTCTGACCGTTGATGACCTCCTGGCTTTCTCCTGACCACGTGTATTGCTTATTCCTTTTGTCCCGCTGCCTCCGAACGGTTTTGACTTGGCTTGCCTGACCTCGCTCCAGCCACTTGGTGGCGCCTGTGTTTCTGCTCTGTAGAGGACTTGCTGAGACCTATGATACTTCAGATGACTGATTATTCCTGACTCAGTCTTGGACGTTTTTGCTGCCACCTGGTGGTGGTTAGCCTGCATTACAGCTGCTTGACATCACAGTTGATTTCATCACACCAAGCTTCTTGCCTATGGTAGATTCAGTCTTCCCAGCCTGGTGCAGGGCTACAATTTTGTTTCTGGTGTGCTTCGACAACTCTTTGGTCTTCACCATAGTGGAGTTTGGAGTGTGACTTTTTGAGGTTGTGGACAGGTGTCTCTTATACTGATAACAATTTCAAACAGGTGCCATTTCTACAGGTAATGAGTGGAGAACAGAGGTGCCTCTTAAAGAAGAAGTTACAGGTCTGTGAGAGCCAGAAATCTTGCATGTTTTTAGGTGACCAAATCAGGGGTGGGATTCAGCCGGTTCTCCCCGGTTCGATGGAACCGGTTGTTCAAAAAGCAGCCGGTTCCCCGAACTGGGGAGAATGAGAGCGGCGATCCGGAACAATTTTGCACCAGCTTGCAGCCGCACGCCGCCGCCGCAACACACCGCCAGCCCCAGCCCCCGCGGACTGATCTCTGCAGTGCGGCGATTGGGTAGCAGCGCGCCGCGGCCATCTTCAGTCACGAGGAGGAGATGAAGAGAGAGGAGAGAGCAGAGGCTGCGAGGCAGAGCTGCAGAGTCTCTGAGGTACTGTGTGTGTGAGCAGCTGCCTGAGCTGCGGCGCTACCTGGGGCTGGCCTGGCCTGGAGACTATTTGGGCAGTATGTGCTATTTGGGCAGTATGTCACTGTATTATTTGGGCACTGTATGAGGTATTATATGAGCACTATGTGATGATATTATTTGGGCACTGTATTGTTTGAGCATTATGTGACGGTATTATTTGGGCACTCTGTGACTGTATTATTTGGGCACTGTATTATTTAGGCACATTCAGTGCCAGGAGCCCTTCCTTCTTGCCTGCGGCTCCTTAGCTGCTGCAGAAACTCATTTTAAAGAGGGAAGGGAAGGAGAGTGGAGTGGTTTTTGTGAAGCAATGAGGGGCTGCCTTGCTGCTGCAGAACCTGTTTTTGCCTAAAACCTTTTATGTGGAAAAAATTAATCACACCTAGATCCTGCAGTTCCTCCAGGACTACAAGTCCCACCAGAACGTGGGGAGCAGTGATGTAATCCTTCAGCCTCTAACTAGCTATACCATCCCCCTTTTTTAAAAAGAGGTTCTGCAGCTGCGGAGGGAACATATATGTATGAATCACAACCCAGCTGCTGCAGAACCTCTTGAGGGAATCCCATTCCGCAGGCTTCAGGGGTGTGGCTTCAAAAATGGGTGTGGCTTAAAAAGGGTGTGGCTTAAAATGGGTGTGGTTTACCGACGCACAAACACAGAACCTGTTGTTAAAAATTTGAATCCCACCCCTGGACCAAATACTTATTTTCCACCATAATTAGCAAAATCAATCTTGCCAAATCAGACAAGGTGATTTTCTGGATTTGTTTTCTCATTTTGACTCTATTTGTGGTCTACCTATTATGTCAATTTCATCTTTTTAAGTGGGAGAACTTGCACAATTGGTGGCTGACTAAATACTTTTTTCCCCACTGTGTGAGTATATGAGAGCCTGGTTTCCTTGGACTTCTGTCAGCTAGTCTCCTGAGTTTAAGACTTGGATAATCTCTCCATTCTAGGGAAAAAGTGAGGAACAGCAAAGATAAGCCTAAACTTCCAGCTGGCCAGAAAAAGCTCATTGAAATCATCTCATCTTCCTCTTGTGTTTCCCTCTGTTCTCTACTTCCAAACCTTTGCTAACGAATATTGTCTTTTGTGATTTGGAATTTTCTTTATGCAAATTGTTGATGTAATAAACCGTTAACCCTAAATAAATGAGTATATGATGTTAAATTTATTCGGACTACCATGACAGCACCACAAGAGAGGGGATCCGCCCTTCGGGAACAGGAAACCTACAAAAAGGGCGGCTCCCTCACACGCATCAGTTGGTTTCCTGTTCCTGGAGACCGGATCCTACAGATGAAGGATGTCCCAGGCCCGGCCGGTCGGCTCAGGTAGCGGGGGGGTCTCCTACCTCGGCGGTGTCCTGAAGCGCCATGGTGCTCCTGGCTGGTTGGCACGACTGTGGTAAGACAGCAGGGAGCAGGGTCCAGCGGATCGCTGCCTCCAGAGCAACGCCGGGGTAAGTATATCTCCAGCCTCCCCGAAAGTGTCCCAAAGGCTGGCGGCAGGCAGAGGTAGTAAATGCTCCCCCTCCTGTATAAATTCCCCGGGATGCTTCCTGGTAAGCACCGTGGGCGGTGGGGGCAGCAGCACCTGGAGCGCTGGCATGGTTTCCCCAGTGGACGCTGTGAAGCACCATCTTGGGGCTGAGTGACGTTTGTGGGCGGAGCCAGCGGTCACTTCCGGGTCGCAAGTGCCAGTGGTGATCTGAGCATGTGCAGACTCCAAAAAAATGGCGGCCGCCATCCTAGGGGACAGAAACCCTGAGAAAGCAATGCAGGGCAGGGGAGGCTGGGGGGGAGGTGGAGCATGAACGCTGTAAACCGGATGGAGGAAGATATAAGGTGGCCAAGCAGGGGGACCCATGCTTTTGGCCCATTCATCATAATGGAGGATGAGCAGCTGCAGCTTGTGCAGCAGGACGAAGCCCCAAAGCAGACTTCGGTAAAGAAGTCCCAGATGTCCCAGAGGGACACCAGCCGGAACCAGTCAGGTCGGAAGACCCCTTCCAGTCGGCAGGGGACTGCGTCATCCAGGACATCTCTTCCTCACATTCCGGTACCTAATTTCGGCAGACGCTGGTAAGTGATCTTTGTGAAAGTTCACTCAGTGACGGAGCTCCCCCTTATACTATCATTATAGGGGAAGAAATGCACAGAAAAAACAAGGTACAGGGAATGCGCCCTCTGTGGATGCCCCTTCCGAAAAGATTATGCTCCCCCTGTATCCAGCAGACGGTAAGGTCTCGGGTAGTGGGGAGGAGGGAGTAGCTCTAGCCGAGAACAGTCTAGACTCCCCCGTTTGATATATTCTCAGGTGGCGGAGGAGACCCCCAACTTCACCCTAAATCTGAAGGATCTCATTAGGTCCGAAGTAAGGGATTGCCTGAGATCAATGACACCTGCGGGAAGTCCCAGACGAAGAAGTAGTTCAGACTCAGACTCATCGGTAGACTGGAAGAGAGATGAAAAATCCCCTAATTCATCCTCGTCTGAGGAAGACTCCAGCCACTTTTGTCTGCCCCTAGACCGAGTGGACAAGCTAGTTAAAGCAGTCAGGGGTACGATGGGGATAGTAGAGACCAAACCAGAAATGTCCGTAGAAGATAGGATGTTCAAAGGTTTGGACCAAAAGAAGAGAAGAGCCTTTCCCTTGAATAAAAAAATCAAGGATCTAATCCTCCGTGAATGGAGAAAACCGGAAAAGAAGGGCTCTCTACCACCGGCCCTTAAGTGTAGATATCCTTTTGACGAGCCAGGTACTAGTGTTTGGGATAAAGCTCCAAAATTAGATGCCGCGGTGGCCAAGGCATCGAAAAAAGCGGCCTTACCCTTTGAGGATATGGGGGCCCTTAAAGATCCCCTGGATAGGAAAGCGAACATCTTCCTTAAAGGAACCTGGGAGATGGCGGCAGGTGTTGTGAATGGGTTTGAGATGAGTTCTGAGCAGAGGCTCCCTCTGGTGGTTACAAGCGGTACTAGTGAGGATTGTGAGGACTGGGAATCAGGTGTTACTGATTGGTCTTATATAAGGGAGTCATTTTCCCATCAGGGTTGCCGGTGATCAATTGTTCTGGTCTGAATCCTTCTTTCCAGTTTCCCTTGTAGCCTGCTGTGTCGTGTCTGCATCTCCTGCTATCAGATAAGACAATTTCTTATTTTGTGTTTTTGCTATATTTTTGCATTTTGTCCTGCACTTCTGTGGGGGCCTTCAGGGTCCCCTCCGGGGGCTTTTGCCCTCTCAGTTTAGTCCAGCCACTGTGTTTTGTACTTTTGCTTTTCCCAGTTTTTTTTCAGTGGCTGCTGTTTTGTTTTTGTTACACCAGAGAACTAATTTAGGTGGTAGAGGTCGTGTGATCTCAGGTGATTTTGAAATTAGTAGAGTTGGTGTTTTTTCAGGGTTTTCTGAGATTGCAGTAAGTACCCTTCCTATCCTTTTCTATTTAGATAGTTTGGGCCCCAGCGTTTGCTCATACTATTTTCTTTCTGTGTCAGTATTTCCTCTTGTCTAACCGCCATTACATGTTTGGGGGCTTTCTATTATCTTTGGGGTTCTGCTCCGGGGCAGATAGCTTTCCTATTTCTATCTTTAGGTGTAGTTAGTTTCTCAGGCTGTGACGAGGCGTCTAGGACCAACGTAGGAACGCTCCACGGCTGCCTCTAGTTGTGGTGGTTAGTCAGGGTACTGCAATCTCATAGATTCCAACTGCTCTGGTGTATTTCCTTTTTTACCTGCACTCCTCAGCTACCGTAACATAACAGTATCACCGGCCATAAAAATTGTATGGTACTCACAGAAGGGAAAAAATATTTTGAAGGAAGAAAAGTTGTCAGAGATATTTTTCTGTTTGTTGCATTTTTTTTTTTCCCTCTGTATCTCTGGGTGCTGGAGAGGATCTTTTCTCCCAATGGAGTTTTCACAGTTGTCTGGCCGTGTGGATCAGCTTGCCACTGAGGTTCAGAGTATTGCTGCATATCTTGCTAGGTTGCCTGTTGTGGAACCTAGGATCCCCATGCCAGATTTGTTTTTAGGGGATCGAGCTAAGTTTCAGAATTTCAAAAATAATTGTAAATTGTTTCTTGCCTTAAAATCTAAGTCCTCAGGAAACGCAGCACAGCAGGTTCAAATTATCATCTCTCTCCTGCGCGGCGATCCTCAGGATTGGGCTTTTTCCCTGATACCTGGGGATCCTGTTTTGAGTGATGTTGATGCATTTTTTCAGGCTTTGGGGTTATTGTACGATGAGCCTAATGTCACTGATCAAGCTGAAAAAGCCTTGTTGGCATTAAATCAGGGGCTTGATGACGCTGAGTTATACTGTCAGAGATTCCGTAGGTGGGCAGTCCTGACCAAGTGGAATGACGACGCTTTGGCGGCCCTTTTCCGGAAGGGTCTGTCGGATAATGTAAAGGATGTTATGGTGGGATTCCCTGTCCCCTCTGGTCTCAATGATTCTATGTCATTAGCGATTCAAATTGACAGACGTTTGCGTGAGCGGAGAAGTATGCGTGGAATGGTGTTGCCTTGTGAGCCAGCTGCTGAGCCCATGCAGTG
The DNA here is from genome assembly GCA_033576555.1 of Oophaga sylvatica. Classification (NCBI taxonomy): domain Eukaryota; kingdom Metazoa; phylum Chordata; class Amphibia; order Anura; family Dendrobatidae; genus Oophaga; species Oophaga sylvatica. The sequence continues at coordinate 206,209,218 of JARQOD010000006.1, read as the reverse complement.
TGATGGAGTGGTGTCTGGGGCACAGCGTCATGAGTTTCGAAAGCGCAATGGGTTATGTTTCTACTGTGGTGATGCCTCTCATGCTATTTTAGTCTGCCCTAAGCGGGGAAGACATTTTGCACGCTCAGTTGTCTTGGGTAGTGTTCAGACTAAGTTTTTATTAACTGTCACTCTGATATGCTCTCTGTCCTCATTTTCTGCTCAGGCTTTCGTTGATTCTGGAGCAGCTATTAACCTGATGGATTATGATTTTGCTAAACGTTGTGGGTTTCCCTTGATACCCCTACAGAAGTCTATTCCTTTACTGGGGATCGATTCTACCCCTTTGGCTGAGAATAAACCCCAGTTTTCTACTCAGGTGATAATGAGGGTTGAACCTGATCACCAGGAGTGCTGCAAATTTTTGGTTCTATATAATCTGCATGACATTATAGTGCTGGGTTTCCCTTGGTTACAGTCTCATAATCCTGTTTTGGATTGGAAATCTGTGTCTGTAACCAGTTGGGGCTGCCAATGTGTTAATACCAACACTCCTGTTTTTTCTGCCTCCCCCCAGGCTGAGGATGTTCCTGACTTTTTGTTTGATTTTTCTGATGTGTTTAGCGAAAGTAAATCTGCATCCTTACCTCCCCATAGGAGCTATGACTGCGCTATTGAATTAGTGCCAGGTAGTAAATTCCCTAAAGGTCGCCTTTTTAACTTGTCTGTACCTGAACATGACGCTATGCGGTCTTATATCAAGGAATCATTGGAGAAGGGTCATATCAGACCATCCTCTTCACCCTTAGGTGCCGGTTTTTTCTTTGTGGCCAAAAAAGATGGTTCATTAAGGCCGTGTATTGATTATCGTCTCTTGAACAATATTACTGTGAAATATCAATACCCGTTACCCTTGATTTCTGACCTGTTTTCCAGGGTGAAAAACGCTACTTGGTTTACCAAGCTTGACCTCAGGGGGCGTATAACCTTATTCGCATTAAGCACGGGGATGAATGGAAGACGGCATTTAACACCCCTGAAGGGCATTTTGAGTACCTTGTGATGCCCTTTGGGCTCACTAATGCTCCTTCCGTCTTCCAGTCCTTCATGAATGACATTTTCAGGGATTTTGTGGACAAGTTTCTGATTGTTTATTTGGATGATATCTTGATTTTTTCTAATGACTGGGACTCTCATGTGAAACATGTTCGAACTGTATTCCAGATTTTGAGAGAGAAATGCTCTGTATGTGAAGGGATCAAAGTGTCTTTTTGGCGTACAGAAGATCTCATTTCTGGGATTCATTTTGTCCCCATCTGTTATTGAAATGGACCCGGTCAAGGTTCAGGCCATCTGTGATTGGGTCCAACCTACTTCATTAAAGGCTCTTCAGAGATTTTTGGGTTTTGCCAATTTTTATCGTAAATTTATTGGTAATTTCTCGGTTATTGTTAAACCATTAACTGATTTGACCAGAAAGGGTTCTGATGTGGTGAATTGGCCTCCTGAGGCAGTCTCTGCGTTTCAGGAACTTAAGCAGAGATTCACTTCTGCTCCTGTTCTACGGCAGCCTGATGTTTCTCTGCCATTTCAGGTGGAGGTTGATGCCTCTGAAATTGGGGCAGGTGCCGTTTTGTCCCAAAAAGATCCAGAGACCTCTAAAAGTAACCCTTGTGCCTTTTTCTCTCGAAAATTTTCTCCTACTGAACGTAATTATGACGTGGGTAATCGGAGTTATTGGCCATGAAGTGGGCTTTTGAAGAGTGGAGACATTGGCTGGAGGGAGCCAAACATCAGGTGGTGGTCCTTACGGACCATAAGAATCTGGTCTATCTGGAATCTGCCAAGCGACTCAATCCTAGACAGGCCAGGTGGGCCTTGTTTTTCACACGTTTTAATTTTGTGGTTTCCTTTCTTCCTGGCACTAAGAATGTTAAGGCGGATGCCCTCTCGAGGAGTTTCCTTGCGGACTCTCCTGAGCTATCTGATCCCTCTGTTATTTTGAAAGAGGGTGTAGTTCTTTCCGCCATCTTGCCCAATTTGAGACTTGCTCTGGAGGGGTGTCAGGAGGATAGGCCCGAGCGCTGCCCTGTTGGAAAATTGTTTGTCCCGGACCAATGGAAAAAGAGTGTGATGTCTGAGATTCATTGTTCCGCATTGGCTGGGCATCCCGGAATTTTTGGTACCAGAGACTTGGTTAGTCGGTCCTTTTGGTGGCCTACCTTGTCTCGCGATGTCAGGGAATTTGTGCAGTCCTGCGGGACTTGCTCTCGCTCCAAGCCTTGCTCTCGCTCTAGTGGTTTGTTGATGCCATTGCCAGTGCCCAAGAGACCATGGATCCATATCTCTATGGATTTCATTTCCGATCTTCCTGTTTCTCAGAGAATGACCACCATCTGGGTAATTTGTGATAGGTTTTCCAAAATGATACATCTTGTGCCATTACCTAAGTTGCCTTCCTCCTCTGAATTGGTGCCGTTGTTCCTTCAGCACGTGGTTCGTTTACACGGCATTCCTGAGAACATTGTGTCTGACAGAGGAGTCCAGTTTGTTTCCAGATTTTGGAGGACTTTTTGTTCTAAACTGGGTGTTCAATTGTCTTTCTCCTCGGCATTTCATCCTCAGACCAATGGTCAAACTGAGAGAACAAACCAGACATTGGAGACTTATCTAAGATGCTTTGTGTCTGCTGATCAGGATGACTGGGTCTCTTTTTTGCCTTTGGCTGAGTTTGCTCTTAATAATAGGGCTAGCTCTGCCACTTTGATGTCTCCGTTTTTCTGTAATTCTGGGTTTCACCCTCGATTTTCTTCAGGACAGACGGAGGCTTCTGTCTGTCCAGGTGTTGACTCTGTTGTTGAGCGTATGCAGCAGATTTGGGACCAGGTAGTGGAGAGGTTGTCCCTCTCTCAGGAGAAGGCCCAGCGGTTTGCTAACCGGCATAGGACTGATGGTCCTCGGTTTAAAGTGGGGGACTTGGTCTGGTTGTCCTCAAAGAATATTCCTATGAGAGTAGCATCTCCTAAATTTAAGCCTAGGTTCATTGGACCTTATAAGATCATGGAGATTATTAATCCTGTTTCTTTTCGTTTGCTTCTTCCAGGGACATTTAAGATCCATAACGTGTTCCACAAGTCCTTGTTGAAGAGGTTTGTTGAGCCAGTGGTTCCTGCTGCTGTGCCTCCTGACCCTGTTTTGGTTGAGGGCAATCTGGAGTATGTGGTTGAGAAAATATTGGATTCTCGTTTTTCTAGACGAAGACTCCAGTATTTGGTTAAATGGAGAGGTTATGGTCAGGAAGACAATTCTTGGGTGTTTGCTTCGGACATCCATGCTAGGAGACTTATCCGTGCGTATCATAGAACTCATCCTGACCGACCTGGTTGCTCAAATGAGGGTTCGGTGACCCCTCCTCAAGGGGGGGGTACTGTTGTGAATGGGTTTGAGATGAGTTCTGAGCAGAGGCTCCCTCTGGTGGTTACAAGCGGTACTAGTGAGGATTGTGAGGACTGGGAATCAGGTGTTACTGATTGGTCTTATATAAGGGAGTCATTTTCCCATCAGGGTTGCCGGTGATCAATTGTTCTGGTCTGAATCCTTCTTTCCAGTTTCCCTTGTAGCCTGCTGTGTCGTGTCTGCATCTCCTGCTATCAGATAAGACAATTTCTTATTTTGTGTTTTTGCTATATTTTTGCATTTTGTCCTGCACTTCTGTGGGGGCCTTCAGGGTCCCCTCCGGGGGCTTTTGCCCTCTCAGTTTAGTCCAGCCACTGTGTTTTGTACTTTTGCTTTTTCCAGTTTTTTTTCAGTGGCTGCTGTTTTGTTTTTGTTACACCAGAGAACTAATTTAGGTGGTAGAGGTCGTGTGATCTCAGGTGATTTTGAAATTAGTAGAGTTGGTGTTTTTTCAGGGTTTTCTGAGATTGCAGTAAGTACCCTTCCTATCCTTTTCTATTTAGATAATTTGGGCCCCAGCGTTTGCTCATACTATTTTCTTTCTGTGTCAGTATTTCCTCTTGTCTAACCGCCATTACATGTTTGGGGGCTTTCTATTATCTTTGGAGTTCTGCTCCGGGGCAGATAGCTTTCCTATTTCTATCTTTAGGTGTAGTTAGTTTCTCAGGCTGTGACGAGGCGTCTAGGACCAACGTAGGAACGCTCCACGGCTGCCTCTAGTTGTGGTGGTTAGTCAGGGTACTGCAATCTCATAGATTCCAACTGCTCTGGTGTATTTCCTTTTTTACCTGCACTCCTCAGCTACCGTAACATAACAGGCAGGCTCCTTAAGACCGGCAGTAGCATCTACGTGCATGGCTAGATCCGTTATGGTCTGGTTAGACCAGTTAGAGACTCAGCTAAAAGAAGGGGCTCCCAGAAACGCAATCTCAGGTGCCCTGTCAATTATTCAGGAGGCTGCAGCTTTTCTCTCAGATGCATCAGTAGACTCCGTCAGAATGGCAGCTAGGGCGGCGGGCCTCTCGAATGCGGCCCGTAGGGCACTGTGGCTTAAGTGCTGGCCTAGTGACATACAGACAAAATCTAAACTGTGTGCCATACCCTGTGAAGGGGAATATCTCTTTGGCCCTGTCCTGGACGAGCTGCTGGAAAAAGCAGGCGATGAGAAAAAGAAATTTCCCAGCCTAGCAGCCTCAGCATATCAACGGCCGTTTAATAGGAGAAAGTTTGGCCAGAGGAAGCCGGCTAGAGACCGTCCCAAATGGGAAGACAGGAGAAAGAAAGGTACCGGATTCATGTTCGGACGTTCTTCTGGAGAAAGGAAGAGAACACGTCAATGACTAGCAGCCCCCGTAGGGGGTAGATTGTCAACTTATTATCTGTCCTGGGCCCAGATCACCAACAGCAGTTGGGTGAAAGGGGTTATATTACAGGGACTGAGGCTGGACTTTTGTTCAGTTCCTGTGGATAAATTTAAAATGACTCCCATACGCTCCTCTCAGAATGAACAAGTTGCTCTAGAGGCAGAGATAGCAGAGTTGTGCCACAAAAATGTTCTCTGCCCAGTACCAGCGTTAGAAGAGGGTAAAGGGTTTTATTCTACCTTATTTTTGGTTAAGAAACCAGATAAGTCGTACCGAACCATCATTAATCTTCGGGATCTGAATAAATTTTTGATAGCTCGACCCTTTAAAATGGAAACAGTGGGGTCAGCTATAAAGTTGTTGTTTCAAAACTGTTTTATGGTGGTTTTAGATTTAAAAGATGCGTACTACCATGTGCCTATTTGGGCGGCCCACCAACGGTTTTTGTGGGTGGCGGTTTCCATGAGTGGAGTAATCCGTCACTTTCAATATAAAGCTTTACCCTTTGGGCTCTCAATGGCTCCAAGGGTATTCACGAAGTTGGTCTCTGAAGTGATGGCCCATCTAAGAGAGTATGACATCCTGATTGTACCATACTTAGATGATTTCCTAATTATTGGAACCTCAGCTGACCATTGCCGCTCCCAGTTGGACAAAACCATATCCATTCTAGAACGCTTAGGTTGGTTGATAAATCAGGAAAAGTCCCGTTTACAAGCCTTGAGAGTCCAGCAGTTTCTGGGACTAATCTTAGACTCGGAGGCTCAGGAATGTCGTCTTCCAGCCAGCAAGATTGTCCAAATTCGTCAGCAGGTGGTTCGAGCAGTAAATAGACCAACTATGACTCTTAGACATGCCATGTCCCTTGTAGGCTCTTTAACAGCTTGCATCCCAGCTGTAAGATGGGTTCAGCTTCACACCAGAACCCTTCAGAGGGATATTCTGGATAATGAAAGGGTCCTAGGCTCGCTAGATAGGAAGATAACTTTATGGCCTGCTACAATAAAATCTTTTGCTTGGTGGAGTAACAACATTAACGTATCAATTGGGGTTCCCTGGGAAAATCACATATCACGGGTTGTAACCACAGACGCCAGTCCCTCAGGTTGGGGGGCCTGTATGGGGGAGATCATGGTCCAAGGGCAGTGGGACCCCTGATAGAGAGCTCCTCTAACTTTAAAGAACTATCGGCTGTAGAATTGTCAATTAACCCCTTCCCAACCTATGACGCCACGTAGGCGTCATGAAAGTCAGTGCCAATCCGACCCATAACGCCTATGTGGCGTCATGAAAGGATCGCGTCCCTGCGGGCCGGGTGACCGGGGTCACTGAAAGGTCACCCGACCCGCCGGCACAGGACCCTTTGTGCTTCACCACAGGGGGGTTGGCTTAACCCCCCGTGGCCACGATCGCTCTGATTGGCTGTTAAAAGTGAAACAGCCAATCAGAGCAATCTGTAATATTTCACCAATATTATTGGTGAAATATTACAATCCAGCCATGGCCGATGCTGCAATAGCATCTGCCATGGCTGGACACCGAGCCCTGACCCCCCCACACGGATTCACGGCGGCGATCGGCCGCCGCCACCGAAAGATGGCAGCGGTCGGTCACCGCCGTCACTAAAAGCTCCCCTCGTCCTGGCCTCCGCTGCCCCCACCTTCCGATCCCCCCCCCTCACTTCCGACCCCCATACTCACCTCTCCCGGTCCACCGATGTCCCTGGATCCTTCCCGGCGGCTGCCCGGGATTCTTCATGGGCGCCGCCACCTTGGAAAATGGCGAGCGCATGCGCAGAGCGCCCGCCGGCCGGCGCATGCGCAGTGCGCCCTGCATAGTCAAAAAATTTAAATTTGATCACTGTGATAAACTGTCACAGTGATCAAAATAAAAAAAAGTAAGTGAACCCCCCCTGTCATAGGTAGGGACAAATAATAAAGAATTTTTTTTTTTTCCTATTAGGCCCTGTGCACACATTGCGGATTTTGCTGCGGATCCGCAGATGATTTCGCTGCTGATCCGCAGCTGATTTCGCTGCTGATCCGCAGCGGATTTCGCTGCTGATCCGCAGCGGATTTCGCTGCTGATCCGCAGCTGATTTCGCTGCTGATCCGCAGCTGATTTCGCTGCTGATCCGCAGCGGATTTCGCTGCTAATCCGCAGCTGATTTCGCTGCTGATCCGCAGCTGATTTCGCTGCGGATCCGCAGTGGATTTGGCGCTACGGATTCACAGCAGATCCAGAAACCATGTACAGTACAATGCAAATAAATGGTAAAAAAAAAAACGCTGTGCACATGCTGCAGATTTTTCAGCGCAGATTTGCTGCGGTTTTAAATCCGCAGCATGTCAATTCTTTGTGCGGATTCCGCAGCGATTTTACACCTATTCCATTATAGGCGTAAAACCGCAGAGAAAAACCGCAGCAAATCCGCGCTAAATACGCAGGTAAAAGGCAGGTCGTTTTACCTGCGGATTTTAGAAAAATCCGCAAGTGAATCCGCAACGTGTGCACGGCTGGGTTCATATTGCATTATGGCAGTCCGTTAGATGGGTTGGAGTTAGAATTGAGGGGTTTCCACTATTTAGGTACATCAGGGGGTCTCCATACGCGACATGGCGCCAACATTGATTCCTGCAAATTTTGCGTTCAAAAAGTCAAACAGTGCTCCCTTTATTCCAAGCCCCGACATGTGCCCAAACAGTGGTTTACCCCCACATATGGGGTATCAGCGTACTCGGGAAAAATTGCACAACAACTTTGGGGGTCTAATTTCTCCTGTTACTGTTGGGAAAAAAAAATTGGGGACTAAAAAAGTTATTTTTGTGGAAAAAAAATGATTTTTTATTTTCACGGCTCTGCGTTATAAACTTCTGTGAAGAACTTGGGGGTTCAAAGTGCTCACCACACATCTAGATAAGTTCCTTGCGGGGTCTAGTTTCCAAAATGGGGTCACTTGTGGGGAGTTTATACTGTTTAGGCACATCAGGGACTCTGCAAACGTAACATGACGCCCGCAGACCATTCCATCAAGTCGGCATTTCAAAACGTCACTACTTCCCTTCCGAGCCCCGAAGT
>JARQOD010000006.1:206177995-206201241 GCA_033576555.1 Oophaga sylvatica | reverse complement strand
AATTTTTAAAACTATCCATCTCACAATTGTTCAATTGCCCAGATATATATATATATATTTTATAAATATATATATTTTATATTCCTGCAGTACACAGTGCAAATGCACAAATTGACAAGTTTATTGGTATATAAATCCAAAAGATAGAAATTTCATTCAAAGTATCACACTGTGCACAGAGGGACTATACACATGGGCTAAAATGACCTTATATGCAAAAAATCCTTGCGTTACATGGCATATATTGGCCAACCAGTTGCTAATGAACAAAAATATAAATGGAAAAGGAGATATATAGCAAGGATGGTTGCAGACATCATTAAATAAAGTGCTATAGTGCAAAAGTCCTGAGAATCTCCACTTGCTTAGGCATGGCTATAATGAATGCAGATACAAATACATAAGTGAAACATATACGACCTTATAATGGAGCTTGGGTTCCCCGACGCGCGTTTCGCGTTAGCTTCGTCTTGGGGGGTATGTAGATGTGGAAAAGTAGCTAATGTGCCTTATTTACGTTTTCCAGTTGCAAGATTACTGTTTATCTCCACATGTGGGTGAAACACTACCGCTTACAGCATGTGACGGATCTCAGAGACGCCTCCACCAGACGCGCGGCCACTCCCCCATCCGACACGTCAGGACGGGGAAGAGGCCGCAGCGAACCTGTCTTGACCGCGTCTCCAAGGTAACGCACAGCATCTCAAGACTGCATCATCAGCTGTTTTAGCCGCACCTTCGTCAGACGTGTCAGGACAGAAGGGCGGTATCAACCAGCCTGACCAACGTGTCCAAGCGATACTTTACTGGAAGCCCTTAATGATGAAACGCCTCCAAAATAGAGACGTATATAAGTCACCAAGATTCATCTAGTGAATTATAATGGATTGTTTAAAGTGCATACGTGCATATTGGGTGAGCGAATGTATAAATATGTTACTTTAGAGGGCATTGCTAAGGTAAACAAATGGTAAAGGGATATATATATACACACAGATATTAGATTGACCCACATGATAGCATTTGTAAAATACCACTAAGTCGTTGTACAAATCCCAAACAAAAAATAAATATACATAATTATGTTAACCATCACCAAATAAGCTGTGGTATAAAGGGCCAACCAGAGAAGGCTTTTGGATCCATGGGCCAAATGTGGGGCTTCTTTCCGTGCAATGTGTGTATTTCATGCCCCAATATGATGCGAGCCTCTTCATTCGTGTCTAGTGATGGTAGCAGAATGATTGATATCACCCAACATATTACTTGTAATTCATTTGGAGTAGTTTATTATGCCATTTGTCCCTGTACCAAGATATATGTCGGCATGACCTCTAGACCCTTGAAAATTCGGGTCAGAGAACATTACAGGGACATAAAAAATGCTCGGAAGATCGAAGATTATACAATTTTGAAACCTATACCTAAACACTTCAAAATTCATCATGACTCTAATCCAAAATTACTTAAAGTAATGGGTATAGACAACGTTTTTGTAGATCAAAGGGGAGGTGACTGGAAGAAGAAATTAGCCCAGGTAGAGACCCAATGGATCTACAAAATAGGATCCTTACAACCAGAGGGACTTAATGAGGTTCTGAGCTTTGCCCCCTTTCTTTAGTCATTTTTAGTGGTTTTATGTTCATGGTTTTATTCTAATTGTTTCATTATTTTTTCATGAAAATATTAATACACCTTATATACGTGATCACTTTGGTGTGGATACAGCAGAAGCCTTAGCTGTATATGAAACCTCACAGCCGAGAGTGACAAGATGATGAAGTTCCCTTTCTGAATCCAGTTATGGAATGGACGGAGTGAACTTTTATTAACCCAAGCTCTCCCGCAGGATGTACTGAGAGGAATATGAATAAATTACAACAGACATCTGTGGGACTTTTTAAATCTTTAATCGCTCTATCTGCACCTATTACCATAGATATAGTATATATTAAGGTTTTCTCTCTTAGTTTATGGATACTCTGTTAGTGGATTAGCATGCTTGTAAATAGGGGAGATGGTTTATATTGGATCTATGGATATTATATTCTATTTGGATTGTGGCCGTTTATACCACAGCTTATTTGGTGATGGTTAACATAATTATGTATATTTATTTTTTGTTTGGGATTTGTACAACATGACTTAGTGGTATTTTACAAATGCTATCATGTGGGTCAATCTAATATCTGTGTGTATATATATATATATATATCCCTTTACCATTTGTTTAACTTAGTAATGCCCTCTAAGGTAACATATTTATACATTCGCTCACCCAATATGCACGTATGCACTTTAAACAATCCATTATAATTCACTAGATGATCTTGGTGACTTATATACGTCTCTATTTTGGAGGCGTTTCATCATTAAGGGCTTCCAGTAAAGTATCGGTTGGACATGTTCGTCAGGCTGGTTGATACCGCCCTTCTGTCCTGACACGTCTGATGAAGGTGCGGCTAAACAGCTGATGACGCAGTCTTGTGATGCTGTGCGTTACCTTGGAGACTCGTCAAGCCGGGTTCGCTGCCGCCTCTTCCCCGTCCTGACGTGTCGGATGGGGGAGTGGCCGCGCGTCTGGTGGAGGCGTCTCTGAGATGCGTCACATGCTGGAAGCGGTACTGTTTCATCCACATGTGGGAGATTAAACAGGTAATCTTGCAACTGGGAAACGTATACAAGGGCATATTAGCTATCTTTCCACATCTACATACCCCCCAAGACGAAGCTAACGCGAAACGCGCGTCGGGGAACCCAAGCTCCATTATAAGGTCGTATATGTTTCACTTATGTATTTGTATCTGCATTCATTATAGCCATGCCTAAGCAAGTGGAGATTCTCAGGATTTTTGCACTATAGCACTTTATTTAATGATGTCTGCAACCTCCTTGCTATATATCTCCTTTTCCATTTATATTTTTGCTCATTAGCAACTGGGTTGGCCACTATATGCCATGTAAGGATTTTTTGCATATAAGGTCATTTTAGGCCCATGTGTATATGTCCCTCTGAGCACAGTGTGATACTTTGAATGAAATTTCTATCTTTTGGATTTATACCAATATACTTGTCAATTTGTGCATTTGCACTGTGTACTGCAGGAATATACAGTACAGACCAAAAGTTTGGACACACCTTCTCATTCAACGATTTTTCTGTATTTTCATGATTGTGAAAATTGTAGAATCACACTGAATACATCAAAACTATGAATTAACACATGTGGAATTATACATTACACTTTACAAAAAAGTGTGAAACAACTGAAAATATGTCTTATATTCTAGGTTCTTCAAAGTAGCCATCTTTTGCTTTGATTACTGCTTTGCGCGCAGAAAAGGTGAACGGATGGACTCTACATGCCTGGTTCCCACCGTGAAGCATGGAGGAGGAGGTGTGATGATGTGGGGGTGCTTTGCTGGTGACACTGTTGGGGATGTATTCAAAATTGAAGGCATACTGAACCAGCATGGCTACCACAGCATCTTGCAGCAGCATGCTATTCCATCCGGTTTGCGTTTAGTTGGACCATCATTTATTTTTCAACAGGACAATGACCCCAAACACACCTCCAGGCTGTGTAAGGGCTATTTGACCAAGAAGGAGAGTGTTGGGGTGCTATGCCAGATGACCTGGCCTCCACAGTCACCAGACCTGAACCCAAGCAAGATGGTTTGGGGTGAGCTGGACCGCTCACCGCATCAATTTTGAATAATCCCCAACAGTGTCACCTGCAAAGCACCCCCACACCATCACACCTCCTCCTCCATGCTTCACGGTGGGAACTAGGCATGTAGAGTCCATCCGTTTACCTTTTCTGCGTGCAAAGCAGTAATCAAAGCAAAAGATGGCTACTTTGAAGAACCTAGAATATAAGACATATTTTCAGTTGTTTCACACTTTTTTGTAAAGTGTAATGTATAATTCCACATGTGTTAATTCATAGTTTTGATGCCTTCAGTGTGAATGTACAATTTTCATAGTCATGAAAATACAGAAGAATCTTTGAATGAGAAGGTGTGTCCAAACTTTTGGTCTGTACTGTATATATCTGGGCAATTGAACAATACTGTGGAGACTGGCTAGTATTCACATATACATACTTATGGAGCATATTGGACATACATCGCATTTTTAAGTGTTTTTTGTGAGTTTTGTGATCTGTTTTCAAATAAAGTGTTAATTTTATGGCTACATGCTTCCAGTGCTTTTTGGATTTCTCTTTTATTTAAGTTGTGAAAAAAAATTCTAAAGTTTGCTAAAAAAACAAAAAAAAAATGCGCCATTTTCCGAGACCCGTAGAGTCTCCATTTTTCATGATCTGGGGTCGGGTGAGGGCTTATTTTTTGCATGTCAAACTGACATTTTTAATGACACCACATTGCAGATTTGTTCTTTTGATCGCCCATTATTGCATTTTAATGCAATGTTGCGGCGACCAAAAAAACGTAATTCTGGTCTTTTGATTTTTTTTCTCGCTACAACATTTAGAGATCAGATTAATTCATTTTTTTATTGACAGATCGGGCAATTCTGAACTCGGCGATACCAAATATGTGTAGGTTTGATTTTTTATTGTTTTATTTTGATTGGGGCGAAAGGGGGATGATTTAAACTTTTATGTTTTTTTATTTTTTTTAATTTTTAAACACTTTTTTCTTTTTACTTTTGGCATGCTTCAATAGCCTCCAAAGGAGGCTAGTAGCTGCCATAGCACGATCGCCTCTGCTACATACAGGTGATGCATAGATCACCTCTACGTAGTAGAATTACTACATTGCTATGAACACCGACCACAGGGTGGTGCTCATAGCAATCTGCCATCAACAACCATAGAGGTCTCGAGGAGACCTCAGGTTGTTATGGCAACGCGTCGCTGACCCCCTATCACGTGACGGGGTCGGTGATGCGCTCATTTCCGGCCGTGCATCGGAAGCTCTAGTTAAATGCCCGCTGTCAGCATTTGACAGCAGGATTTAACTAGTTAATAAGCGCGGGCAGAACGCAATTCCACTCGCGCCTATTGCAGGCACATGTCAGCTGTTTATAACAGCTGACATGTTGTGGCTTTGAGGTGGGCTCACCACCGGAGCCCACCTCAAAGCGGGGTACACTGACAGCTGACGTACTATTCCATCAGCTGGCAGTAAGGGGTTATTATGCTTGGATAAATCACTCTGTGTACAACCAGATTCTTTAGCAATGACCTTTTATAGCTTAGCTTCCTTGTGGAGTGTGTCAATGACTACCTTATGGATATCTGTCAAGTCAGCAGTCTTCCTCATGATTGTGGAGCCTACTGAAACAGACTGGGGACCTGTTTAAATGCTTAGGTAGCCATTGTAGATGTTTCTTGCTAATTATTCTAACTTACTGAGATATTGACTTTTGGGTTTTCATTGGCTGTAAGTCTTAATCATCAACATTAGCAGAAATAAACACTTGAAATAGATCACTCTGTACTGACTCTATATAATATATGAGTTTCACTTTTTGCATTAAAGAACTGAAATAAATGAACTTTTTCATGACATTGTAATTTTGTGAGAAGCACCTGCATATAACACTATAAGGTCTCCTAGGACTGTTTCGAATGCCTTTCAAACTCTGTATAGAGGACCTGTCACCAAATTTTTCATGTTGAGCAAATGATTGCACAGTTAAATAAAACACTTTTATTTTTTAATTTCTACTCTCCTTTTTGGAGATATTATCAAAGTATTTAGCACCTATTGGTACCTAATTAGTTAAATTTAGTTATCTCCAAGTGAGTGTTTTCACTTAGGACATGTATTTCTTCTCCTTGTATGAGTTGCTATCTAAAATAAAAACCCACTTTGATTTAACAAAAAGTAACTCATTTGGTGCCAAATAATTTGATTGAGAGTAGGATTCATATTTATCCTGACTTTATTGTGGATATTCTACATATATTCTCTTCTGCTTTGCAAGATGGAGTTTGAGCCAGTGAGTGTGCATGTGATAACAGAGGTCCCTCAGGAATGTCTTTGTCTAACAGAATACATAGCGAAGTAAGAGAAAACAAAATTAAGTGAGAGACACACCTAAAATATTCAGCTGGGTATAGACAGAATCACCTTTAGCCAATGAGATGTACTGTATGTATGTTAATGCCAGTACATATTTAGAGATAAGCTGAGCCAATTATATTGTTACCATGCATGAATACTAGTAACCTATATAAGTTGATGTTATGAGGTAATAAAGAGAGTTCTGATTTGTTGCTTAATGTATCAGAGTGGCAACTAGTAAAAACAAAAGCAGTGAACTGACAAGTGAATCACAAAAAAGTTAAATGTAGTTATGAGATTGAGAATAGTATTAAGTTACTTACCGGTAACGGTATTTTTCGGAAGACCATGACAGCACCACGAGAGAGGGGATCCGCCCTTCGGGAACAGGAAACCTACAGATACAAAAAGGGCGGCTCCCTCACACGCATCAGTTGGATTACAGAGCCGAGAGGACCTTGTCATGTGTGCATTGCCACGAAGATCGTCGCGGTTGCACATTTTGACTTCTCACAGCTGAGCTGCTGTTTCTTTGTGTTTGGCAGCTAGGGAGTTAATTCTGTCTGTGCTCGGTGCTGGGACTGGGTGCAGTTTCTCCCGGCTGCAATTGATTATTTGTTGATTGGTTTCCTTTAAATTCCTGGTTGTCTGCTTGGGGAGTTGCCAGTGAAACCTTCATGCAGACCACAGATAGGAATGAATCTGTATAGACTTTAGTTGTGAGCTCCTTAGTTGTTCTGAGCTCAACTTGGTTAGAGTTTATTTCCCAGACCATTTATGTTCCTTTGGTGTTTGAGTGTGTATGCAAGCGAGTGTTATCCTGTCTGTCTTATATGTCTAATCTGTGTATTTAGCTGAGATCAGCCCATATCCCTTTGGTGGTAGTCAGGATCCTTCTTAGGACTGATTACAGGGTTCAGGGTCTGATAGGAGACAGGGTTAGGTTGGAGACTTGGACCTCTGAACCATTATCAGTACCTCCAAGGTGAGGGATTAGTTAGGACCCCAGTTTAGGGTCAGGTTAGATCCCGGTCCACCTCTTTCCTGTTTCAGCTCATCAAGTCCTCAAGATTAACCCTGAGTTCAGCAGATATCGTGTCAGGTAAATCTATTCTATACTTATATGCTGATGTTGCTATACTAGTTGTTGTATAGAGTGTTGTTCCTGTATTAATAGTTTACTGACATTGTATACATATCATTAGACAGCGTGACATTTTCACTGGCCATAAAAATTATCTCCAGTTACCATGGATCCAGTAGCCCAGCTGGCTCTGCAGTTGCAGGGATTATCCATGGAGCTGACGGACATTAAGTCCAAAGTTTTGTCTCCCTGGAGCAAACCAGAGTTGAACCTAAAGTAGCTCTCCCGGACAGGTTCACTGGTGGGCGAGACAAATTTTTCACCTTCCGGGAGGCATGTAAATTGTATTTTCGGCTTCGGCCTCGATCATCAGGGAGTGAGGAGCAGAGAGCGGGAATTGTTATCTCACTTCTGCAAGGGGACCCTCAATCCTGGGCATTTTCCCTTCCTCCGGGATCCCCGGCTCTACTGTCTGTAGATCAATTTTTTACTGCCCTGGGATTGGTATATGATGACCCAGATCGGGTCTCTCTTGCTGAGACAAAATTACGTAAGATACAGCAGGGAGATCGTCCGGCAGAGGAATTTGCTTCTGAGTTTCGTAGATGGGCCACAGATACTCAGTGGAATGACCCAGCTCTTAGGAGCCAGTTTTGTCATGGGCTTTCTGATAAATTAAAAGACGTTTTGGCTCAGTATGAGTCTCCTCCTTCTCTGGAGGCTGCTATGGCCTTAGCTATCCTTTTTTGATAGACGGCTTCGGGAGAGGGGTGAGGTAACCCCACTCCCTGTTGTTTCTCCACCTACCACTAAAGTCCCTTATGTTGAGGTTCCCTTGTCTGTTCGGATGAGCCTATGCAGTTGGGAGGGACATCATTTCGTAGGAGGGGATTGGCGGTACGCCGCAGGACTAGAAGATGTTTTTTCTGCGGGAAAGAGGGACATTTTGTTGGAGAATGTCCATCCCGTGCCTTGTTGAGCCAAAAGTCGCCGGAAAACTGTTAATCCCAGGTTGTGTGGTGGACGACAACCTGGGAGTATGTATTTCATCCGCCAGTTCTTCTCAGTTCCTTGTACCAGTGGAGGTGGTAGTTGGTACGAGAGTGGAGAGATTGTCTGTTCTTCTTGATTGTGGTTCCGGGGCTAATCTGGTTGACGCTCAGTTTGCTCAGGCTCAAGGTATGCATCTGAGTGTATTGGTCAAACCGATCCCTATATTCTCCATTGACGCCAGGCCTCTCGGCCAAGGTAGCTTTGTTCATGAGGTTCATAACATTGACCTTCGGATAGGGGCAATACATAGGGAACAATTATCTTGTTATGTGTTGGAGGGTCTACCTACTCCCATTGTGTTGGGACTTCCTTGGTTGGTTAAACATAACCCTGTGATTAATTGGCAGTCCAGAGAAATAAGCCAATGGGGTGAGTTTTGCAAAAGCAACTGCATGAACACAGTCATCAGTGCGGTCGTGCCTAGTACATTGCCTCCTTTTTTGGAGGATTTTGGGGATGTTTTCTCTGAGGAGGGGTGTCAGGAGTTGCCTCCTCATCGCGTGTATGACTGCTCTATTAATCTCCTTCCTGATGCTAAGTTGCCTAAAGCTAGGTTGTATAATCTTTCTGGTCCTGAGAGGCAGGCTATGAAAGATTATATTTCTGAAAGTCTGGCCAAAGGGCATATTAGACCTTCATCTTCCCCAGTAGCCGCGGGGTTCTTCTTTGTGAAGAAGAAAGATGGAGGCCTACGCCCTTGCTTGGATTTCCGCGAACTTAATCGGATTACTGTTCGAGATCCGTATCCACTCCCTCTTATTCCTGATCTCTTCAATCAAATTGTTGGCACCAAATGGTTTTCTAAATTGGATCTCAGGGGGGCGTATAATCTGATTAGGATAAAAGAGGGAGATGAGTGGAAAACGGCGTTTAACACGCCGGAGGGACATTATGAGAACCTATTCATGCCTTTTGGTCTGACTACTGCACCAGCAGTATTCCAACATTTTGTTAATGACATTTTTCGTCACCTTGTGGGGCTGTTTGTGGTTGTATATTTGGATGACATTTTAATTTACTCGCCAGATCTTGTGTCTCATCAGGAGCATGTGAGACAGGTGTTGCAGATCTTGCGAGACAATAAACTATACGCCAAACTGGAGAAGTGTGTATTTGCCGTACAGGAACTTCAGTTTTTGGGTTTTTTGGTGTCAGCCTCCGGTTTCCGTATGGACCCTGAAAAGGTGAGAGCAGTGCTTGAATGGGATCAGCCAGGGGATCTTAAGGCTCTGCAGCGTTTTTTGGGGTTTGCTAACTACTACCGGAGATTTATTTGTAATTTCTCATCTGTCGTCAAACCTCTCACTGACATGACAAGAAAAGGGACGGATTTTTCTAAATGGTCGGACAAAGCTTGCCAAGCCTTTTCCTCTTTGAAGAAATGTTTTGCTTCGGCACCCGTTCTCATCCAACCAGATGCATCTCAGCCGTTCATTGTGGAGGTGGATGCGTCTGACGTAGGGGTGGGTGCTATATTGTCCCAGGGTCCGTCCCTGGTAAATGGCATCCGTGCGCTTTCTTTTCTAAGAAATTGTCGTCCGCCGAAAGGAATTATGATATCGGCAATAGGGAACTTTTGGCCATTAAGTTAGCTTTTGAAGAATGGCGTCACTTTTTGGAGGGGCAGTCCACCCGGTTACCGTTATTACTGATCACAAGAACCTGTTGTATTTGGAATCCGCTAAGCGGCTGAATTCCAGACAAGCTCGATGGTCGTTGTTTTTTACCAGGTTTAATTTTGTCGTCACTTATCGCCCGGGGTCTAAGAATGTAAAGGCTGATGCCTTGTCTCGCAGTTTCCCAGGGGCCGGGAAAATGGATGACCCGAGTCCTATCCTTCAGGAGGAGGTGGTAGTGTCGGCTGTATTTTCTGAGCTTGAGGAGGAGGTGTTAGAGGCTCAGGGGGACGCCCCTGCAGGACCTCCAGGGAGACTGTTTGTCCCAAATCTGTTGAGACAAAAGGTTATTGAGGCACATCATAATTCTGCTCTAGCAGGACATCCAGGGAGTAAGGCTACTTTAGATCTCCTTTCTCGCCGGTTTTGGTGGCCTAATGCTAATAAAGATGTTATAACTTTTGTCGCGTCATGTGGGGTGTGTGCTCGCTCTAAAACCCCTCATACCCGTCCGTCTGGGACCCTTTTACCCTTGAAACTTCCGGAGCGTCCATGGACTCATTTATCTATGGACTTCATTACGGACCTTCCTCCGTCGTCAGGGAATACTGTCATACTGGTGGTTGTTGACAGGTTCAGTAAGATGGCACATTTCGTTGCTCTTCCTGCACTCCCTAATGCTAAAACTCTGGCGCAGGTGTTCATTAGGGAGATCGTTAGACTTCATGGGTTGCCTTCTGATGTGGTGTCAGATAGGGGGTCTCAGTTTGTGTCCAAATTTTGGAGGGCATTTTGTTTACGTCGGGGGATGCAATTGTCATTTTCCTCGGCTTTTCATCCGCAGACCAATGGTCAGACAGAGCGTCTGAATCAGAGCTTAGAGACATATCTCCGGTGTTTTGTCTCAGAGAACCAAGAGGACTGGTCTTCTTTCTTGCCTCTGGCAGAGTTCGCTCTTAACAACAGGCGGAGCAAGTCCACTGGTAAGTACCCGTTTTTTGGGGCATATGGTTTCCATCCCCAGTTTTGTACTTTCAATGGGGGGGGCCCTTCTGGGGTTCCTGAGGAGGAGCGTTTCTCGTCGTCACTTGCTTCTGTGTGGAGAGGTGTATTGAATAATCTGAGTGCGATGGGGAACCGTTACAAACGTATGGCTGATAGGAGGAGAGTTTCTGGTCCAGATCTGAATGTGAACGATCTGGTATGGTTGTCTACCAGGAATATAAAACTTAAAGTGCCCTCCTGGAAACTGGGTCCCAGATTCATCGGGCCGTACAGGATCAGTTCCATAATTAATCCTGTGGCATTTCGTCTGACCTCCCTCCTACGTTTAAAATTCATAATGTGTTCCACAAGTCATTACTTAAAAGGTATGTGGCACCAGTCATACCGTCACCTCTACCTCCTCCTCCTGTGTTGGTCAATGGTAACTTGGAATTTCAAGTATCAAAGATCATTGACTCACGTCTGAATCGCCGGTCCCTTCAGTACTTGGTGCATTGGAAGGGGTATGGTCCAGAGGAGAGGACGTGGGTCCCTGCGTCTGATGTTAACGCAGATCGTTTGGTTCGGACCTTCCACAGAACTCACCCGGGCAGGCCTGGCCCTGAGGGTCCGGAGGCCCCTCGTAGAAGGGGGGGTACTGTCATGTGTGCATTGCCACGAAGATCGTCGCGGTTGCACATTTTGACTTCTCACAGCTGAGCTGCTGTTTCTTTGTGTTTGGCAGCTAGGGAGTTAATTCTGTCTGTGCTCGGTGCTGGGACTGGGTGCAGTTTCTCCCGGCTGCAATTGATTATTTGTTGATTGGTTTCCTTTAAATTCCTGGTTGTCTGCTTGGGGAGTTGCCAGTGAAACCTTCATGCAGACCACAGATAGGAATGAATCTGTATAGACTTTAGTTGTGAGCTCCTTAGTTGTTCTGAGCTCAACTTGGTTAGAGTTTATTTCCCAGACCATTTATGTTCCTTTGGTGTTTGAGTGTGTATGCAAGCGAGTGTTATCCTGTCTGTCTTATATGTCTAATCTGTGTATTTAGCTGAGATCAGCCCATATCCCTTTGGTGGTAGTCAGGATCCTTCTTAGGACTGATTACAGGGTTCAGGGTCTGATAGGAGACAGGGTTAGGTTGGAGACTTGGACCTCTGAACCATTATCAGTACCTCCAAGGTGAGGGATTAGTTAGGACCCCAGTTTAGGGTCAGGTTAGATCCCGGTCCACCTCTTTCCTGTTTCAGCTCATCAAGTCCTCAAGATTAACCCTGAGTTCAGCAGATATCGTGTCAGGTAAATCTATTCTATACTTATATGCTGATGTTGCTATACTAGTTGTTGTATAGAGTGTTGTTCCTGTATTAATAGTTTACTGACATTGTATACATATCATTAGACAGCGTGACAGACCTCCATGGTTAATGACACATAAATTATATACAAACTCTAAACAACCTAGTCTATGTGGACTTTATAATTAAAGGGAGTGTTCGATACACGTGCAAGGGAGGGAACTAAGGGTGCTGTCATGGTCTTCCGAAAAATACCGTTACCGGTAAGTAACTTAATACTTTATTCGGACTACCATGACAGCACCACGAGAGAATTACAGAGATGTAACACTATTCTAGGGAGGGACTACAGCCTGCAGCACCCTTAACCCGAAGGAGAGATCCGAGGAGGCACCCATGTCTAATCTATAATGATTAAAAAAGGTGCTAGGAGAAGACCATGTGGCCGCCTTACATATTTGGTCGATGGATACTCCAGATCTTTCCGCCCAAGAAGTTGCCATGGCTCGAGTGGAATGCGCCCTCAGATTCTGTGGAGCCGGACCGACACCTGCTGAGTAAGCTAGAGAAATAGCCTCCCTAATCCACCTTGCTAATGTGCATTTGGAAACTCTAAAGCCCTTCCTCTCACCCTGAAAACATATAAACAAGGCGCTGCCCTTCTTCCATGGATCAGTGACTGACAAATAATGTAATAAACACCTCCTGACATCTAGGGTATGGAGTTTCTCCTCTTTCTGGTTAGTGGGGTTAGGAAGGAAGGAGGGGAGGACTATTTCCTGTGTTCTATGGAACCTAGAGGCAAGTTTGGGTAAATAGGCAGGGTCCGGTCTAATTATTACCCTGTCTTCCATAATCTGTGTGTAAGGAGGGTCCCTAGAGAGAGATTGTATATCTCCTATCCTTCGCGCAGACGTGATGGCTACCAAGAAGGCTAACTTGAGAGACAGATTTTTAATTGTGGCGGACACCATAGGTTCAAACGGAGCCTGTCAAAGCCGTAAGGACTAGGTTTAAGTCCCATGGTGCATACCTTGTTCTTTGTATAGGCCTCGTTCTATCTGCCGCTTTGATAAATCTGGATATCCAGTAATTTTTTGCAATCTCGCAGTTAAACAAGGCACTCGAGGGCTGATACCTGTACTTTCAGGGTACTAGTGGCTAGACCTAGATCTAACCCTTTCTGCAGGAATTCTAAAATCTGCCCTATAGGGATTTCCCCCTCAGTCCCGAGGATAGCAGTGGCTAGAAATGTTTCCCAGGTCTTAGCGTAAATTTTTGTTGTGACTATCTTCCTGCTATTAAGCAGGGTATTAATGAGATTGTCAGAGAACCCCTTATCTTTTAATAATGACCTTTCAAACTCCACGCCGTTAGATGGAGTCCGGCTATTTGTGGATGATTGACTGGGCCCTGGAAGAGAAGGTCCGGAAGATTTGGAAGAACCCAGGGGTCGCAGAGTGACATTTTCCTCAGCCATGAAAATCAGGCCCTTCTGGGCCAGAATGGGGCAATCAGTATGATTCTTGCTCTGTCCTCCCTGATCTTCCTTATTACTAAGGGTAACAGGGCTAGTGGGGGAAAAGCATAGGCCAGGCCAAAGTTCAATTTTGTCAGGAAAGCGTCCACAACTTAGAGGCCTCTCTGACGGATCTAGCGAACAGAATTTTTCCACCTTCCTGTTTCGTCTGGTAGCAAAGAGGTCCACCCCTGGCTGACCCCAGAAACTGACAATCTGTGTTAAAATGGCTGTATTTAGACACCACTCTCCCTGCCTTAGCATGTTGCGGCTTAGAAAGTCTGCTGTGGTGTTGTCTTTTCCCCTTATATGTAGCGCCGTCAGTGATAGAAAATGTCTCTCTGGTGTTTGAAAAATGCGTTCCGCCACTGTCATCAGGGCTTCGGACCGGGTTCCACCTTGGTGGTTGATATATGCCACTGTTACCCGGTTGTCTGAGAGGATTCTGACGTGATGACCCTGCAGGTATATAAGCAGTTCTTTAACCCCTTCATGACCCAGCCTATTTTGACCTAAATGACCTGGCCATTTTTTGCAATTCTGACCAGTGTCCCTTTATGAGGTAATAACTCAGGAACGTTTCAACGGATCCTAGCGATTCTGAGATTGTTTTTCGTGACATATTGGGCTTCATGTTAGTGGTAAATTTAGGTCGATAATTTTTGCGTTTATTTGTGAAAAAAATGGAACTTTGGCCAAAATTTTGAAAATTTCGCAATTTTCAAATTTTGAATTTTTATTCTGTTAAACCAGAGAGTTATGTGACACAAAATAGTTAATAAATAACATTTCCCACATGTCTACTTTACATCAGCACAATTTTGGGAACAACGTTTTTTTTTTGTTAGGAAGTTATAAGGGTTAAAAGTTGACCAGCGATTTCTCATTTTTACAGCAAAATTTACAAAACCATTTTTTTTAGGGACCACCTCACATTTGAAGTCACTTTGAGGGGTCTATATGGCAGAAAATACCCAAAAGTGACACCATTATAAAAACTGCACCCCTCAAGCTACTCAAAACTACATTCAAGAAGATTATTAACCCTTCAGGTGCTTCACAGGAACTAAAGCAACGTGGAAGGAAAAAAATGGACATTTTAATTTTTCCAACAAAATTTTTCTTTTAGCATCAATTTTTTTATTTTTGCATGGGCAACAGGATAAAATGGACCCTAAAACTTGTTGGGCAATTTCTCCTGAGTACACAGATACCTCATATGTGGTCATAAACCACTGTTTGGGCGCACGGCAAGGCTCAGAAGGGAAGGAGCGCCATTTGACTTTTTGAATAGAAAATATGCTGGAATATTTAGCGGTTGCCATGTAGCATTTGGAGAGTCCCTGTGTGCCTAAACATTGGAGCTCCCCCACAAGTGACCCCATTTTGGAAACTAGACCCCCCCAAGGAACTTATCTAGATGCAGAGTGAGCACTTTGAACCCCCAGGTGCTTCACAAATTGATCCATAAAAAAAAGAAAGTACTTATTTTTTCACAAAAATTTTCTTTTAGCCTCAGTTTTTTCATTTTCACATGGGCAACAGGATAAAATGGATCCTAAAATTTGTTGGGCAATTTCTCCTGAGTACAAAGATACCTCATATGTGGTCATAAACCACTGTTTGGGCGCACGGCAGGGCTCAGAAGGGAAGGAGCGCCATTTGACTTTTTGAATGGAAAATATGCTGGAATATTTAGCGGTTGCCATGTCGCATTTGGAGAGTCCCTGTGTGCCTAAACATTGGAGCTCCCCACAAGTGACCCCATTTTGGAAACTAGACCCCCCAAGGAACTTATCTAGATGCAGAGTAAGCACTTTGAACCCCCAGGTGCTTCACAAATTGATCCGTAAAAAAAGAAAGTACTTTTTTTTTCACAAAAATTTTCTTTTAGCCTCAGTTTTTTCATTTTCACATGGGCAACAGTATAAAATGGATCCTAAAATTTGTTGGGCAATTTCTCCTGAGTACACCGATACCTCATATGTGGTCATAAACCACTGTTTGGGCGCACGGCAGGGCTCAGAAGGGAAGGAGCGCCATTTGACTTTTTGAATGGAAAATATGCTGGAATATTTAGCGGATGCCATGTCGCATTTGGAGAGTCCCTGTGTGCCGAAACATTGGAGCTCCCCCACAAGTGACCCCATTTTGGAAACTAGACCCCCAAGGAACTTATCTAGATGCATAGTGAGCACTTTGAACCCCCAAGTGCTTCACAAATTGATCCGTAAAAAAAAGAAAGTACTTTTTTTTTCACAAAAATGTTCTTTTAGCCTCAGTTTTTTCATTTTCACATGGGCAACAGTATAAATTGGATCCAAAAATTTGTTGGGCAATTTCTCCTGAGTACACAGATACCTCATATGTGGTCATAAACCACTGTTTGGGCGCACGGCAGGGCTCAGAAGGGAAGGAGCGCCATTTGACTTTTTGAATGGAAAATAAGCTCCAGTCGTTAGCGGACACCATGTCATGTTTGGAGAGCCCCTGTATGCCTAAACTTTGGAGCTCCCCACAAATGACCCCATTTTGGAAACTAGACCCCCTAAGAAACTTATGCAGATGCACAGTAAGCACTTTGAACCCCAGGTGCTTCACAAAAGTTTATAACGCAGAGCCGTGAAAATAAAAAATCATTTTTTTTTCTCAAAAAATGATTATTTAGCCCCATATTTTTTATTTTCACAATGGTTACAGGAGAAATTAGACCGCAAAAGTTGTTGTCTAATTTGTCCTAAGTACGTTAGTACCTCACATGTGGGGGAGAACCACTGTTTGGGCACACGTCAGGGCTTGGAAGGGATGTAGTGACGCTTTGAAATGTCGACTTGATGGAATGGTCTGCGGGCGGGCAGAGCCCCTGATGTGCCTAAACAGTAGAAACCCCCCACAAGTGACCACATTTTGTAAACTAGACCCCTCAAGGAACTTAACTAGATGTGTGGTGAGCACCTTGAACCCCCACGTGCTTCACAGAAGTTTGTAATGCAGAGCCGTGAAAATAAAAAATCATTTTTTTCCTCAAAAACTGATTTTTTTAACCCGCAATTTTTTATTTTCACAATGGTAACAGGAGAAATTGGACCACAAAAGTTGTTGTACAGTTTGTTCTGAGTACACTGGTACCCCATATGTGGGGGGAACTACTGTTTTGGCGCATGGGAGAGCACAGAAGGGAAGGAGCGCCATTTTGGAATGCAGACTTGATGGAATGTTCTGTGGGCGTAATGTTGCGTTTGCCGAGCCCCTGATGTGCCTAAACAGTAGAAACCCCCCACAAGTGACCCCATTTTGGAAACTAGACCCCCCAAGGAGCTTATCTAGATGTGTAGTGAGCACTTTGAACCCCCAAGGGCTACACAGAAGTTTATAACGCTGGACCATGAAAATAAAAAAATCATATTTTTTCCACAAAAATAACTTTTTTAGTCCCCAATTTTTTTATTTTCCCAAGGGTAACAGGAGAAATTAGACCTCAAAAGTTGTTGTCCAATTTGTCCTGAGTACGCTGATATCCCATATGTGGGAGAAAACTACTGTATGGGCACACTTCGGGGCTCGGAAGGGAAGTAGTGACGTTTTGAAATGCCGACTTGATGGAATGGTCTGCGGGCGTCATGTTACGTTTGCAGAGTCCCTGATGTGCCTAAACAGTATAAACTCCCCACAAGTGACCCCATTTTGGAAACTAGACCCCGCAAGGAACTTATCTAGATGTGTGGTGAGCACTTTGAACCCCCAAGTTCTTCACAGAAGTTTATAACGCAGAGCCGTGAAAATAAAAAATCATTTTTTTTCCACAAAAATAACTTTTTTAGTCCCCAATTTTTTTTCCCAACAGTAACAGGAGAAATTAGACCCCCAAAGTTGTTGTGCAATTTTTCCCGAGTACGCTGATACCCCATATGTGGGGGTAAACCACTGTTTGGGCACATGTCGGGGCTTGGAATAAAGGGAGCACTGTTTGACTTTTTGAACGCAAAATTTGCAGGAATCAATGTTGGCGCCATGTCGCGTATGGAGACCCCCTGATGTACCTAAATAGTGGAAACCCCTCAATTCTAACTCCAACCCATCTAACGGACTGCCATAATGCAATATGAACCCAGCCGTGCACACGTTGCGGATTCACTTGCGGATTTTTCTAAAATCCGCAGGTAAAACGACCTGCCTTTTACCTGCGTATTTAGCGCGGATTTGCTGCGGTTTTTCTCTGCGGTTTTACGCCTATAATGGAATAGGTGTAAAATCGCTGCGGAATCCGCACAAAGAATTGACATGCTGCGGATTTAAAACCGCAGCAAATCTGCGCTGAAAAATCTGCAGCATGTGCACAGCGTTTTTTTTTTTACCATTTATTTGCATTGTACTGTACATGGTTTCTGGATCTGCTGTGAATCCGTAGCGCCAAATCCACTGCGGATCCGCAGCGAAATCAGCTGCGGATCAGCAGCGAAATCAGCTGCGGATTAGCAGCGAAATCCGCTGCGGATCAGCAGCGAAATCAGCTGCGGATCAGCAGCGAAATCAGCTGCGGATCAGCAGCGAAATCCGCTGCGGATCAGCAGCGAAATCCGCTGCGGATCAGCAGCGAAATCAGCTGCGGATCAGCAGCGAAATCATCTGCGGATCCGCAGCAAAATCCGCAATGTGTGCACAGGGCCTAATAGGAAAAAAAAAAAATTCTTTATTATTTGTCCCTACCTATGACAGGGGGGGTTCACTTACTTTTTTTTATTTTGATCACTGTGACAGTTTATCACAGTGATCAAATTTAAATTTTTTGACTATGCAGGGCGCACTGCGCATGCGCCGGCCGGCGGGCGCTCTGCGCATGCGCTCGCCATTTTCCAAGGTGGCGGCGCCCATGAAGAATCCCGGGCAGCCGCCGGGAAGGATCCAGGGACATCGGTGGACCGGGAGAGGTGAGTATGGGGGTCGGAAGTGAGGGGGGGGGATCGGAAGGTGGGGGCAGCGGAGGCCAGGACGAGGGGAGCTTTTAGTGACGGCGGTGACCGACCGCTGCCATCTTTCGGTGGCGGCGGCCGATCGCCGCCGTGAATCCGTGTGGGGGGGTCAGGGCTCGGTGTCCAGCCATGGCAGATGCTATTGCAGCATCGGCCATGGCTGGATTGTAATATTTCACCAATAATATTGGTGAAATATTACAGATTGCTCTGATTGGCTGTTTCACTTTTAACAGCCAATCAGAGCGATCGTGGCCACGGGGGGGTTAAGCCAACCCCCCTGTGGTGAAGCACAAAGGGTCCTGTGCCGGCGGGTCGGGTGACCTTTCAGTGACCCCGGTCACCCGGCCCGCAGGGACGCGATCCTTTCATGACGCCACATAGGCGTTATGGGTCGGATTGGCACTGACTTTCATGACGCCTACGTGGCGTCATAGGTTGGGAAGGGGTTAATTGACAATTCTACAGCCGATAGTTCTTTAAAGTTAGAGGAGCTCTCTATCAGGGGGTCCCACTGCCCTTGGACCATGATCTCCCCCATACAGGCCCCCCAACCTGAGGGACTGGCGTCTGTGGTTACAACCCGTGATATGTGATTTTCCCAGGGAACCCCAATTGATACGTTAATGTTGTTACTCCACCAAGCAAAAGATTTTATTGTAGCAGGCCATAAAGTTATCTTCCTATCTAGCGAGCCTAGGACCCTTTCATTATCCAGAATATCCCTCTGAAGGGTTCTGGTGTGAAGCTGAACCCATCTTACAGCTGGGATGCAAGCTGTTAAAGAGCCTACAAGGGACATGGCATGTCTAAGAGTCATAGTTGGTCTATTTACTGCTCGAACCACCTGCTGACGAATTTGGACAATCTTGCTGGCTGGAAGACGACATTCCTGAGCCTCCGAGTCTAAGATTAGTCCCAGAAACTGCTGGACTCTCAAGGCTTGTAAACGGGACTTTTCCTGATTTATCAACCAACCTAAGCGTTCTAGAATGGATATGGTTTTGTCCAACTGGGAGCGGCAATGGTCAGCTGAGGTTCCAATAATTAGGAAATCATCTAAGTATGGTACAATCAGGATGTCATACTCTCTTAGATGGGCCATCACTTCAGAGACCAACTTCGTGAATACCCTTGGAGCCATTGAGAGCCCAAAGGGTAAAGCTTTATATTGAAAGTGACGGATTACTCCACTCATGGAAACCGCCACCCACAAAAACCGTTGGTGGGCCGCCCAAATAGGCACATGGTAGTACGCATCTTTTAAATCTAAAACCACCATAAAACAGTTTTGAAACAACAACTTTATAGCTGACCCCACTGTTTCCATTTTAAAGGGTCGAGCTATCAAAAATTTATTCAGATCCCGAAGATTAATGATGGTTCGGTACGACTTATCTGGTTTCTTAACCAAAAATAAGGTAGAATAAAACCCTTTACCCTCTTCTAACGCTGGTACTGGGCAGAGAACATTTTTGTGGCACAACTCTGCTATCTCTGCCTCTAGAGCAACTTGTTCATTCTGAGAGGAGCGTATGGGAGTCATTTTAAATTTATCCACAGGAACTGAACAAAAGTCCAGCCTCAGTCCCTGTAATATAACCCCTTTCACCCAACTGCTGTTGGTGATCTGGGCCCAGGACAGATAATAAGTTGACAATCTACCCCCTACGGGGGCTGCTAGTCATTGACGTGTTCTCTTCCTTTCTCCAGAAGAACGTCCGAACATGAATCCGGTACCTTTCTTTCTCCTGTCTTCCCATTTGGGACGGTCTCTAGCCGGCTTCCTCTGGCCAAACTTTCTCCTATTAAACGGCCGTTGATATGCTGAGGCTGCTAGGCTGGGAAATTTCTTTTTCTCATCGCCTGCTTTTTCCAGCAGCTCGTCCAGGACAGGGCCAAAGAGATATTCCCCTTCACAGGGTATGGCACACAGTTTAGATTTTGTCTGTATGTCACTAGGCCAGCACTTAAGCCACAGTGCCCTACGGGCCGCATTCGAGAGGCCCGCCGCCCTAGCTGCCATTCTGACGGAGTCTACTGATGCATCTGAGAGAAAAGCTGCAGCCTCCTGAATAATTGACAGGGCACCTGAGATTGCGTTTCTGGGAGCCCCTTCTTTTAGCTGAGTCTCTAACTGGTCTAACCAGACCATAACGGATCTAGCCATGCACGTAGATGCTACTGCCGGTCTTAAGGAGCCTGCCTGTTATGTTACGGTAGCTGAGGAGTGCAGGTAAAAAAGGAAATACACCAGAGCAGTTGGAATCTATGAGATTGCAGTACCCTGACTAACCACCACAACTAGAGGCAGCCGTGGAGCGTTCCTACGTTGGTCCTAGACGCCTCGTCACAGCCTGAGAAACTAACTACACCTAAAGATAGAAATAGGAAAGCTATCTGCCCCGGAGCAGAACTCCAAAGATAATAGAAAGCCCCCAAACATGTAATGGCGGTTAGACAAGAGGAAATACTGACACAGAAAGAAAATAGTATGAGCAAACGCTGGGGCCCAAATTATCTAAATAGAAAAGGATAGGAAGGGTACTTACTGCAATCTCAGAAAACCCTGAAAAAACACCAACTCTACTAATTTCAAAATCACCTGAGATCACACGACCTCTACCACCTAAATTAGTTCTCTGGTGTAACAAAAACAAAACAGCAGCCACTGAAAAAAAACTGGAAAAAGCAAAAGTACAAAACACAGTGGCTGGACTAAACTGAGAGGGCAAAAGCCCCCGGAGGGGACCCTGAAGGCCCCCACAGAAGTGCAGGACAAAATGCAAAAATATAGCAAAAACACAAAATAAGAAATTGTCTTATCTGATAGCAGGAGATGCAGACACGACACAGCAGGCTACAAGGGAAACTGGAAAGAAGGATTCAGACCAGAACAATTGATCACCGGCAACCCTGATGGGAAAATGACTCCCTTATATAAGACCAATCAGTAACACCTGATTCCCAGTCCTCACAATCCTCACTAGTACCGCTTGTAACCACCAGAGGGAGCCTCTGCTCAGAACTCATCTCAAACCCATTCACAACAGTACCCCCCCCTTGAGGAGGGGTCACCGAACCCTCATTTGAGCAACCAGGTCGGTCAGGATGAGTTCTATGATACGCACGGATAAGTCTCCTAGCATGGATGTCCGAAGCAAACACCCAAGAATTGTCTTCCTGACCATAACCTCTCCATTTAACCAAATACTGGAGTCTTCGTCTAGAAAAACGAGAATCCAATATTTTCTCAACCACATACTCCAGATTGCCCTCAACCAAAACAGGGTCAGGAGGCACAGCAGCAGGAACCACTGGCTCAACAAACCTCTTCAACAAGGACTTGTGGAACACGTTATGGATCTTAAATGTCCCTGGAAGAAGCAAACGAAAAGAAACAGGATTAATAATCTCCATGATCTTATAAGGTCCAATGAACCTAGGCTTAAATTTAGGAGATGCTACTCTCATAGGAATATTCTTTGAGGACAACCAGACCAAGTCCCCCACTTTAAACCGAGGACCATCAGTCCTATGCCGGTTAGCAAACCGCTGGGCCTTCTCCTGAGAGAGGGACAACCTCTCCACTACCTGGTCCCAAATCTGCTGCATACGCTCAACAACAGAGTCAACACCTGGACAGACAGAAGCCTCCGTCTGTCCTGAAGAAAATCGAGGGTGAAACCCAGAATTACAGAAAAACGGAGACATCAAAGTGGCAGAGCTAGCCCTATTATTAAGAGCAAACTCAGCCAAAGGCAAAAAAGAGACCCAGTCATCCTGATCAGCAGACACAAAGCATCTTAGATAAGTCTCCAATGTCTGGTTTGTTCTCTCAGTTTGACCATTGGTCTGAGGATGAAATGCCGAGGAGAAAGACAATTGAACACCCAGTTTAGAACAAAAAGTCCTCCAAAATCTGGAAACAAACTGGACTCCTCTGTCAGACACAATGTTCTCAGGAATGCCGTGTAAACGAACCACGTGCTGAAGGAACAACGGCACCAATTCAGAGGAGGAAGGCAACTTAGGTAATGGCACAAGATGTATCATTTTGGAAAACCTATCACAAATTACCCAGATGGTGGTCATTCTCTGAGAAACAGGAAGATCGGAAATGAAATCCATAGAGATATGGATCCATGGTCTCTTGGGCACTGGCAATGGCATCAACAAACCACTAGAGCGAGAGCAAGGCTTGGAGCGAGAGCAAGTCCCGCAGGACTGCACAAATTCCCTGACATCGCGAGACAAGGTAGGCCACCAAAAGGACCGACTAACCAAGTCTCTGGTACCAAAAATTCCGGGATGCCCAGCCAATGCGGAACAATGAATCTCAGACATCACACTCTTTTTCCATTGGTCCGGGACAAACAATTTTCCAACAGGGCAGCGCTCGGGCCTATCCTCCTGACACCCCTCCAGAGCAAGTCTCAAATTGGGCAAGATGGCGGAAAGAACTACACCCTCTTTCAAAATAACAGAGGGATCAGATAGCTCAGGAGAGTCCGCAAGGAAACTCCTCGAGAGGGCATCCGCCTTAACATTCTTAGTGCCAGGAAGAAAGGAAACCACAAAATTAAAACGTGTGAAAAACAAGGCCCACCTGGCCTGTCTAGGATTGAGTCGCTTGGCAGATTCCAGATAGACCAGATTCTTATGGTCCGTAAGGACCACCAC
>JARQOD010000006.1:206117648-206177895 GCA_033576555.1 Oophaga sylvatica | reverse complement strand
GGGTTTTGGGGTAGGCACCCGACTTGCAATGCTGAACTAAAACAAAAGAAAAAAAAAAAAAAAGTAATAAAGGGAAAGGTATAAAAGGACAAGGGGGGTTAAAAGCTCTCATATATATGTAAGACACTTTTACGTTATACATACAGTATATATATTATATATATTTTATAAAATTATTTTTTAAATATTAAATATAAAATGCGGTAGAACGGAAAAACACTTTGGGGAAAAATTCCCTGGGGGTTTATTCTTCTTTAAAACATAAAGCCCAAATTTAACAGAAAACAACCTTTCGACTCAAATAAAAAAAAGTCCAAAAGTCCCCATTGGGTTTTAACCCCTTCTGGGAAAACAATCGGCTGATCTGGGGGGTTTCAGTCTGGGCTTCTTTCCTTCAAAAAAAGGAAAAAAACGTTGGACTTTTAAAACTCCCCCCACCAACCCTGGGGGGAAAATTGTGGATGGCCCCGGGAGTTCAATCATTAAAACTGCGATCAAAAAAAAAAAAAGTGAAAGCCCCAAAAAGGGGAAAGGGGAAAAAAAATGCATTTTTTTTAAAAAAAAATATTAAAAAAAATTTTAAAAAAAAATTTCCCAAAAAATAAATTTTTTTATGAATAAAAAAAAAAAAAAATACATTTTTGATCGCCGCGCCGTAAAACCCCATCAAAAAACGTCCCCTAGTTAAAACCCCTTCAGTGAAATTCGAAAAAAAAAAAAACAAAAAAAGGGGAGTAAATTATATTTTTCCAAGGGGTTATCATCATCCCTTTTGGAAAAAAAGTGAATAACACGCGATCAAAAAGTGGGAATAAAATTTTGGGGTACCTCTGAAAACTCTCTTGTCCCACAAAAAAAACCATGATACGATATCAGCGAAAAAAAAAAGTTAGAGCTCGCGGAATAAATGATGAAAAAATAATTTTTTCTATAAAAATTTTATTACTAAAAACGCCAAAAATAAAAAATGATAAATGAGGTATCACTGTAACGATTGACCCGAAGAATAAAGCTGCTTTATCAATTTTACCACACCGGAACGGAGGAAAAAAAAAAAAAAATTCCCTGAATTGCGGTTTTTGTTCATTGTTCCACAAAAATCGAATAGGGAAGCATCAAAAAACTTATTGCCCGAATAGGTACAAATAAAAACGTCAGCCGTCCGCAAAAAATAAACCAACAGATAACTCTGTCGGCCGAAATAGGAAAAAATTATAGCTCCAAAACACGGCGATGCAAAATTTCTAAAAAAAATTCTTACAAAAAAAAGCGTCTTTTAGAGTGTGACAGAAGCTAAACATAAAAAGGGTATATAATTGGTATCGTTAATGCACCGATCCCAGGAATAAAGGCGCCTAAACACAAAACTTCAAGAGGAAAAAGGCGTAAAAAAAAAAACCAATTTTCACCTTTTTGGATTTGTTCATTCGCCCCCAAAGACGCAGAAAAGGGGGATCACAGTGGTTCCCCCCAATATGGGCTATCAGCGTATCGGACAAATTGCACTAACTTTTTGGGGGCCATTTCTCCTGTTACCCTTTTAAAAAAAAAATTTGGGGAAAAGGCATTTTTGGAAAAAAAAAATGATTTTTTTTTTTCACGTCTACGTTATAAAAATTCTGTGAAGCCCTTGGGGGTTCAAAGTGTGACCCAACATCTGAAAGTTTTCCCTTGGGGGGTCAGTTTGCAAATGGGGTCACTTGTGGGGGGTTTTACTGCTTAGGCACATCGGGGCTCTCCAAAGTGAATACACCCGGACCTTCCATCAAAGCTGCATTTGAAAACGGCGCTCCTTCCCTTCCGAGCTCTGCCATGCGTCAAAATAATGGTTTACCCCCAAAATATGGGTACACGTACTCAGGACAAATTGCACAATAACTTTTGGGGGGCCTGTTACCTTGGAAAATAAAATGGGGGTGGAAAGATAATTTTTGTGGAAAAGATTGATTTTTTTAATTTTACTGCTCTACGTTATAACCTTCTGTGAAGCCCTTGGGGGTTAAAACTCTCACCACACATCTGGGTAATTCCTTGGGGGGTCTATTCCAAAATGGGGTAATTTTTGGGGGTTTCCACTGTTTAGGCACACAGGGGTCCCCCAAATGCGACATGGCGTCCAATCTCAATTCCGCAAAAAAGTCAAAAGGCGTCTTCCTCCCGCTCGCCATGCGCCCAATAGTGGTTTACCCCCACATATGGGTATCGGCCCAGGACAAATTGCCAATAATTTTGGGGTCCTTTTTATTTTGGAAAATAAAAATTGGGATGAAAATTTTTTGTGGAAAAAAATATGATTTTTAAATTTTACGGCTTACGTTATAACCTTCTGTAAGCCTTGGGGGTTCAAAGCTCTCAAACCACCTTTAGATAAGTTCCTGGGGGGTCTAGTTTCCAAATGTGGGGCACTTTTGGGGGGTTTCCACGGGTTTGGCACCAGGGACCTCCAAATGCGCATGGCGTCCAATCTCAATTCCAGCCAAAAAAGTCAAATGGCGCGCTTCCTTCGGCTCTGCCAAGCGCCCAAATAGGTGGTTACCCCCCAGGGGTACAGGTATCAGACAAATTCCAAAACTTTTGTATCCTTTTATCCTTTGAAAAATAAAAATTGGGGGAAAAGATCATTTTTGTGGAAAAAATATGATTTTTACATTTTACGGCTCTACGTTATAACCTTCTGTGAAGCCCTTTGGGATTCAAAGTGCTCACCACAGATCTAGATAAGTTCCTTGGGGGGTCTAGTTTCCAAAATGGGGTCACTTATGGGGGGTTTCCACTGTTTAGGTACATTAAGGACTCTCCAAACACGACATGGTGTCCGCTCTCGATTCCAGCCAATTTGACATTCAAAATCTCAAATGATGCTCCTTCCCTTCTGAGCACTGCCGTGCGCCTAAAGATTGGTTTTCCCCCACACATGGGGCATCAGTGTACTCAGGAGAAATTGTACAATATTTGTATGGAGGTTTATTTTCTCCTGATACCCTTGACAAAATTTAAAAAATTGGGTCGAAAGAAAAAATTTGGGAAAAAAAGTTAAATGTTCATTTTTTCCTTCCACATTGCTTCAATTCTTGTGAAGTACCTAAAGGGTTAATAAACTTATTGAATGTGGCTTTGAACACCTTGAGGGGTGCAGTTTTTAGAATGGTGTCACTTTTGGGTATTTTCTGTCATATTGACCCCTCAAATTCACTTCAAATGTGAGGTGGTCCCTAAAAAAAATGGTTTTGTAAATTTTGTTGGAAAAATGAGAAATTGCTGGTCAACTTTTAACACTTATAACTTCCTAACAAAAAAAAACTTTGGTTCCAAAATTGTGCTGATGTAAAGTAGACATGTAGGAAATGTTATTTATTAACTATTTTTTGTGACATATCTCTCTGATTTAATGGAATAAAAATTAAATTTTGAAAATTGCAAAATTTTCAAAATTTTTGCCATATTTCCGTTTTTTTCATAAATAAATGCAGGTTATATCGAAGAAATTTTACCACTATCATGAAGTACAATATGTCACGAGAAAACTTTCTCAGATTCGCCAATATCCGTTGAAGCGTTCCAGAGTTATAAGCACATAAAGAGACAGTGGTCAGAAATGTAAAAATTGCCCTGGTCATTAACCTACAAAATGGCTTGGTCGTTAAGGGGTTAATACTTGGTACAGAAACGTTTGTTTGCAATTACAGAGGTCAAACATTTCCTGTAGTTATTGGCCAAGTTTGCACACACTACAGCAGGGATTTTGGCCCACTCCTCCATCTTTTCCAGATCTTTCAGGTTTGAGGTCTGTCGCTGGGCAACATTGAGTTTCAGCTGCCTCCCAAAGATTTTCTATTGGGTTCAGGTCTGGAGACTGACTAGGCTACTCCAGGACCTTGAAATGCTTCTTATGGAGCCAGTCCTTAGTTGCCCTGGCTGTGTGTTGCGGGTAATTGTCATGCTGGAAGAAGAAGCCACAACACATCTTCAATGCTCTTATTGAGGGAAGAAGGTTGTTGGCCAAAATCTTGTAATACATGACTCATCCATCCTCCCATCAATATAGTGCAGTTGTCCTCTCCCCTTTGCAGAAAAGCACCCCCAAAGTATGATGTTTCCCCCACCATGCTTCATGATTAGAGCGGTGTTCTTGAGGTTGTACTCATCCTTCTTCTTCCTCCATACATGACAAGTGGAGTTGATACCAAAAAGTTCTATTCTCCAATGGCTCCTCTGGATCATCATTGGTAAACTTCAAACAGGCCTGGACTTGTGAGCATAGGGGTCTTGCGTGCCCAGCAGGTTTTTAATCCATGACGGCGTAGTGTGTTACTAACTGTAATGTTTGAGACTGTCGTCACAGCTCACTTCAGGTCATTTACCAGGTCCTACTGTGTAGTTCTGGGCTGATTCTTGACCTTAGAATCATCCTTACCCTACAAGGCAAGATCTTGCATGAGGCCCCAGACCGAGGAAAATTGACAGTCATCTTGTGTTTCTCCCATTTTCTAGTAATTATGCCAACAGTTGTTGCCTACTCACTAAGTTGCTTGCCTATTGTCCTGTAGCCCATCCCACGCTTGTGCAGGTCTACAATTTTGTCCCTGGTGTCCTTAACCCCTTCATGACCGGAGGTATTTTCTTTTTGCATTTTCATTTTTGCTCCCCTTCTTCCCAGAGCCATATTTTTTTTATTTTTCCATCAATATGTAACACACAGCCATTAACAGTCGAGTATAGGGCCCCACCCCATATGCCATCAATATGGCCATATGAGGGCTTGTTTTTTTTGTGGGACAAGTTGTACTTTTGAACAACATTATTGGTTTTTACATATTGTGCACTGGAAAACGGGAAAAAATCCAAGTGCGGTGAAATTGCAAAGAAAAACTGCAATCCCACAGTTGTTTTTTGTTTTGCTTTTTAACTATGCTCACTAAATGCTAAAACTGACCAGCCATTATAATTCTCCAAGTCATTACAAGTTCATAGACACCAAACATGTCTAGGTTCTTTTTTATCTAAGTGGTGAAAAAAAATGTCAAACTTTGCTAAAAAAAAAAAAATTCTGACATTTTCCAATACCCGTAGCGTCTCAATTTTTTGTGATCTTGGGTTGGGTGAGGGCTTATTTTTTGTGCGCCGAGCTGACATTTTTAATGATACCATTTTGGTGCAGATACGATCTGTTGATTGCCCGTTATTGAATTTTAATGCAATGTCGTGGCGACCAAAAAAACGTATTTCTGGCGTTTTTACTTTTTTTCTCACTATGCTGTTTAGCAATCAAGTTAATCTAAACAGTGATACTAAATATGTGTATGTTTGATTTTTTTTTACTGTTTTATTTTGAATGGGACAAAAGGGGGTGATTTGAACTTTTATATTTTTTTATTTTTTTATATATTTAAAAACATTTTTTTTTTACTTTTGGCATGCTTCAATAGTCTCCATGGGAGACTAGAAGCTGCCATAACCCGATCGGATCTGCTACATGCCCAAATTTCATGGAATTCAACTTGATTTCCATTTAATCATCTCTAGTAAAAAGAAAAATATCAGCTCATCCCACAAAAAACAAGCCCTCACTCAGCTCTAAAAAAGTTTTTGATTACAGAAACGTTTATACTGTATATTTTTTTATACTGCAAAAATAGTAAAACATAAAAATCTATTTACATTTGGTTTCACCATAATTTTACTGTTGTGTAGACTAACTCCTTCATGACATAAACGTACATGTACGGCGGAAACAGGCATATGGGGTGGGGCCCTATACTCGACTGTTAATGGCTGTGTGTTACAGCAAGCACCTGCCTCTAACAATCATAGGTGGCTGTTCGTAATTATTACCCTGTTAGTAGACGCTGTCAAACACTGCCACTGTTAAATGTCGCTGTAAAAAATGCACAGACATCGGAGGCGCGCCATTCTAAGGCTCCATCAGCGTGCCTGTGATGTGATCGGAGGTTGCCGATTGTTTGCTATGACAGCAGGGGGTCTGTTGAAGACCTCCATGCTTGTGATTATAGAGCTGCCTTGAAACCCAGCATGGGGCCGGGCTTCAAATGAGACAGAGATTTTTACTATTTACAGCTTATAACTCAAGCAATCAGATGATCGCAGTTTCAAGTCCCCTAAGGTGTCTAACAAATGCAATGAAAAGTAAAAAAAATGTTTTTAAAAAAAATTAAAAAAATATAAGAATTGTTGGTTATCACCATAATCATACTGATAAGGCAAAACATGTTGCAAGGTGATTTTTACCACAAAATATACACCGTAAAAATAATTCCCAAAAAACAATGACAGAATTGCAGCTTTTTCACAATTTCTCTTCGCTTGAATTCTTTTTCCCATTTTCCAGTACACTGCGTGGTAAAATGAATGATGTAATTCAAAAGTACAACTCGCCCTGCAAAAAAACAAGCCCTAAGGCTGTGGTTCCACGGTCCGGAACCACAGCGCATTTGACGGAGCGGAAATTCCACTCCGTCCTAAGCCTCGCCCCCTTTTTGACGCGCGCTCTTTCCGGATGTGTTCAGGACACCTCCGGAACACATCCGGAATGACCGCAGGGCTGCATAGCCCTGTGTTATTTCCGTTGCGTCGCCGCAGCGTCGCCGCAACGGGCTAGGACATGCTGCGGTCTGAAAAGACGCGCCGCATGTCCGGAAACGCAGGTCTTCCGCCTGCGTATTTTTACGCATAGTGGAGACGGGATTTCTTGAAATCCCCTCCACTATGCTGTAACATCTGGACGCTGCGTGTTTGACGCTGCGCCAACGCACAGCGTCAAACACGCAGCATTTCCTGAAGCATTCCGGATAGTGGAAACTCACCCTTAGATGTCTACGTGGGCAGAAAAATAAAAAAAGTAATGGCTCTGGGAAGAAGATGAGGAAAAAATGAAAACGCAAAAATGGAAAATTGCTTGCGTCGTGATGGGGTTAATGTTAACATGTCAGTCATACAAGTGGAGAATGGAAGGACAAAGCAAGAAAAAGTACTGTAGAATTGCAGTTTTCAGCTCTCTTTCCAATTAGAGTTCAAATTTAATTTAAATAAAGCTCTTGAACTCACAATATGGCTATTACTATTTTATTACTCTATTTTTATTGTTTTTATTTGTATAATGTTCTGTAAATTATTGTGCAGCAGCTCTCTCATCTGAGCTGCTGATAACAGTATGCTTTACAGTAACTATCTAGATCATAGTTGGGTATATGGGGTGTCCAGATAGAGGTGGAACCTCTAGTGGAGGGCTTGCTGTGTCCTTACATGCTTTTCTGGAGTTGTCGAGGCAGCACTGATTGAGGAGAAGCAGGTGTGGATTTGCTATCAAATCTCACCTTGTTCTTAAACTTTCCCAGCTTCTGGAGGGCATCAACACCTTATACTCCAGCTCCCACTTACAAATAAGAAGCCTGGTATGTGACTAGAGCCTATGCTCCCACCATGCCCAATCCAAAGAACATTAAGGATCAGTTCTATGATGAACTTGACACACTTATCTCAGTAATCCCACAGTAAGACAAGCTCATTATACTCGGAGACTTTAATACTAAAGTGTGAACAGACTGTCAAAACTGGGAAGGAGTCATTGGGAGACACGGCATTGGCAAGTTTAACAGTAATAGCCTTCTATTACTCAAGACGTGTGCACACATTCCCTTATCATGATCGACATCCTGTTCAGTCTACCCACTCGCAAGAAGACATTGTGGATGCACACGCACTCATGGCGCTGGCATCTTATTGACCACGTCATTGCCTGGAAGAGGAATAGGAT
The DNA here is from genome assembly GCA_033576555.1 of Oophaga sylvatica. Lineage (NCBI taxonomy): Eukaryota > Metazoa > Chordata > Amphibia > Anura > Dendrobatidae > Oophaga > Oophaga sylvatica. The sequence continues at coordinate 206,170,124 of JARQOD010000006.1, read as the reverse complement.
GGACTTTAGAGTAACGAAAGTCATATGTGGTGTCGACTACTGGACCTATCATTTTATATAAGAACAGGCTTCGCAATCTGCAGTCAAGGAGACCCCAAGGGCAGAAAACTACAAAGAGACTGAATGTCTCCAAGCTGCAAAGCAGAAGAGTTGCAGGGAATTTGTCAATGACCTTGACAGCAGACTGTCAGACACACTGCAGGCAGATGAGACCGGCATTGAAGGACAGTGGATGATTCCTACAGATGCTATTTACAATACTGCCCTGGCGCATCTCGGACTAATAGCCCAAAGTAACCAGGATTGGTTCAATGAAAACGACGAAGAAATAAAGGCACTTCTAGAAGAGAAACATCAGCAGTACAAGACGATCCCATGTTGCTAGTCAAGCAGGATGCTTTTATCAACGTAAAAACAAAGGTGCACTACACTAGATGCAGGACAGCTGGTTTAGTAAGAAGGCTGATGAAATTCAGGGTTATGCAGATCTTCTATGATGCGCTAAAGGCTGTACATGGATTCCAATAATCCAACTCTTCATCTCTCCTCAACGTGGACGGAACTAAGCTGCTTACAGAAAAGAAACAAATCCTAAAACAGTGGGTTGAGCACTTCAACAGTTTCAACAGTTTCTTTGTATTTTATGCAGCAAAATATGTATATATATTTTCATATTTTACACTTTAAATATTACAAAAAGGAAAATGGGCAGATGCAAAAGTTTGGGCACCCTGCATAGTTAGTACCTAGTAGCACCTGCTTTTTAAGGATCACAGCTAGTGATGAGCAAACATGAAAAGGTGTTATCCGAGCATGCTCGTGTGCTATCTGAGTATCTTGCTCGTTCTCGAATATGTTTGAGTCCCTGCGGCTGCATATCTCATGGCTGTTAAATAGCCACTACACATGCGGGGATAGCCTGTTTGTTAGGTAATCCCCTCATGTGTAGCAGCAGCTGTCTACCAGTCGCGAGACATGCAGCCGTGGGGATTCTAACATATTATTCGAGCACGCCCAAGATATTTGTAAAGCACCTGAGTATGTTCATCACTAATCACAGCTTGTAAACAGTTTTAGTAGCCAGACAAGATTCTTTCAATTCTTGTTTGAGGGATTTTCATCCATTCTTCGTTGGAAAGTTATTCCAGTTCTGTGAAATTCCTAGCTCGTCTTGCATGCACTGCTATTTTTAAGTCTAGCCACAGATTTTCAATGATGTACAGATCAGAGGACTGTGAGGGCCATTGTAAAATCTTCAGCTCGCACCTTTTGAGGTAGTCTATTGTGGATTTTGATGAGTGTTTAGGATCATTATCCATTTGTACAAGTTATCCCCTTTTCAACTTTAGCTTTTTTACAGATGGTATTATGTTTGCATTAAGAATTGATGAAATTTCATTGAGTTCATTCTTACCTCTAGCTGTGAAATGTTTCCCATGCCATTGGCTGGAACACAACTCCAAAGCATGATTGATTCACCCCCATTCTTAATGGTTGGCGAGATATTTTTCCCTCAAATTCTTTGCCCTTTTTTCCACACATACCTTTGATCATTGTGGCCAAATAGTTATATTTTCACCTCATCAGTCCACAGGACATATTTTCATGATGCATCAGGCTTGTTATGCTCTTTTGCATACATCTGATGCTGAATTTTATGGTCAGGACACAGGAGAGGTTTTCTTCTGATGACTTTTCCATGAAGTTCATATTTGTGCAAATATCTCTGAACAGTAGAACAATGCAACACAACTCCAGAGTCAGCTAAATCTTTCTGAAGGTGTTTTCTTGCAGTCAAGCGAAGATTCTGATTTGCTTCTGTAGCAATCTTACGAGCAGCCTTCACTGAAATTTTGCTTGGTTTTCCAGATCTTATCTTGACCTCAACTGCCATTTCTTAATTATATTTTGAACTGAAGAAAGGGCAACTTGAAAACACTTTGCTATCCTCTTATAGCCTTCTCCTGCTTTGTGGGTCTCCATTATTTTCATTTTCAGAGTGCTAGCCAGCTGCTTAGAAGAAACTATGGCTTTTGTTTTTTTACACAAGATTAGAGGAGCCTGGATTTTTATAAAGCTGTGAAATTTGCATCACCTGGCCTTTCTTAATGATAAAAGTGAACAAGCCATAACTCTAACAGGCTAATTAAGGTCTGAAACTTTGGTCAAAGTTATCTGAGCACACAAATCTCCAAGAGTGCCCAAATGATTGCATCTGCCCATTTTCGTTTTTGTAATTTTTAAAATGTAAAAAATGACATTATTTTTTTTGCCTATGATACAAAGGAAATGTGTCATCTTTAACTCTAGGTCTTTTAGAGATCATTTCATCTTTAACTTGCTTAAAGGGAACCTGTCAGCGGGTTATGCTTAGTAACCTACACACAGTGTCAGGTCGGCGCCGTTATACTGAATAAAAAGATACATTGATTCATTAAATCCATCTTGTGGCTGTTTCTTAATCTTTATTTTCAGTTTTGTGTTAATGAGATTCTCGTGCCCTAAGGCGGGGTTGGTGTATGTGGTGCTCTGATTAGGTATTCATAATGCAGACTGATGACAGGTCACTGATCCCTCCCTGATCTGCCCCTAGTCTGCATAATGAATACCATAACATAATGAATAAAAAAAAAACGCTTCTGCAGTAGTGTTGAGCATTCCGATACCGCAAGTATCGGGTATCGGCCGATATTCGCGTTATCGGAATTCCGATACTTAATTCCGATACTTTTTCAATATCGTATACCGGAATCGGAAGTTCCCATAATTCTTTGAGAGGCAATGTGATGTTAGTCAGCCAATGATGAATCTTATGAAGTGTGGGCACATCCTGTAATGCTGCGGTCATCTTAACTAATGGCATGGCTGTGATTGGCTGCTGAAATGATGTCAGAATGCACTATAAAAGGCGCCGCAGCCATTTTAGCGTCACTGTGCTGTGAACTCAGTTAGGGACAGAACGCTACTCTGCTCACTCTGAGGGACAGTTAGATATTGCGATTTTGTGTACTACTGTGCTTTAGGCAGGCTAGTTTACCAACCGCTGTGTAAAGCTTCATTTTGCCAGTGTTGTTTTAACAGCTCTGTGCAAGGTGTGTGTGTGACAGTGCAGGTGACGCTGCAGTTTGCTCTGCATCCACCGCTGTTTGTAGGCATCTGCACGTGTCACTTTTTTTTTTTAATTTTATTTAGTGGAATTGGTGCAGCTCCATTATATTAGAAAAAAATCAAATCTATTAGTGTGACGTGCTTCCATCCGTATACAATACATTGGTTGCAAACACTATAGAAGTAGACAAAGGGGCCTTTAACAGCTACTGAACAGTTGTGTTTCAGTGTTCACTGTAGTCTGTGAGCTTTTCATTTTGTGAGTGCAGATTACGCTCCAGTTAGTTCTTCAACCACTGCCGGTTGTAGTCTGCTGAGCGTGTGTCACTGCCTCATCCTTCACATTTTTCTCTAATTGGTGCTGCTCCATTTTAGTGAAAAAAAATCTAATCTATTAGTGTGACGCGCTTCCATCCGTATACAATACATTGGTTGCAAACACTATAGAAGTACACAAAGGGGCCTTTCACAGATACTGAACAGTTGTCTGCAGGGTTCACTGTAGTCTGTGAGGAATAACCACACTTAGGCCTTACAACTTTTCTGACTTTCTTTATCAATCTACCAAGATGAAGAAGTCAGTGAGTAAGGCACGTGGTCGTGGTCGTGGCCGTGGATTTGCAGCAGGGAGAGGACGTGGGGATTCTGTGGCTGCTGCCGCACCCAGTGACACAGCATCCACCAGTTTTCCCCGTGAGCGTTCCTTTATGCGCACTTTTGTAGGAGCTCAGCGTACCCCCCTGCTGCGTGAAGAACAAATTGAAGCCGTTGTTGGTTGGATGGCAGCCAATGCATCGACTTCAATAGCTTCCACCTCCTCTCAGGACCACAGCACTGTTGAACAACCATCAGTCTCTTCACCGCCTGCCAAATTGCCCAGGCAGTCAGAGAGCTCTGTACAGGAGCCAGCTGAGTCTCTGCTTCTGTTCTCAGAATCTGTTGGCTTGCAAACAGGGGCCCAGCCAAGCAGCATTCTGGAATGTGAAGAAGAGGCAGTATGCAGTGATGCGCAACAGCTGTGTCTCTCTGAATCTGAAGAGGCGGGTGAGCCAGTGCCGATGGTCAGCACACCGCAGAACGCATCTGATGATGATGAGACTCAGTTGCCAGTTTCTGTTGAGCATGGTGCTGGCCAGACCACCCAACAACAGCAGGTGTTGGAAGAGGGTAGTGGTGGAGATGATGAGGTCCAAGACCCAACATGGCGTGAGGAACAGGAAGGTGGTGGGAGCAGCTCTGAGGAAGAGATTGCCCCAACGGTCCAAACAGTAGGGAGAGGTAGGCTGCAGACTCGCTTGCCTGTAGCCTCCAGTTTGGCACCCGTTCGGAGCAGTTCTCTTCCAACAGCCAAACCGGGCGCTCCCAGGACTTGCTCTGCGTGGTCCTTTTTTGATACAGTTGCAGATGATATTTGCTATGTCAAATGCAAGCTGTGTAATCAAAAAATTAAAAGAGGTAAAAGTGTCAGTAACCTTAATACAACAAATATGTGGAAACATGTGCGGTCAAAGCACTTTGTTGAGTTACAAAGACACACTGGAGATGTAGGCCAACCTACAGCAGCACCTACATCTTCAGCTCGTGTTGGAGCCTCTTCCTCCAGTTCACACACAGCTGTTTCGGCTTCCTCAAAGGATCGCCATGGAAGAACCTCTGTCACTGTTGTCCAGAGACACAGTGTTATTCCACCCACAGCTGCAAGTTCCCTGTCATCCTCACACACCCAGGCCACAAAACAGCCATCGGTAGCACAGGCATGGGATAAAAGACGGCCATACTCGGCAAACCATCCACGAGCACAGGCTCTGAATGCTGGCATTGCAAAACTCCTGTCCCTTGAAATGCTGTCATTCAGGCTGGTGGAGACTGACAGTTTCCGTGAATTAATGGCATTGGCAGTCCCACAATACAATGTGCCCCGCCGATTTTATTTCAGCAGGCAAGCCGTCCCTGGTCTGCAAAAGCATGTTGAGGCAAAAATTAAACATGCGCTACTAAACGCCGTCAGTAGCAAGGTCCACCTGACCACCGATGCGTGGACCAGTACCCTGTCACGCTGTATAGCAGATATATATATGAGATGTCAGTAATCTATATCAAAAGGGCAACATACTATATAACATGCGCATAGATATATTATAACATGGATTTACCTGATAGAATGTCCAGTGGGTCAAAACGGAATCCGTTATACGCTGTCTCCGGCTAGAGGGTGACCGGGGTCTAAGCTGACCCTGAACTGGGGTCCTAACTAATCCCTCAACCTGGAGGTACTGTTAAAGGTACAGAGGTCCAGGCCACCAGCGTAAACCCTGTCTCCTATCAATCCCTGCCAACTGTATTCTAGTCCTAAGAAGGACCCTGAATACCACCAAAGGGAATGAACAGGTAACGGATAATGAACAGAAAGACATACAAGAAAGAGAAGGAATAAAGTAAATAAAGTCTTACATACAACACTCACACACAGTAGGAACACCTAAGGTCTCAGAGATAAACTATAAGCTATAAGAGTAAAAACAACTAATGAACTCTTAGCTTAAATATTCTCAGAACCGATCCAGACTGCTGAACTACATGAATGCTTTCACCGGCGTCTAACACCCAGACTGGCAGAAATATAAAGGAAACTAATTAGAACATAATCAAAAGCAGCCGGGCGAGGCTGCACCTAGCCTTAGCAAAGAGCTAGGAAAAATTAACTCTCACATTACCAAAAAACAAAGAAACAGAAGCTCAGCTGTGAGAAGTCAGAATGTGCAATCGCGACGATCTTTGTGGCGATGCACCCATGACAGTACCCCCCCTTCTACGAGGGGCCTCCGGACCCTCATGACCAGGTCTGTCCGGGTGAGTTGTGTGAAAGGTCCGTCCACGTTATCATTGACCACCACTGAAGGAGGAGGTAGAGGTGACGGTATGACTGGTGCCACATACTTTTTAAGTAATGACTTGTGAAACACATTATGAATTTTAAACGTAGGAGGGAGGTCCAGACGAAATGCCACAGGATTAATTATGGAACTGATCCTGTACGGCCCGATGAATCTGGGACCCAACCTCCAGGAGGGAACTTTAAGTTTAATATTCCTGGTAGACAACCACACCAGATCATTCACCTTCAGATCTCGACCAGAAACTCTCCCCCTATCAGCCATCCGTTTGTAACGGTTCTCCGTAACCTTCAGTCTTAACTGATCTGGAACTATCAGTCTCCCTGGAAGTCCCACAGGGGCGTCCCCCTGAGCCCCCAATACCTCCCCCTCAAGCTCAGAGCATACAGCTGACACCACAACTCCCTCCTGAGGAATAGGAACCGGATCATCCATCCTCCCGGTCCCTGGGAAAGTACGAGATAAGGCATCAGGAAGCAACTTTATTGAGCAGTCATATGCGCGATGAGGAGGTAACTCTTTACACCCCTTCTCTGAGAACATCTCCCCAAAGTCCTCCAGAAAAGGAGGCAAAGTCCTAGGCACAACTGCACCGATGACCGTGCTCATGCAGTTATTCTTGCAAAATTCACCCCACTGGCTTATCTTTCTGGATTGCCAATCAATCACTGGGTTATGTTTAGCCAACCAAGGAAGTCCCAACACAATAGGAGTAGGTAGACCCTCCAACACATAACAAGACAATTGCTCTTTATGCATTGCCCCTACTCGAAGATCTATGTTATGAACAGCTTGAACCAAGCTACCTTGACCAAGAGGTCTAGAATCAATAGAGAGTATAGGGACCGGTTTGGCCAATACACTCAGTTGCATACCATGCACCTGGGCAAACCGAGCGTCCACAAGATTAGCCCCGGACCCACTATCAAGAAAAACAGAAATCCTCTCAGTTCTAGTACCAATCACCACCTCCGCAGGCACGATAAACTGAGAGGGATTTGGGGACGAAATACAGACTCCCAGGTTAACTCCTTGGGTCAAAGAGGTCCGGGATGGACAACCCCCAACAAAATGTCCCTCTCTCCCGCAAAAGAAACACCTTCTAGCCTTGCGGCGCACCGCCGATTCCCTCCTACAAAATGATGTCCCTCCCAACTGCATGGGTTCCTCAGAACAGACCAGGGGAACCTCAGTATAAGGGACTTTAGTAGTAGGTGGAGTCATCATGGGGGCGGAGTTACCTCGCGTCTTCCCCGAAGTCGTCTATCAATGCGAATAGCAAGGGCCATAGCAGCCTCCAGTGATGGAGGAGAATCATACTGAGCCAACACATCTTTTAATTTGTCAGACAACCCTTGACAAAACTGGCTCCTAAGAGCTGGGTCATTCCACTGAGTATCTGTTGCCCATCTACGGAACTCAGAAGAATATTCCTCCGCTGGACGATTTCCCTGCCGTATTTTACGTAACTTTGTTTCAGCAAGGGAAACTCGATCCGGATCATCATATACCAGACCCAGGGCAGTAAAAAATCGATCCACTGACTGGAGATCTGGGGAGCCTGGAGGAATAGAGAACGCCCAAGATTGAGGGTCCCCTTGTAAGAGCGAGATAACAATTCCCACCCTCTGCTCTTCACTCCCAGATGACCGAGGCCGCAGCCGAAAGTACAATTTACATGCCTCCCGGAAAGTAAAAAATTTGTCCCGCCCACCAGTGAACCTGTCCGGGAGAGCAACCTTAGGTTCAGATCTGGTTTGCTCTGGGAGGGACAAAACCTTGGACTTAATGTCTGCAAATTCCATGGACAACCCCTGCAACTGTCGGGCCAGCTGGGCTACTGGATCCATGACAGCTGGGGAGAATCTTTTTGGGCCGGTGAAAATGTCACGCTGTATAGCAGATATATATATGAGATGTCAGTAATCTATATCAAAAGGGCAACATACTATATAACATGCGCATAGATATATTATAACATGGATTTACCTGATAGAATGTCCAGTGGGTCAAAACGGAATCCGTTATACGCTGTCTCCGCTAGAGGGTGACCGGGGTCTAAGCTGACCCTGAACTGGGGTCCTAACTAATCCCTCAACCTGGAGGTACTGTTAAAGGTACAGAGGTCCAGGCCACCAGCGTAAACCCTGTCTCCTATCAATCCCTGCCAACTGTATTCTAGTCCTAAGAAGGACCCTGAATCACCAAAGGGAATGAACAGGTAACGGATAATGAACAGAAAGACATACAAGAAAGAGAAGGAATAAAGTAAATAAAGTCTTACATACAACACTCACACACAGTAGGAACACCTAAGGTCTCAGAGATAAACTATAAGCTATAAGAGTAAAAACAACTAATGAACTCTTAGCTTAAATATTCTCAGAACCGATCCAGACTGCTGAACTACATGAATGCTTTCACCGGCGTCTAACACCCAGACTGCAGAAATATAAAGGAAACTAATTAGAACATAATCAAAAGCAGCCGGGCGAGGCTGCACCTAGCCTTAGCAAAGAGCTAGGAAAAATTAACTCTCACATTACCAAAAAACAAAGAAACAGAAGCTCAGCTGTGAGAAGTCAGAATGTGCAATCGCGACGATCTTTGTGGCGATGCACCCATGACATACCCATGGCCAGGGACGATACCTTTCACTCACTGCCCATTGGGTCAATGTTGTGGAGCCGGGTACAGATCTTGCGAGTGGCGCTGTACGTGTTCTGCCAACTCCAAGGATTGCCGGAATCAAGTCTGTCCACATTGACTCCTCCTCCTACTCCAGTTCCTCAGAATCATCGCTGCAGGAGCCGTCACGGTCTACCTCCACATGGACCCGTGGACGCTTACCTGATGCGACCGATATGAGCACAGCCGTGGCCAAACGGCAACAGGCCGTCCTGAAATTAATTCCCATGGGGAATCGAAGCCACACAGCGCAGGAGGTCTGGAATGCCATCAAGCAGGAGAGCGAAGTGTGGTTTTTGCCAGCGAATCTCCAGCCAGGCTTGGTAGTGTGTGACAATGGCCGAAATCTGGTGGCAGCTCTGGGCCTTGGCAAACTCACTCACATACCATGTCTGGCACATGTGCTCAACTTGGTCGTGCAGAGTTTTTTGAGGGACTATCCGGATCTTGATGCACTGCTGCACAAGGTCCGCCTAGAGTGCGCTCACTTGCGACGTTCCAGCATGGCCAGATCGCGCATTGCAGCTCTGCAACGCAGATTGCGCCTTCCTGAACATCGCATCATATGTGACGTATCCACCAGGTGGAATTCAACGTTACATATGTTGGAGCGGTTGTGTGAGCAGCAGCCAGCAGTAATGGAGTATCAGCTGCATCAGGCGCAATCAACACGCAATTTGCGCCGTCCACACTTCACCATTAATGAGTGGGCCACTATGAAGGACATGTGCCACGTTTTGCGTGCGTTTGATGAGTCAACGCGGATGGCGAGTGCAGATGATGCACTAGTCAGCCTGACTGTCCCCCTTATCTGCCTGCTTCAAAAAACACTGCAAGCAATAAGGGATGAGGTTTTGGAAGAGGTGGAGGATGAGGAGTCACAAATTCCATCACCTTCTGGAAAGTCAGCGCAACGTGGTTCCTCACAAAGGGCTGGGCAGGGCTCACTTTGTGAGGAGGATGAGGAGGAGTCAATGGAGGAGGAAGACATCGCTCCAGAGGGAGGTACACAACGCTCTAGTCAGTATGTAGAGCGAGGGTGGGGTGATGCAGAGCAGGCAGAGATGACGCCTCTTGCAGAGGACAGCGTTTCTTTGCCAGTTGGGAGTCTGCAGCACATGGTTGATTTCATGCTGCAGTGCCTAAGAAACGACCGCCGCATCGCCCACATTCTCACGACGTCTGATTATTGGGTGTACACCCTCCTAGACCCTCGCTACCGGGACAACGTCAAAAGCCTCATCACACCGTTGAACCGGGAGCGTAAAATGCGGGAGTACCAAGACACACTGGTGCAATCCCTAATGTTCTACCTTACTGCCGAGAGCACTGCTGCTGCTACTGCTTTACAAAGCAGCTCTGTGCGTCGAGGCAGTGTAGAGAGCTCTGCAACAAGAGGGAGCACACGCAGTGCCTCTGCACAGGGAAAGACCAGTATGTTAAAAATGTGGCAAAGTTTTGTGGCAGCGCCACAAATGTCTACACCATCCGAGAGGGCTCCAGTCAGCGGGAGGCAACGTATCCGTCAGATGGTGACAGACTACTTGGCTTTGCCTCTCAGTGTACTCCCAGATGGCTCTTCCCCATTCAAGTTTTGGGTCTCTAAGCTGGATACATGGCCAGAGCTTAGCCAGTATGCATTGGAGGTGCTGGCTTGCCCTGCTGCCAGTGTATTATCGGAGCGCGTCTTTAGTGCTGCAGGTGGTGTACTAACAGACCGTCGCATGCGACTATCCTCCGATAATGTAGACCGGCTTACTTTTCTGAAATGAACAAGGCATGGATCTCGGCAGAATTTGTCTGTCCGTTTTCAGATTAAATAACTGGTTCGCAACGTTATCCATGTCTCCTGTTATGTTCATCTTTCTACCACCTGAACTCTACTCCCTGGGCTCCAACACTGCCAGTTGCTGCTCAGAAGTGTCGTGTCCACAGAACAAAACACAAGCTCTACTGTTAGTGGGGTTCAGTAACGCCAGCTGTTCCCCTGCTGTGTGAACGGCAAGAAGTCTCCTGTTCCCGACACATGGACAGAAAAACACATGACCAACATGCTCCAAATAGGGAAGAGCCGTCACCCTGCTTGTTATGCTGAAAACATGAAATTGTGAAGTTTTGCAGGCCTAGAATGATAAATTTTTATGACAAATATGGACAAATAATAATTTGTCATCACAGCGCATATCTGCACATGTCTATTAGAAATGGTAACAAAAAATAAAACATAGTCTACTCTTCACATTTTGAAATTAATGCATAAAAGTACATTTCATACTTATGAATTAATGCTTTTTAAGGAACTTTATCTGTACCTGTAAGATAATGCAGTCAATGGATGTACGAATCATTAAATCCTCATCATCATCATCACGAGTTTTATTTATGACAGACATTATAAAATACACATACTGATGCCAACTGTAACTTCAAACACCATATATGAAATGGCCAGCATGTAAACATGGTAATAATGTCCAATAATAAATTATTACATCTAGAAAGTGCATCATGCATACTGACAATAGGTAGTTATACCTGCAAGTGCTGTTGAAACAACCACAAGAGATATAAATTAATACTGGTATATAGGTATCACAGTGCATAGTTACTCATGGACAATGTTGATGTAATACTGTATCTCAATTAAGTCAGCGTCAACCATTAGGCTTGTTAGTCTTGTACATTGTTAAAGAGGGAACGTAATTTTTTGTTTGTCATAGGTGGAGTATTACACATTAAATTATTACTGCTGTATTTTTTTTTGCGTCCCTAGTGCGCAATAACGCAGCCTAACCTCACATTTTATAGTCAGCTAATTGCCACACGCTACCCTACCCTACGCGTGACAGTAGGAAGGTAGTGTTGACGGATAAAGCTTTGCGCAACCAGACATTCTTTTACCCTCTTCAACACTCTACAAGCAAAAAATGCATGATTTCAGCCGCAGACTTTATTGACGTACAGTATAACATCGGCATTACCCATCAGAGGCTGTCCACTGTCTGATACAGACATAGAATATACCTTTGCTATCCGTAGCCTTTGTTTCACCTACACTTGCAGGCACACACTTAAATTGTGACAAACAATGCCTAATGTTTTTTTAAATGGTTATTTTTTATCGTACATTATTGTGTCATCAATCATCACATTGATGAGTCCATGCTGGACATGTCATACATGCTATAGAAAGTTACGATTTTATGAACTTAAATAATTGAAATGTCTGTGACTGTCACATAAAATTTGCGATGATGATGATGAGTGACTATTACAAAAATCCATTGTCTTCACTATGTTATGGTTTAACATAGCGTTCCTTAAGCATTATTCATAAAAAAAAAATGGACTTTTATTCTTAAATTTACAACACTATATTTTGTTACCAATTTTTTTGGTGTTGTGTTGTTCCATTTATTTTTGGCATGTGCATATATGCGTTTATATTTGTATTTTCTTTATTTTTCCTTCTTGAAATTAGAAAACATGTGTATCTTTGTACCGTGTTAGCCAGTAGATAGAAAAATATTTAGACTTCAGAGTCAGCAGTGGTTGATACCTTTTAATGGATAACTGAAAAGATGGAAACAAATTGCAAGCTTTCAAGGCTACTCACGTCTCTTCATCAGGCAAAGACTAAATAAAAAAATAAGCATCACATATTTCTATACACAACAGGACACAGGAATAGTGCAATAGGTAAGACAAGTAAGTGACGTGTATCAGAACTGTCATTATCTCACAGGGATGAACATAAATATTGGAACAGTTCCTAGATAAGGATAGAAAGTTTGATTGCCCTCTCATTGGCGTGTTTTTTTGGGTTTTCATGACCTGGAAGGGCATAGACGCAGATTCCTTAATTGATATAGAATGACATAAATCCATATGATCTATTCATTCCATCACTAACAGTGTCAAAGGTCATGATGAGCTTATATTCTGAAACCTTTGTACGTTTCTCATATTTGAAGTTATATTTTAATACCAGTAATTCCATATCCATCATGCTATGACCGGGCATACAAAAGTCTTTTGCCACAGGTAAATTCATTAATTTATCTGTGATTGTGTGGCGCTGATAATTCATCCTTGTTCTCCTTTTTGTTGCCGGTCTCCCCTCACTTGTCCCTCCCTCACTTGTCTTAGCTATTCCTGTGTCCTGTTGTGTGTAGAAATATGTGATTCTTCATTTTTGGCTTTACTCTTAGCCTGATGAAGACACCTGAGTAGTCTCGAAAGCTTTGAATTTGTTACCATATTTTCAGTTAGCCATTAAACGTTATCAACCACAGAGGACTGTCAAGTATAAATATTTTTCTATTCTTGTAATTGAAATTCATCATTTTATTGTTGTAGTAAAACTTCATTTATTCTTGTTTGAAGTACATACATTTGCAATGGCCACGTAACAAGGCAATAACTCAATATTTTATGCCTACACCCTCCTTGACCCTGGGCTTCAACAGCGCCAGTTGCTGCTCAGAAGTGTTAGATGCACAGATGAAAACAATCGCTGATGTGTTTCTGGGGTTCAGTAACGCCTGCTGTTCCCCTGCTGTGTGTCTGGCAAAAAGTCCTGCTGCCTCCACCATGTTCTGTTCTCATCCCTGGGTTACAACACCGCCAGTTGTTTCTCGGAAGTGCTGTTAGCACAGTCTACACTTGCTCCTGTGTTACTGGGGTTCAGTAATGTCAGCTGTTCCCCTGCTGTGTGTCTGGCAAAAAGTCCTGCTGCCTCCACCATGTTCTCTTCTCATCCCTGGGTTACAACACCGCCAGTTGTTTCTCGGAAGTGCTGTTAGCACAGTTAACACTTGCTCCTGTGTTACTGGGGTTCAGTAATGTCAGCTGTTCCCCTGCTGTGTGAACGGCAAACAGTCCTGCTGCCTCCACCATGTTCTCTTCTCATCCCTGGGTTACAACACCGCCAGTTGTTTCTCGGAAGTGCTGTTAGCACAGTTAACACTTGCTCCTGTGTTACTGGGGTTCAGTAATGTCAGCTGTTCCCCTGCTGTGTGAACGGCAAACAGTCCTGCTGCCTCCACCATGTTCTCTTCTCATCCCTGGGTTACAACACCACCAGTTGTTTCTCGGAAGTGCTGTTAGCACAGTCTACACTTGCTCCCGTGTTACTGGGGTTCAGTAATGTCAGCTGTTCCCCTGCTGTGTGAACGGCAAAAAGTCCTGCTGCCTCCACCATGTTCTCTTCTCATCCCTGGGTTACAACACCGCCAGTTGTTTCTCGGAAGTGCTGTTAGCACAGTCTACACTTGCTCCCGTGTTACTGGGGTTCAGTAATGTCAGCTGTTCCCCTGCTGTGTGAACGGCAAAAAGTCCTGCTGCCTCCACCATGTTCTCTTCTCATCCCTGGGTTACAACACCGCCAGTTGTTTCTCGGAAGTGCTGTTAGCACAGTTACACTTGCTCCGTGTTACTGGGGTTCAGTAATGTCAGCTGTTCCCCTGCTGTGTGAACGGCAAACAGTCCTGCTGCCTCCACCATGTTCTCTTCTCATCCCTGGGTTACAACACCGCCAGTTGTTTCTCGGAAGTGCTGTTAGCACAGTTAACACTTGCTCCTGTGTTACTGGGGTTCAGTAATGTCAGCTGTTCCCCTGCTGTGTGAACGGCAAAAGTCCTGCTGCCTCCACCATGTTCTCTTCTCATCCCTGGGTTACAACACCGCCAGTTGTTTCTCGGAAGTGCTGTTAGCACAGTTAACACTTGCTCCGTGTTACTGGGGTTCAGTAATGTCAGCTGTTCCCCTGCTGTGTGAACGGCAAAAAGTCCTGCTGCCTCCACCATGTTCTCTTCTCATCCCTGGGTTACAACACCGCCAGTTGTTTCTCGGAAGTGCTGTTAGCACAGTCTACACTTGCTCCCGTGTTACTGGGGTTCAGTAATGTCAGCTGTTCCCCTGCTGTGTGAATGGCAAAAAGTCCTGCTGCCTCCACCATGTTCTCTTCTCATCCCTGGGTTACAACACCGCCAGTTGTTTCTCGGAAGTGCTGTTAGCACAGTCTACACTTGCTCCCGTGTTACTGGGGTTCAGTAATGTCAGCTGTTCCCCTGCTGTGTGAACGGCAAAAAGTCCTGCTGCCTCCACCATGTTCTCTTCTCATCCCTGGGTTACAACACCGCCAGTTGTTTCTCGGAAGTGCTGTTAGCACAGTCTACACTTGCTCCGTGTTACTGGGGTTCAGTAATGTCAGCTGTTCCCCTGCTGTGTGAACGGCAAACAGTCCTGCTGCCTCCACCATGTTCTCTTCTCATCCCTGGGTTACAACACCGCCAGTTGTTTCTCGGAAGTGCTGTTAGCACAGTTAACACTTGCTCCTGTGTTACTGGGGTTCAGTAATGTCAGCTGTTCCCCTGCTGTGTGAACGGCAAACAGTCCTGCTGCCTCCACCATGTTCTCTTCTCATCCCTGGGTTACAACACCGCCAGTTGTTTCTCGGAAGTGCTGTTAGCACAGTCTACACTTGCTCCCGTGTTACTGGGGTTCAGTAATGTCAGCTGTTCCCCTGCTGTGTGAACGGCAAAAAGTCCTGCTGCCTCCACCATGTTCTCTTCTCATCCCTGGGTTACAACACCGCCAGTTGTTTCTCGGAAGTGCTGTTAGCACAGTTAACACTTGCTCCTGTGTTACTGGGGTTCAGTAATGTCAGCTGTTCCCCTGTGTGAACGGCAAACAGTCCTGCTGCCTCCACCATGTTCTCTTCTCATCCCTGGGTTACAACACCGCCAGTTGTTTCTCGGAAGTGCTGTTAGCACAGTCTACACTTGCTCCCGTGTTACTGGGGTTCAGTAATGTCAGCTGTTCCCCTGCTGTGTGAACGGCAAAAAGTCCTGCTGCCTCCACCATGTTCTCTTCTCATCCCTGGGTTACAACACCGCCAGTTGTTTCTCGGAAGTGCTGTTAGCACAGTCTACACTTGCTCCCGTGTTACTGGGGTTCAGTAATGTCAGCTGTTCCCCTGCTGTGTGAACGGCAAAAAGTCCTGCTGCCTCCACCATGTTCTCTTCTCATCCCTGGGTTACAACACCGCCAGTTGTTTCTCGGAAGTGCTGTTAGCACAGTCTACACTTGCTCCTGTGTTACTGGGGTTCAGTAATGTCAGCTGTTCCCCTGCTGTGTTAACGGCAAAAAGTCCTGCTGCCTCAACTTTAATTTCCATGGGTACCTTCTGCTACCCATCCGGGTTCCAGTACCGTCAGCTGGTTCTCCGCAGTGCCTTTGGCCTAGGTGCCTCCATGTCGGTATCCGAGTTCCAGCAACGTCTGCTGGTCCTTGGTAGTGCTTTGGAGCACAGGTACCTCCTGCTTAGTAACCGTGTCCCAGTAACGTCAGCTGGTCCTCGGTTGTGCCATTGGCTCTTTTCCTTCTGCTAACCCTCCGGGTTCCAGCACAGTCAGCTGGTCCTCGTTACTTTCATTGGCTCTTGTACCTTCTGCTACCCATCCGGGTTCCAGTACCGTCAGCTGGTTCTCCGCAGTGCCTTTGGCCTAGGTGCCTCCATGTCGGTATCCGAGTTCCAGCAACGTCTGCTGGTCCTTGGTAGTGCTTTGGAGCACAGGTACCTCCTGCTTAGTAACCGTGTCCCAGTAACGTCAGCTGGTCCTCGGTTGTGCCATTGGCTCTTTTCCTTCTTCTGACCCTCCGGGTTCCAGCACAGTCAGCTGGTCCTCGTTACTTTCATTGGCTCTTGTACCTTCTGCTACCCATCCGGGTTCCAGTACCGTCAGCTGGTTCTCCGCAGTGCCTTTGGCCTAGGTGCCTCCATGTCGGTATCCGAGTTCCAGCAACGTCTGCTGGTCCTTGGTAGTGCTTTGGAGCACAGGTACCTCCTGCTTAGTAACCGTGTCCCAGTAACGTCAGCTGGTCCTCGGTTGTGCCATTGGCTCTTTTCCTTCTGCTGACCCTCCGGGTTCCAGCACAGTCAGCTGGTCCTCGTTACTTCCATTGGCTTTTGTACCATCACCAACAGGACAAAGAAGGTTAAGACAAACTACAAGATACAGAACAAGAGACAGAAGAACAATAAGCAGAAGATCAAAAAGCAGAAGAACATTAAGTATAAGACCAAAATGAAGAGCAAAATATATGCTCTAAATTATAAGCAGAAGAAGACTAAGCAGTGTATGGGGGTGAGTCCGTTCCTCCTCGTGGTGCCCCTGGAAAATGCCTGCTGCTGCTGCAGGCTAAACTGAACACGGACAAATACTGTTGTAATTTAAATCTTTTGTGACAGCAAGAACGGAAGAATGAAAAATTCATACTTTGACAGATTACAAGTACAGGATTCTCTGTCACAAATAAGAATATGATGAAGAAGATGAAGTACAATATGAATTAGAATAATAGTTTAATAAGAAGGATATGAGTAATGTTAACAAAAAGATGAATAGCAAGAAGTTTAAGAAGATAAAGAAGGTGAAGATGAAGAATAATTTGATGAAAAAGATGATGCTGCTGAAGATTATGAAGGAGAAAGTGTGTCAAAAGTTAAAAAGGTGAAAAGCATGGAAGTTGTGAAATATACATATTTGCCAAAATAGAAAAAACGTGAACAACATTGTCAATTTCTTCGTCAATCCGAACATCTTTAAAAAAAAAAATATTTATGCTATTCCATTTGATTGGGTTAAACATCTATGCCTTTAATGTCTCCTCAACCTTCCCCAATACATTCTACATTACTCTTTGTTGTTTTCCTTCATGTACAATTAACCAACAAGGCAAGAATGGGTTTTTTTTAATTCCGATATTTTGTTCCCATAGACTTACATTGTATTTCCGGTATCGGTATCGGGTATCGCCGATATTTTTTGGGTATCGGCGATACCATTCCGATTCCGATACTTTTGGATATCTGAAAGTATCGCTCAACTCTATTCTGCAGGCATGTACCGACCGTGGCACCTGCGCTGCAGCATAATCGCATCGTTACTATGCACTTAATCCCTTTTGCAGATTTACTGGAGCAAGGACAAAAAAAAGTCATTTTGAAGATGGTGCCTGGGGTGCCTGCACAGTAGCAGCTATTGGTTTGTATAGAAATCCGATAGCTGCTGTTGGGCAGGCGTCGGCAACACCATCTTGCTGGAGAAGAAAAAAATGTTCTCCACCAAGATGGCACTGTTTGCACATGCACAATAGCAGCTATCAGATCTCTATACAAACCGATAGCTGCTACTGCGCAGGTGCCCTGGGCGCCATTTTCAAAATGACTTTTTTTTTTCCTTGCTCAAGTAAATCTGCAAAAGGGATTAAGTGGGTGTGGGCTGTATTAGGATCAGGCGGACTTTAAAGGTACAGGCCCACTTTTTCCTTAATGACTCTACATTGGTCTCCTTGCATTTATGCACAATATATGCTGCCCAGCACCTCTTTACTTTGATTGCTCATTGCCTTTTTTATGATTGTATATTGTTATCTTTGGCACTTTTATAGCAAGTGTTGTATTATACGATTTAAATTGATTATTTATTGTCACTTATTTCTTACACTTTGTACACAATCTGTGGTACTCCATATTTTTGTTTGCACTCTTAGGCTATGTGCACACATATCAGAATTGCCGCGGAAATTTCCGCGGCAATCCCGCACCTCTCTGCCGCGGGAAATACGCATTTTATAAGTATGCGTATTCCCGCTAAAAACTAGCGTTTTTCAAGCGTAATTAGCTTGCAGACTGCTCGCGTTTGCAAGCGATCAGTAGCATCGCTTGGAAAACTGACTGACAGGTTGGTCACACGAGTCAAACATAGTGTTTGACAAGTGTGACCAACTTTTTACTATTGATGGCGCTTATGCAGCATCAGTAGTAAAAAGATATAATGTTAGAAATAATAATAAAAAAAAATCGTGATATTCTCACCTTCCGGCGGCCCCCGCAGCCTTCCAGGTCCTCGCGATGCTCACGTCAACTCCCGTTCCCAGTGATGTCTGTCGACAATGACCCCAGATGACGTAGCATCACGCGAGACCTCTACGTCATCTAGTCATCTGGGGCCATTGTCGCAAGGCATCCCGGGGAACAGGAGTTGCCGGGAGCGTCGCTGAGGAGCGAGAAGGCTGCGGGGGCCGCCGGAAGGTGAGAATATCACGATTTTTTATTTTAATTATTGTTTTAACAGGGATATGGTACCCAGGGCCTGGAGGAGAGTCTCCTCTCCTCCAGACCCTGGGTACCATCAGCGCATGAACCGCTCACTTTGCGCATGGTGGGCATAGCCACATGCGGAAAGTAAGCGGTTCAATGCATTTCTAGGGTGGCGGAATCACCGCAATTCCGGAAAAAGAATGAACATGCTGCGTTTTTTTTCGCGATGCTTTTTTTTGCGGAAAAAAAACGCAGCATGTGCACAAAAATTGCGGAATGCATTCTAATAATAAGATGCTTAATGCATGCATTTTAAAGCGTTTTTGCAGCGGAAAAAACGCTAAAAAAAGGAAAAATCCTGAACGTGTGCACATAGCCATACACTTTAATTAATTTCAACATTGTGTGTATTTACCTTTCAATAATCATGTTAGGTGTTTTGCACGAAAAAATTTTTAGATTAACGTTTTTCCTGCTATTTGTTTTTTATTTTTATTTTTTCTCCTTTTCTTTTTTCTTTTTTTGTATATATACCACAGTCACCAACACATATGTGGCCTTTTGGCCCAATTATTATTATTTTTTTATTTTTTCCTTTTTTATATATTTTTTTTATATAATTTTTTTTGTAAACATATAGTAATTAAGAGGTGCTTTTTACATATTTTTTTTATATATGACCCCTATATTTGAATATAAATTTTGTGTTATTCATGTAATCATAATTGATACCTTGTCCATTATTTAATCTATCGACTGTAATACTGAATATATGTCTCTCTATATATTTTATCCCTTTTGGATTCTTATTTTCCATGTATATTCCTAATACGTGCGCACATTTTTGTATAACATCACTGTCTGACAAATTTTGAATAAATAAAGGCATATTTTATTTGGATAATTATTTGTCCGGTACATTTTTTAACGTTGAGGCTAAGTTCACACGTTGCGGAATTGCAGCGGAAATTTCCGCGACAATCCCGCACTTCTCTGCCGCGGGAAATACGCATTTTTTTTGTATGCGTATTCCCGCCAGAAACTAGCGTTTTCCAAGCGTAATTAGCTTGCAGAATACTAGCGTTTTCCTAGCGATCTGTAGCATCGCTTGGAAAACTGATTGACAGGTTGGTCACACGAGTCAAACATAGTGTTTGACACGTGTGACCAACTTTTTACTATTGATGCCGCCTGTGCAGCATCAATAGTAAAAAGATCTAATGTAAAAATAATAAAAAAAATAATAAATCGTGATATTCTCACCTTCCGGCGGCCCCCGCAGCCTTCCCGCCTCTCAGCGACGCTCCCGGCCAATCGCGTTCCCAAGGATGCATTGCAACAGACCCCAGATGACGTAGCATCACGCGATACTGCTACGTCATCTGGGTGATTCTCGCAATGCATTACTGGGAACGGGAGCGTCGCTGAGAGGCGGGAAGGCTGCGGGGGCCGCCAGAAGGTGAGAATATCATTATTTTTTATTTTCATTATTGTTTTACCAGGGATATGGTACCCAGGGCCTGGAGGAGAGTCTCCTCTCCTCCAGACCCTGGGTACCATCCGCACATGAACCGCTTACATTGCGCGGAGATTACGCGAAATTAATGAACATGTTGCTTTTTTTTCCGCGAAGCGTTTTTTTCGCGGAAAAAAATGCTGCATGTGCACAAGAATTGCGGAATCCATTTAAATGAATAGCATGCTTAATGCTTGCATTTTTTTCGCGTTTTTGCCACGGGAAAAAACGCGAAAATTGCTGACGTGTGCACTTAGCCTCATTGTTCCACACTTTCTCACAGAGCACCATTTTTCACTATTGGAGTATATATTAACCCCTTTTCCCCCAAGGGTGGTTTGCACGTTAATGAATGGGCCAATTTTTACAATTCTGACAGCTGTCTCTTTATGAGGCTATAACTCTGGAA
Organism: Oophaga sylvatica; assembly: GCA_033576555.1. Classification (NCBI taxonomy): domain Eukaryota; kingdom Metazoa; phylum Chordata; class Amphibia; order Anura; family Dendrobatidae; genus Oophaga; species Oophaga sylvatica. The sequence goes on along the minus strand of JARQOD010000006.1, from coordinate 206,149,401 downwards.
CGCTTCAACGGATCTTAGCGATTCTGAGACTATTTTCTCGTGACATATTGTACTTCAGCCAGAGAGATAGCTATCCCTGAAGATGGAAAGAGGAAAGCTAACTGCCCCGGAGTAGACCCCAAAAGAGTAGGAAGCCCCCAAACATATAATGGCGGTTAGACAAAATGAAAATACGAACACAGACAGAAAATAGATTGAGCAAACGCTGGGGCCCAAAACTGTCTAGATAGGACAGCACAGGAGAGAATACTGTCTGCAACCCAGAAAAACGCTAGGAAAAACTCCAACACTTCTGAATCCAAAAACATTGAGACCACACGGTCTCGACCACCTATATCAGATCTCTGGTGTGGACACGTAGCTACCCAGCAGTAAAAATCACAAGAACGGAGCAAACAAACAAATACAAAAAATGAACGGAGACCAGCCAAAGCCCCCCAAAGGGGACCCGGCTGAAGACAAAAAGCAATGTAGCAAAAAGCAAGGAATTCAAACTGCAGTAAAAAAAACTGAAAGAGACTTATCTGAATGCAAGCAGGAGATAGCAGAAAAGCAAGCTAGCTAGCAACCTAGACCAGGAAGAACAATTGATCACCGACGAGGATCATGGGAGGTCAGCTCACTTATATCAGGCCAGTCAGTACCACCTGACAACCACTTGTCAGCTGCAGGTGTAGGACTCTTGGTGTTCCACATAGGTTCAATACCCTCAGCAACCACCAGAGGGAGCTTCAGCTCCGAAGTCATCTCCAATATGTTCACACAGTTTTCCAATTTGTCCTGAGTACGCTGATACCCCATATGTGGGGGGAAATGCTGTTTGGGAGCATGGCAGGGCTAGGAAAGGAATTAATGACATTTTGGAATGCAGACTTTGATGGGTGTCATATTCAGTTTGCAGAGCCCCTGATGTGCCTAAACAGTGGAAACCCCCCACAAATTACCCCATTTTGGAAACTAGACCCCCTAAGGAACTTATCTAAATGTGTGGTGAGCACTTTGAACCCCCAAGTGCTTCACAGAAGTTTATAACGCCCGGGCGTGAAAATAAAAAAATCATATTTTTTCCACAAACATGATCTTTTACTCCCCAGTTTTTTATTTTCCCAAGGGTAACAGGAGAAATTGGACCCCAAAAGTTGTTGTTAAATTTGTCCTGAGTACGCTGATACCCTATATGTGGGAGAAAAACTACAGTATGGGCACACGTCGGGGCTCGGAAGGGAAGTAGTGACGTTTTGAATTGAAGACTTTGATGGAATAGTCTGCGGGAGTCATGTCGCGTTTGGAGAGCCCCTAATGTGCCTAAACAGTGGAAACCCCCACAAGTGACCCCATTTTGGAAACTAGACCCCCTAAGGAACTTATCTAGATGTGTGGTGAGCACTTTGAACCCCCAAAATTTCACAGAAGTTTATAACGCCCGGGCGTGAAATTAAAAAAATCATATTTTTTTCACAAACATGATCTTTTAGTCCCAAGTTTTATTATTTTCACAGGCGTAACAGGAGAAATTGGACCCCAAAAGTTGTTGTTCAATTTGTCCTGAGTACGATGATACCCCATATGTGGGAGAAAACTACAGTATGGGCACATGTTGGGGCTCGGAAAGGAAGTAGTGATGTTTTGAATTGCAGACTTTGATGGAATAGTCTGCGGGCGTCATGTCGCATTTGGAGAGCCCCTGATGTGCCTAAACAGAGGAAACCCCCGACAAGTGACACCATTTTGGAAACTAGACCTCAAAAGAACTTATCTAGATGTGTGGTGAGAACTTTGAACCCCCAAGTGCTTCACAGAAGTTTATAATGTAGAGACATAAAAAAAATCATATTTTTTCCACAAAAATGATATTTTCACCCCCAATTTTTGTTTCCCAAGGGTAACAGAAGAAATTGGACCCAAAGAGTTATTGTGCAATTTTTTCTGTGTACGCTGATACCGCATATGTGGGGGTAAACTACCGTTTGGGCAGATGGCAGAGCTCAGAAGGGAGGAGCACCGTTTGACTTTTTCAAAGCTGAATTGGCTGGAATTGTGATCAGACGCCATGTCACGTTTGGAGAGCACCTGATGTGCCTAAACAGTGGAAACCCCTCAATTCTAACTCCAACCCTAACCCCAACACACCCCTAACCCTAATCCCAACCCTAATCATAACCCTAACCACAAACCTAACCCTAACACACTCTAACCCTAATTCCAACCCTAACTCTAACCCTAACTTTAGCCCCAACTCTAACCCTAACTTTAGCCCCAACCCTAACCCTAACCGTAGCCCTAATGGGAAAATGGAAATAGATACATTTTTTAAATTTTATTATTTTTCCCTAACTAAGGGGGTGATAAAGGGGGGTTTGATTTACTATTTATAGTGGGTTTTTATGTTAGGCAGCTGTCACACGCTAAAAGACACTTTTTATTGTAAAAAATAGTTTTTTGCATCACCAGACTTTGAGAGCTATAATTTTTTCCATATTTTGGCCCACAGAGTCATGTGAAGTCTTATTTTTTGTGGGACAAGTTGACATTTTTATTGGTACCATTTTTGGGCACATGACTTTTTTGATTGCTTCTTATTACGATTTTTGGGAGGCAGAATGAACAAAAAACAGCAATTCATTAATTTCTTTTGGGGGGGCGTTTATACCGTTCTGCGTGTGGCAAAATTGATAAAGCAGTTTTATTCTTTGGGTCAGTACGATTACAGCGGTACCTCATTTATTTCTCTTTTTATGTTTTGGCGCTTTTATACAATAAAAACGATTATATATAAGAAATAATTAATTTTGCATCGCTTTATTCTGCGAACTATAACTTTTTTATTTTTTGCTGATGATGCTGTATCATGGCTCGTTTTTTGGGGGACAAGATGATGTTTTCAGCATTACCATGTTTATTTATATCCGCTTTTTTGATCGCGTGTTATTCCACGTTTAGTTCGGCGGTATGATGATAAATCATTTTTTGCCTTGTTTTTTTTTTAAGGGGTTCACTAAAGGGGTTAACTAATGGGACAGGTTTATAGGGCGGGTGGGGACGGACGCGGCGATACTAAATATGTGTACTTTTATTGTTTTTTTTTAATTACATTAAGAAATGAATTTATTGGGAAATATATATATTTTTTTCTTTATTTAGGAATTTTTTTTTTTACACATGTTATTTTTATTTTTTTTAACTTTTTTACTTTGTTCCAGGGTGGGACATCACTGTATAAGTTCAGATCGCCGATCTGACACTGTGCACAGCACTCTGTCAGATCGGCGATCTCACAGGCACTGCAGCAGGCTTTCTCAGCTCCTGCTCTCAGCAGGCACAGAGGAAGCCGCCTCCCTGCAGGACCCGGAAGGACCCTGTGGCCATCTTGAATCCGTGGTCCTGCAGGTAGGAGGGTCCCTTGGAACAGCGCGATCACATTGCGCTGTTCTGAGGGTCTCAAGGAAGCACGAAGCGAGCCCTCTCCCTGTGCAATGCTTCCCTGTGACCCCGGTACACTGTGATCATCTTTGATCGCAGTGTGCCAGGGGTTAATGTGCCGGGAGCGTTCCGTCACGGGAGCGCAGCTGATCGCATATGACGTACTATTCCGTCCTTGTGAATTAAGTCCCAGGGCACATGGACGGAACAGTACGTCAGATGGAAGAAAGGGGTTAATATTTTATTATTGAAGTATATAATATCACAATATGGATTAGATATTATTTAATGACATGATGTTTTGGTTTGATGTTATATTTGGAGGTAAAATGGATTAAGTGCACAGTAACAATTCAATTATGCTGCTGTATTTTTTTTATTATTCAGTATGTGATGGTATTCATTATTCAAACTTGGGGGGAAGGTCACTGAGGGATCGTGACCTGTCAGCAGTCTGTATTATGAATATGAGTCGCACGTAGTACCAGGGCTTATGGGGTACTCGGCACCGAGCCCGTTGAAGTCTATGGGGAATGTCACAAGTAGCACAGCTCGGTCCGTTGCCCTGGGCGCTCATTCAAAGGGGGATATTTACAGGGATTGTAGTAATTGTTTGTGACGCCACCTGTGGTTTCTGATCAAGGTGACCAGCGCTGCAGGGTGAATCCTCTGAGGGGTTGTTATTTGGCAGCAAGGTGTTAGGTCTCCCACAGGTGAGACTGGATCCCTCAAAGTATATGGCGGTGCAGGGTGCAGGCAATAAGGCAGACACACACAAGTCAGTCTCTTTCCATACCTTTACTGGTGGTATTTGCAGGTATGTCCCGGGAAGCTGCTCAGGGTGGAGGATGCACGTCCAGGTAATCACTGAGTAGGTTTAAGGCCTCCTTTCTCTTTAATGTGTGTGAGTTTCCAACCTGCATGAAGCTAAGTTCAACTCTGTATAGAACAGCTACGCCCGGCCGACATTGTGGTGGAGCCTTCTTTTGGCAAGAACTAAGTCTTTATATGCAGCGTCCCGCTAGACTCCTGTTCTCCCTGACCCCGGTTACGTATCAGCACTATAGGGCCCCTCTGCGACTTGAAGTCCAGCAGGGATTCCGGTTTTCTCCTACTAGCCGTGAAGGTTCTAGCAAGGCTTCGGACCCGGCGTCCGGTTAAGCAGAGTGGAGGCAGCAATTGTTGCTGTAACGCCTCGGTCACTCTTCCCTTTGGTCACCACTCGCCCGTCGCCCTACTCTCACCCTTAACATAAGCACGGGTAGCAGTAGGTGTAGTCGTCAGCTTCCTTCCTTCCACAGCTCACTGACCATTTCTCAGTCGACTCGTTGTTGTAATAACTGTAGTCCCCTTCCTTCTTTTCCTTCATAAACTCTGTCCAAAGCAGCTTTCAGGACCTTCCGTCAGACTGAATACAAGCCCGCTTCGAGAGTCACTTTCCACATTCATAGGGTACTAACAGTCAGGATGTTCTGAGATAACAGTTTGCAATCTTTCGTCCTCTGTCTCATCTGACAGGAATTCTCCACACGTCTGAACTCGCACTGGCTCAGACAAAGCTCTGACTAGCAAAAGCCCACTGGCTGGAATGCCAGAATCACAATTCTCTCACTCCGGTGTTCTGAGGAGATCTAATCTGTCTGAGGTACAACCAACAACTAGGATGACTGTCTGGCTAGAATGCCTACTGCTGCGTTTCTCCACACCCCTTTATACCTGAATCTAAAGGGCTCCCTCTTTTGGCACCTGGGAAATGTGAGATGTGAATGAATATCAGGTTTTTGTAATTACCTTTCTGTGCATTCTCCTGGGAACATGTGTACCAAGCGCAGCTGGGCCACACAAATACCTAAACAGAGCACCACATACATGAACTCCGCCTTAGGACACGAGCATATCATTAACACAAAACTGAAAATAAAGATTAAGAAAAGATTAAGAAACAGCCACAAGATGGATTTCATCCACCAAGGTATCATTTTATTCAGTACAACGGTGCCAACCTGACAATATGTGTAGGTTAACATCCAACAGAAGAGAGCTGTCATAAAGTCCCATAAAATGTAACTTTTATTGATACAAACAATGTATAAAATACATAATTCAGATAAGAGGCATAAGGAAGGGGGAATAGGGACGTGTACCCATTACCCACAGGTAAAACACCAAGAGGGCCAGAGGGAACTGCATAACCCTGTAGCAGGACGTGTGGAGAAAAGTAAACAATCAGGGCCGCAATAATATGATGTTGCCAAAATTCCCATATATTACAGGTAGATTTATAGGAAACAATTACTGGCATTAAGGTAAGTACCTCATCCTATCAGCCAACCACATATTTTAACAGTATTCACACATATTCACCATATAAATCAAATAAAATTAATCACAGTGATCACTGGCAGGAAGGTAAGTATCCAGCCATAACAATCAAATGCATATTGGGTATTGTATATGATGGAAATACATAGAAAAGCGGTCATTAGTATAGAATAATTACCTGCAAATAGCAAAGGTCAGCGGTCCTGTGGCCCACCCCAACGCGCGTTTCGGAGCAAGCAGCTCCTTCCTCAGGGGGCGTGGTAAGCGAATGCAGGGGACAGAAATTTATAGCACCGAACGGAAGTGGAATCATACCACCAACTCACCGTCAGGACTCGCGTATACCCAAGAGGCTGGCGCCGGAAACACGTGGTGCCCCACGTGATGCGGCGTCCAGTATCAAAGGGAAGTGACACGGCCGGCATAGAGAAGAAGGCGGCGCATGCGCAGTAAAGGAGAATTACTTCAACGGACATTTACAAGCCGGGCAGGCATGAAACATAGCAACCGGCAAAAAGGGGAGAAAAGCGGCTCATGCACAGTGCGGAAAAACATATAGATGGACATTTACAACCAGGGCAAATGCAGTACCCAGTTACAGAATAAAACAAACACTGCCTGTGTACAGTAAAGACCTCCTACTATGTATATAAACTAAGCATCATATCATATATATTATGTTATCATAACAGTATATAGGGCCTATAATGACAAGGAACATATACATTAAATCAGTCAATATCACAAATAAGTTATAATTTACAGTATTGCTGCTTACATCATGCAATAAAAGGCTAGTCCATCACAATTAATCGACTAGTAATATGCTATCAGATGAGCAACAACAAATGACATAGCAAAAGTGTACACAGATTGATAACAAAACATAATCAATATAAATAAATGTATACATGACTAAACAAATATGTAAACATGAAGACTGATATAAAGATGCAAAAGGATGTCAAAGTCGACATAAATCGTAGAATATATAGAAGTCTTGGCTCCGGATCAAAGACTGTAAAGCACATGACACAGCAAGAAACACCAGCATTCACTCACAAAAGGCACTAGAGAAACAAAGGAATACAAAAATTAAAATCATGATAAAAACAATGCAATGCGGGCGGGGAAACCGCACCTAAATACACAGGAATCAGGGGGTCACAAAAATGGAGCAAACGACAGACTCTCATTCAGTTCATTGGGTTGCATGGTACGTCCAGATCCATCTAGTCTCCACCTGGGCCAAATGCTTGGACAAACCTCCACCACGAATGTTAATGTGGAGTAAATCGATCCCACGTACTTTCAGTAACGAGCCATCACAATGATGGAATTCTCTGAAGTGTCGGGGCAATGTTTTCAGAGTGGACGCGTCCGTGCAGGCGGATGCCGCCTGTATGCCCAGAACGTGTTCCTCACACATACTTTTAATTGTCTTGTAGTTAAACCTACATACATAAGCCCACATGGGCAAATTGCACAATAGACAACATATCTGGATGAACACGAGATATGCTGTCTAATGGAAAAATCTTTAGTACGATCAGAGTTCATGAAAGTGGAACAACGCTCAATATTGGGACAGGAAATGCACCTACCGCACGGAACGCATCCACATCTAATGGGAATATCATACAAAAAAGTAGAAGTACGCTGGCTCAGGTAGTGACTAGATGTAAGCTGGTCACGCAGATTTTTTGGCCCATCTGAAAGCGATGGATGGCTTCTCCGGAGGAATCTACTCAGTATCGGATCGTCCTTCAAAATTGGCCATGATTTTTGAAGGGCTTGTCGCATCTTGTCATGTTGTGGATGATATGTGGTTATAAACCTTACCACATCCGCTTTTTTTGCCCTCGTGGGGTATTACTAAATAGAAGATTATTACGTAGGGAATGTTTCACCCGATGATAAGCCTTCTTAATGATGCGTCTACTGTAACCCCTAGCCAACAGCCGCAATTTAAGTTTCTCTGCCGGGAGCTCAAAGTCTTAATTTGTTGAACAAATCCACCGTAGGTAGAGGAATTGCCCAATAGGAATAGCCTTGATGACATGCGAGGGGTGACAGGAAGAAGCATGGAGCAACGTGTTGGTAGCTGTCTGTTTCCGATAGATGTCTGTCTGCAGGTACCTGATCCATCCTTCTTCATGGTGACGTCCAGAAAATCAATTTTAACTGGATCCCACACTAAGGTCAACCGTATATTCTGATCATTGTTATTCAAATCAGAGACGAATTGCACAAGGTCGATGGACGTGCCCTGCCAGATAAAGAAGATATCGTCAATGTAGCGTGCCCAAAAAGGGACACGGTCCACCGACCCCTGTTTGTCTGACAGAAATAAGTCCCTCTCCCACAGCCCCAGGAACAGATTTGCATAGGCCGGCGCAAAGGCCACACCCATGGCTGTCCCCTGGAGCTGTAGGTAGAAGGACCCTTTAAAAACAAAGAAGTTATGTGTGAGGGTGAACTCCAAAAGCACCAGGATGAGGTCCCTCAAATCTAGTGATAAAGTAGAAGTACCCAAAAAATACCGGACTGCTGTAATGCCATCAGAATGTCTGATGTTAGTATAGAGTAACTCAACATCAACTGAAGCAAACAGAGTGTCACCCTCCAAACACAGACCATCGACCTTGTGCAATAACTCCCCTGTGTCTTTAAAAAAAGAGGGCAAGTTGGCAACAAGTGGTTGAAGGTGATAGTCGATCCATTTATTGATGTTCTCCAAAAAGTTACCCATCCTGTTATGATTTGGTAGCTGAGGAGAGCAGGCAAAAAAGGAAATACACCAGAGCAGTTGGAAACTATGAGATTGCAGTACCCTGACTAACCACCACAACTAGAGGCAGCCGTGGAGCGTTCCTACGATGGTCCTAGACGCCTCATCACAGCCTGAGAAACTAACTACACCTAAAGATAGAAAGAGGAAAGCTATCTGCCCCGGAGCAGATCCCCAAAGAACATAGAAAGCCCCCAAACATGTAATGGCGGTTAGACAAGAAGAAATACTGACACAGACAGAAAATAGTATGAGCAAACGTTGGGGCCCAAACTTACTAAATAGAAAAGGATAGGAAGGGCACTTACTGCAATCCCAAAAAACCCTGAAAAGCACCAACTCTACTAATTTCAAAAACACCTGAGATCACACGACCTCTACAACCTAAATTAGTTCTCTGGTGTAACCAAAAACAAAACAGCAGCCACTGAAAAAACTGGAAAAAGCAAATGTACAAACATCAGTGGCTGAACTGAGAGGCAAAAGCCCCCAGAGGGGACCCAGAAGGCCCCCACAGAAGTGCAGGACAAAAATGCAAAAAACAAGCACAAAAACAAAAAGAAGAAAATGTCTTATCTGTTAGCAGGAGATTCAGACACGACACAGCAGGCTACCAAGGAAACAGGAATCAAGGATTGAGACCAGAACAATTGATCACGGCAACCCTGATGGGAAGGCGACTCCCTTATATAAGACCAGTCAGTAACACCTGATTCCCAATCCTCACAATCTTCACTGGACAGTCCAGTACCGTTTGTAACCACCAGAGGGAGCTTCTGCTCAGAACTCATTTCCAGCCTATTCACAACAGTACCCCCCCTTGAGGAGGGGTCACCGAACCCTCATTTGAGCAACCAGGTCGGTCAGGATGATTCTATGATACGCACGGATGAGTCTCCTAGCATGGATGTCCGAAGCAAACACCCAAGAATTGTCTTCCTGACCATAACCTCTCCATTTAACCAAATACTGGAGTTTCCGTCTAGAAAAACGAGAATTCAATATTTTCTCAACCACATACTCCAGATTGCCTTCAACCAAAACAGGGTCAGGAGGCACAGTAGTAGGAACCACTGGCTCAACAAACCTCTTCAACAAGGACTTGTGGAACACGTTATGGATCTTAAATGTCCCTGGAAGAAGCAAACGAAAAGAAACAGGATTAAGAATCTCCATGATCTTATAAGGTCCAATGAACCTAGGCTTAAATTTAGGAGATGCCACTCTCATAGGAATATTTATTGAGGACAACCAGACCAAGTCCCCTACTTTAAACCGAGGACCATCAGTCCTATGCCGGTTAGCAAACCGCTGGGCCCTCTCCTGAGAGAGGGACAACCTCTCCACTACCTGGTCCCAAATCTGTTGCATACGCTCCACAACAGAGTCAACACCTGGACAGACAGAAGCCTCCGTCTGTCCTGAAGAAAATCGAGGGTGAAACCCAGAATTACAGAAAAATGGAGACATCAAAGTGGCAGAGCTAGCCCTATTATTAAGAGCAAACTCAGCCAAAGGCAAAAAAGAGACCCAGTCATCCTGATCAGCAGACACAAAGCATCTTAGATAAGTCTCCAATGTCTGGTTTGTTCTCTCAGTTTGACCATTGGTCTGAGGATGAAACGCCGAGGAGAAAGACAATTGAACACCAATTTTAGAACAAAAGGTCCTCCAAAATCTGGAAACAAACTGGACTCCTCTGTCAGACACAGTGTTCTCAGGAATGCCGTGTAAACGAACCACGTGCTGAAGGAACAAAGGCACCAATTCAGAGGAGGAAGGCAACTTAGGTAATGGCACAAGATGTATCATCTTGGAAAACCTATCGCAAATCACCCAGATGACGGTCATTCTCTGAGAAACAGGGAGGTCGGAAATGAAATCCATAGAGATATGGGTCCATGGTCTCTTGGGCACAGGTAATGGCATCAACAAACCACTAGAACGAGAGCAAGGCTTGGAGCGAGAGCAAGTCCCGCAGGACTGCACAAACTCCCTGACATCACGAGATAAGGTAGGCCACCAAAAGGACCGACTAACCAAGTCTCTGGTACCAAAAATTCCGGGATGGCCGGCCAACGCGGAACAATGAATCTCAGACATTACAGTCTTTTTCCACTGGTCCGGGACAAACAATTTCCCAACAGGGCAGCGCTCAGGCTTATCCTTCTGACACCCCTCCAGAGCCAGTCTCAAATTGGGCGAGATGGCGGAAAGAACTACACCCTCTTTCAAAATAACAGAAGGATCAGATAACTCAGGAGTAGTGTTGAGCGATACGATACCGCAAGTATCGGGTATCGGCCAATATTAGCTCTATCGGCCTTTCGATACTTAGTTTCGATATTTTCCATATATCGTATACCGGAATCGGAAGTTCCCATAATTCTTTGAGAGGCAATGTGATTTTAGTCAGCCAATGAGGAATCCTAAGAAGTGTGGGCACATCCTGTACTGCTGCGGTCATGTTAACTAATGGCATGGCTGTGATTGGATGCTGAAATGATGTCAGAATGCACTATAAAAGGCGCCGCCGCCATTTTAGCGTCACTGTGCTGTGAATTCAGTAAGGGACAGAACGCTGCAGTGCTGACTCTGAGGGACAGTTAGAGATTGCGATTTAGTGTACTGTGCTGTAGGCAGGCTAGCACCAACCGCTGTGTAAAGCTTCCTTTTGCCTGCAGTGTTGTTTTAACAGCTCTGCAAGGTGTGTGTGAGTGCAGGTGACGCTGCAGTTTGCTCTGCATGCAACGCTGTCTGTAGGCATCTGCACGTGTCACTCACAGACTCTTTTTTTTTTCTTCAGTGTAATTCTTGCAGCTCCATGCAATTTAACTATTAGTGTGACGCGCTTCCATCCGTATCCAATACATTGATTGCAAACACTATACAAGTAGACAAAGGAGTAGCCTTTCACAGATTGTGAACAGTTGTGTTTCAGTGTTCACTTCAGTCTGTGTTTTTTATTTTTGAGTGCACATCACGCTCAAGTTACTTGTTCAAGCACTGCTGCTTGTACTCTGCTGAGCGTGTCTCAGTGCCTCATCCTTTTCATTTATCTCCAATTGGTTCTGCTCCATTCCATTTAAAATATAATCTATTAGTGTGACGCGCTTCCATCCGTATCCAATACATTGGTTGCAAACACTATAGAAGTAGACAAAGGAGTAGCCTTTCACAGATTGTGAACAGTTGTGTTTCAGTGTTCACTTCAGTCTGTGTTTTTTATTTTTTGAGTGCACATCACGCACTGCTGCTTGTACTCTGCTGAGCGTGTCTCAGTGCCTCATCCTTTTCATTTATCTCCAATTGGTTCTGCTCCATTCCATTTAAAATATAATCTATTAGTGTGACGCGCTTCCATCCGTATCCAATACATTGGTTGCAAACACTATACAAGTAGACAAAGGAGTAGCCTTTCACAGATTGTGAACAGTTGTGTTTCAGTGTTCACTTCAGTCTGTGTTTTTTATTTTTTGAGTGCACATCACGCTCCAGTTACTTGTTCAAGCACTGCTGCTTGTACTCTGCTGAGCGTGTCTCAGTGCCTCATCCTTTTCATTTATCTCCAATTGGTTCTGCTCCATTCCATTTAAAATATAATCTATTAGTGTGACGCGCTTCCATCCGTATCCAATACATTGGTTGCAAACACTATAGAAGTAGACAAAGGAGTAGCCTTTCACAGATTGTGAACAGTTGTGTTTCAGTGTTCACTTCAGTCTCTGCGTAATAACCACACTTAGGCCTTATAACTTTTCTGACTTTCTTTATCAATCTACTAAGATGAAGAAGTCAGTGAGTAAGGCACGTGGTCGTGGCCGTGGAGTTTCAGCAGGGAGAGGACGTGGGGATTCTGTGGCTGCTGCCGCTCTCAGTGACACAGCATCCACCAGTTTTACCCATGAGCGTTCCTTTATGCGCACTTTGGTAGGAGCTCGGCGTGCCCCCCTGCTGCGGGAAGAACAAATTGAAGCCGTTGTTCTTTGGATGGCAGCCAATGCATCGACTTCAATTCCTTCCACCTCCTTTAAGGAACACAACACTGTTGAGCAACCATCTGTCTGTTCACCGCCTGTCAAATTGCCCAGGCAGTCAGAGAGTTCTGTACAGGAGCCAGCTGAGTCTCTGCTTCTGTTCTCAGAATCTGTTGGCTCGCAAACACGGGCACAGGCAAGCAGCATTCTGCAATTTGAAGAAGAGGGAGTATGCAGTGATGCGCAACAGCTGTGTCTCTCTCAATCTGAAGAGGCGGGTGAGCCAGTGCCGATGGACAGCACACCGCAGAACGCATCTTATGATGATGATGAGACTCAGGTGCCAGGTTTTGTGGAGCATGGTGCTGCCCAGACCATCCAACAGCAGCAGGTGTTGGAAGAGGGTAGTGGAGATGATGAAGTCCGAGACCCAACATGGTGTGAGCAACAGGAAGGTGGTGGGAGCAGCTCTGAGGAAGAGATTGTCCCAACGGTACAAAGAGGAGGGAGAGGTAGGCTGCAGACTCGCTTGCCTGTAGCCTCCAGTTTGGCACCTGTTGGGAGCAGTTCTCTTAGAACTGTCAAAATTGGCGCTCCCATGACTTGCACTGCGTGGTCCTTTTTTGACAGACTTGTAGATGATATTTGCTATGTTCAATGCAAGCTGTGTAAGCAAAAAGTTAAAAGAGGTAAAAATATCAGTAACCTGAATACCACAAATATGTGGAAACATGTACGGACAAAGCACGTAGCTGAGTTACAAAGACACACTGGAGATGTAGGCCAACCTACAGCAGCACCTACATCTTCAGGTCATGTTCGAGCCTCTACCTCCAGCTCACACACACCTGGTTCGGCTTCCTCACAGGATCTCCATGGAAGAACCTCGGTCACTGTTGTCCATAGACAAACTGTTATTCCACCCACAGCAGCAAGTTCACAGTCATCGTCACACTCCCAGAACAAAAAACAGCCATCGGTACCACAGGCATGGGATAAAAGACGGCCATACTCGGCAAACCATCCACGAGCACAGGCTCTGAATGCTGGCATTGCAAAACTCCTGTCCCTTGAAATGCTGTCATTCAGGCTGGTGGAGACTGACAGTTTCAGGAACTTTATGGCATTGGCAGTCCCACAATATAATGTGCCAAGCCGATTTTATTTAAGCAGGCAAGCTGTCCCTGCTCTGCAAAAACATGTCGAGGGAAACATTAAACATGCGCTACTAAACGCCGTCAGTAGCAGGGTCCACCTGACCACCGATGCGTGGACCAGTACCCATGGCCAGGGACGATACCTTTCCCTCACTGCCCATTGGGTCAATGTTGTGGAGCCGGGTACAGATCTTGCAGTGGCGCTGTACGTGTTCTGCCAACTCCAAGGATTGCAGGAATCCAGTCTGTACACATTGATTCCTCCTCCTACTCCAGTTCCTCAGAATCATCGCTGCACGAGCCGTCACGGTATACCTCCACATGGACCCGTGAATGCTTACCTGTTGCGACCGATATGAGCACAGCCGTGGCCAAACGTCAACAGGCCGTCCTGAAATTAATTTCCATGGGGAATCGAAGCCACACAGCGCAGGAGCTCTGGGATGCCATCAAGCAGGAGAGCGACGTGTGGTTTTTGTCAGCTAATCTCCAGTCAGGCTTGGTAGTGTGTGACAATGGCCGAAATCTGGTGGCAGCTCTGGGCCTTGGCAACCTCACTCACATACCATGTCTGGCACATGTGCTCAACTTGGTCGTGCAGAGTTTTTTGAGGGACTATCCGGATCTTGATGCACTGCTGCACAAGGTCCGTCTAGAGTGCGCTCACTTGCGACGTTCCAGCATGGCCAGATCGCGCATTGCAGCTCTGCAAGTCAGATTTCGCCTTCCTGAACATCGCATCATATGTGACGTACCCACCAGGTGGAATTCCACGTTTCATATGTTGGAGCGGTTGTGTGAGCAGCAGCCAGCAGTAATGGAGTATCAGCTGCAACAGGCGCAATCAACTCGCAATTTGCGCCGTTCACACTTCACCACTACTGAGTGGGCCTCTATGAAGGACATGTGCCACGTTTTGCGTGCGTTTGATGTCTCAACGCGGATGGCAAGTGCAGATGATGCACTAGTCAGCATGACTGTCCCCCTTATCTGCCTGCTTCAGAAATCACTGAAAGCACTAAAGGAAGAGGTTTTGGAAGAGGTGGAGGATGAGGAGTCACAAATTCAATTACCTTCAGGACAGTCAGCGCAACGTGGTTCATCACAAAGGGCTGGGCAGGGCTCACTTTGTGAGGAGGAGGAGGAGGAGTCAATGGAGGAGGAAGAAATCCCTACAGAGGGAGGTACACAACGCTGAAGTCAGTATGTAGAGCGAGGGTGGGTTGATGCAGAGGAGGCAGAGATGACGCCTCTTCCAGAGGACAGCCTTTGTTGGCCAGTTGGGAGTCTGCAGCACATGGTTGATTTCATGCTTCAGTGCCTGAGAAACGACCGCCGCATCCCCCACATTCTCACCACGTCAGATTATTGGGTGTACACCCTCCTAGACCCTCGCTACCGGGACAACTTACAAACCCTCATCACACCGGTGAACCGGGACCGTAAAATGCAGGAGTACCAAGACACACTGGTGCAATCCATACTGTTGTACATTCCAGCCGAGAGAGCTGCTGCTGCTGCTACTGCTTTACAAAGCAGCTCTGTGCATCGAGGCAGTGTAGACACCTCTACAACAAGAGGGAGCAGAAGCAGCGCCTCTGCACAGGGCAAGAGCTGTATGTTACAAATGTGGCAAAGTTTTGTGACAGCGCCAGCAAGGTCTGCACCATCCGAGACGGCTCCAGTCACCAGGAAGAAACGTTTCCGTAAGATGGTGACAGACTACTTGGCTTTCCCTCTAAGTGTACTCCCAGATGCCTCTTCCCCTTTCAAATTTTGGGTCTCTAAGTTGGATACATGGCCAGAGCTTAGCCAGTATGCATTGGAGGTGCTGGCTTGCCCTGCTGCCAGTGTATTATCTGAGCGTGTCTTTAGTGCTGCAGGTGGTGTACTAACAGACCGTCGCATGCGACTATCCTCAGAGAATGTAGACCGGCTTACTTTTCTGAAAATGAACAAGGCATGGATCTCACCTGAATTTGCCTGTCCGTTTTCAGATTAAATAACTGTTTGGCAACGTTTTCCATGTCTCCTGTTATGTTCATCTTTCTACCACCTGAACTCTACTCCCTGGCTACAACACCGCCATTTGTTGCTCGTAAGTAATGCAGGGTACTGACTCATGGCCACTGGTTACGCACGACAGCTGTTTCCTGGCAGGTGAACGTCAATTATCTCCAATAAGTTGTGCTGTGTGTTGCATCGGTTAGCCGACTCTATGGTGCCTGCAGTTTAGGTGATCCTATGTGTGCTGTGGGATATGTAAATAAAGGCGGTTTCCATTGTGACAATAGGACAACACCCACTGTAGGACTGTGTGATTCGTAACTGCGGACGGCTTGCGTCTGTCAACTACTTTTCATGGGTGCGTTCTCTACCCGTCCGGGTCCAGTACGTCAACTGGTTCTCCCCAGTGCCTTTGGCCTAGTGCTCCATCTCCGTATCGAGTTCCACAACGTCTGCTGTCCTTGGTAGTGCTTGGAGCACAGGTACCTCCTGCTTAGTAACCGTGTACAGAACGTCAGCTGGTACTCGGTTGTGACATTGCCTCTTTCTTCTGCTACCCTCCGGGGTCCAGTACCGTCAACTGGTCCTCCCCATGCCTTTGCTAGGTGCCTCCACTCCGTATCCGAGTTCCACCAACGTCATGCTGGTCCTTGTAGTGCTCTGGGAGCACAGGTACTCCTGCTTAGTAACCGTGTCCAGTAACGTCAGCTGGTACTCGTTGTGACATTGCCTCTTTCCTTCTCTGCTAACCCGTCCGGGTTCCAGCACAGTCGCTGGTCCTGTTTACTTCCAATTGTCTCTTTCCATCTGTACCCATCAGGGTTCCAGTAACGTCAGCTGTTCTCGGAATTGCCTTAAAGACTCACCCAGATCGAGATGACACACAAGGACGACGATCTATGAGCCGAACCAGGCTGAACCCTCACTAAGAATAAATAAAAGATTACCAGAAGAAGTTCACCAACAGGACAAGAAGGTTAAGACAAACTTACAAGATACAGAACAAGAGACAGAAAGACAATAAGCAGAAGAATAAAAGCAGAAGATCATGAAGTATAAACCAAAATGAAAGAAAAATATGTCTAAATTTAGCAGAAGAAGACCAAGCAATGTATAGGGTGAGTCCGTTCCTACCTCGTGTCCCTGGAAAATGCGCATGCAGTAAATAACAGGCAAAATACTTTGTAATTAAACTTGTGCACCAAGAACGAAGGATGAACAATTCATACTTTTAAGATTTAACAAAGTACTAGAATTGTCTGTCACATAAGATATGTGAAAAGATGAAGAGGAAATGAAAGAAATTGTGAATATGAAGAAGGATTAATTTAGTTTTTAATAAAATATGAGTAATGTAAAAAAAACATGAATAAGCATAGTAATGTTTAAGAAGAAGATTAAGAAGGTGAAGATGAAGAATAATTTGATGAGAAAGATGATGCTGCTGCTGAAGATTATGAAGGAGAAAGTGTGGCACTGGCAAAAGTTAAAAAGGTGAAGAGCATGGAAGTTGTGAAACATACATATTTGCCAAAATAGAAAAAAGGTTAACAACATTGTCAATTTGTTAGTCAATCCAAACGTATTTCCAAAAAATATATATTAATGCTATTCCAATGCATTGGGTTAAACATGTATGCCTTTATTGTCTCCTCAACCTCCCCCAATACATTCTACATTAGTCTTTGTTGTTTTCCTTCATGTACAATTAACCAACAAGGCAAGAATGGTTTTTTTAATGTCGATATTTGGTTCCCATAGACTTACATTGGACTTCCGGTATCGGAATCGGATATCGACGATATTTAGTGATATCGGCGATACCATTCCGATCCGATATTTTTAGATATCGAGCAGTATCGCTCAACACTACTCAGGAGAGTCCGCCAGGAAACTCCTCGAGAGGGCATCCGCCTTAACATTTTTAGTGCCAGGAAGAAATGAAACCACAAAATTAAAACGTGTGAAAAACAAGGCCCACCTGGCCTGTCTAGGATTAAGTCGCTTGGCAGACCAGGTTCTTATGGTCAGTGAGGACCACCACCTGATGTTTGGCTCCTTCCAGCCAATGTCTCCACTCTTCAAAAGCCCACTTCATGGCTAATAACTCCCGATTACCCACGTCATAATTACGTTCAGTGGGAGAAAATTTTCGAGAGAAAAAGGCACAAGGGTTACTTTTAGAGGTCTCTGGATCTCTTTGGGACAAAACGGCACCTGCCCCAATTTCAGAGGCATCAACCTTCACCTGAAATGGTAGAGAAACATCAGGCTGCCGTAGAACAGGAGCAGAAGTGAATCTCTGCTTAAGTTCCTGAAATGCAGAGACTGCCTCAGGAGGCCAATTCACCACATCAGAACCCTTCTTGGTCAAATCAGTTAATGGTTCAACAATAACAGAGAAATTACCAATAAATTTACGATAAAAATTGGCAAAACCCAAGAATCTTTGAAGAGCCTTTAATGAAGTAGCTTGGACCCAATCACAGATAGCCTGAACTTTGACCGGGTCCATTTCAATAACAGATGGGGACAAAATGAATCCCAGAAATGAGATCCTCTGAACGCCAAAAAGACACTTTGATCCCTTCACATACAGAGCATTCTCTCTCAAAATCTGGAACACAGTCCGAACATGTTTTACATGAGAGTCCCAGTCATTGGAAAAAATCAAGATATCATCCAAATAAACAATCAGAAATTTATCCACAAAATCCCTGAAAATGTCATTCATGAAGGACTGGAAGACAGAAGGAGCATTAGTGAGCCCAAAGGGCATCACAAGGTACTCAAAATGCCCTTCAGGGGTATTAAATGCCGTCTTCCATTCATCCCCGTGCTTAATGCGAATAAGGTTATATGCCCCCCTGAGGTCAAGCTTGGTAAACCAAGTAGCGTTTTTCACCCTGGAAAACAGATCAGAGATCAAGGGTAACGGATATTGATATTTTACAGTAATATTGTTCAAGAGACGATAATCAATACACGGCCTTAATGAACCATCCTTTTTGGCCACAAAGAAAAAACCGGCACCTAAGGGTGAAGAGGATGGTCTGATATGACCCTTCTCCAATGACTCCTTGATATAAGACCGCATAGCGTCATGTTCAGGTACAGACAAGTTAAAAAGGCGACCTTTAGAGAATTTACTACCAGACACTAATTCAATAGCGCAGTCATAGCTCCTATGGGGAGGTAAGGATGCAGATTTACTTTCGCTAAACACATCAGAAAAATCAATCAAAAAATCAGGAACATCCTGAGCCTGGGGGGAGGCAGAAAAAACAGGAGTGTTGGTATTAACACATTGGCAGCCCCAACTGGTAACAGACACAGATTTCCAATCCAAAACAGGATTATGAGACTGTAACCAAGGGAAACCCAGTACGATAATTTCATGCAGATTATACAGAACCAAAAATTTGCAACTCTCCTGATGATCAGGTTCTACCCTCATTATTACCTGAGTAGTGAACTGAGGTTTATTCTCAGCCAAAGGGGTAGAATCGATCCCCAGTAGGGGAATAGACTTCCGTAGGGGTATCAAGGGAAACCCACAACGTTTAGCAAAATCAAAATCCATCAGGTTAATAGCTGCTCCAGAATAAACAAAAGCCTGAGCAGAAAATGAGGACAGAGAGCATATCAGGGTAACAGTTAATAAAAACTTAGTCTGAACACTACCCAAGACAACTGAGCGAGCAAAACGTCTTCCCCGCTTAGGGCAGACAGAAATAGCATGAGAGGCATCACCACAGTAGAAACATAACCCATTGCGCTTTCGAAATTCATGACGCTGTGCCCCAGAAACCACTCTATCACACTGCATGGATTCAGAAGCAGGTTCACAAGGCAACATTATTCCACGCATACCTTTCCGCTCACGCAAACGTCTGTCAATTTGAATCGCTAATGACATAGAATCATTGAGACCAGAGGGAACAGGGAATCCCACCATAACATCCTTTACATTATCTGACAGTCCCTTCCGAAAAAGAGCTGCCAAAGCGTCGTCATTCCATTTGGTCAGGACTGCCCACCTACGGAATCTCTGGCAGTATAACTCAGCGTCCTCAAGCCCCTGACTTAATGCCAACAAAGTTTTTTCAGCTTGATCAGTGACATTAGGCTCATCGTACAATAACCCCAAAGCCTGAAAAACGCATCAACATCACTCAAAACAGGATCCCCAGGTGTCAGGGAAAAAGCCCAATCCTGAGGGTCGCCGCGCAGGAGAGAGATGACAATTTGAACTTGCTGCGCTGCGTTCCCTGAGGACTTAGATTTTAAGGCAAAAAACAATTTACAGTTATTTTTGAAATTCAGAAACTTAGCTCGATCCCCCAAAAACAAATCTGGCATGGGAATCCTAGGTTCCACAACAGGCAACCCAGCAAGATAGGTAGCAATACTCCGAACTTCAGTGGCAAGCTGATCCACATGGCCAGACAACTGTGCAAACTCCATTGAGAGAGAAAAAAAAAAATCCTCCTCAGCACCCAGAGATACAGAGGGAAAAAAAAAAATGCAACAAACAGAAAAAAAAAAAATCTCTGACAACTCTGACAACTTTTTTCTTCCCACAATATTTTTCCCTTCTGTGAGTACCATATAATTTTCAGTTTAGGTCGGTGATACTGTTATGATTTGGTAGCTGAGGAGAGCAGGCAAAAAAGGAAATACACCAGAGCAGTTGGAAACTATGAGATTGCAGTACCCTGACTAACCACCACAACCAGAGGCAGCCGTGGAGCGTTCCTACGTTGGTCCTAGACGCCTCGTCACAGCCTGAGAAACTAACTACACCTAAAGATAGAAAGAGGAAAGCTATCTGCCCCGGAGCAGATCCCCAAAGAACATAGAAAGCCCCCAAACATGTAATGGCGGTTAGACAAGAAGAAATACTGACACAGACAGAAAATAGTATGAGCAAACGTTGGGGCCCAAACTTACTAAATAGAAAAGGATAGGAAGGGCACTTACTGCAATCCCAAAAAACCCTGAAAAGCACCAACTCTACTAATTTCAAAAACACCTGAGATCACACGACCTCTACCACCTAAATTAGTTCTCTGGTGTAACCAAAAACAAAACAGCAGCCACTGAAAAAACTGGAAAAAGCAAATGTACAAAAATCAGTGGCTGAACTGAACTGAGAGGCAAAAGCCCCCAGAGGGGACCCAGAAGGCCCCCACAGAAGTGCAGGACAAAAATGCAAAAAACAAGCACAAAAACAAAAAGAAGAAAATGTCTTATCTGTTAGCAGGAGATTCAGACATGACACAGCAGGCTACCAAGGAAACAGGAATCAAGGATTGAGACCAGAACAATTGATCACCGGCAACCCTGATGAGAAGGCGACTCCCTTATATAAGACCATTCAGTAACACCTGATTCCCAATCCTCACAATCTTCACTGGACAGTCCAGTACCGTTTGTAACCACCAGAGGGAGCTTCTGCTCAGAACTCATTTCCAGCCTATTCACAACACCATCCCAGACACTATAGGTCTGCCAGGTGGCGCTGACAAATCCTTATTAATTTTTGGCAACAGATATAGAGTCACTGAAGTCAAACTGCTGGTGATAATGCCGGTGTCAGTTGCCCTTTTCAAGATGTCATCCAGCTTAGCTGTATATGCCGAGAGGGGGTTATAAGTAAGTTTTTATAACAAACATTATTATTCAGTTGACGAAAAGCCTCCCTCTCGTACAAAATTTTAGGCCACACCACCACATTACCACCTTTGTCAGCCGGCTTCAGCACCACATCCGAAAGATTTTGGAGGAACCTCAGGTGACTACGTTCATCTCTAGTGAGGTTATCATTTTTAATCATTACCGGAATCCTCAAGAATTCATCAGACACCACCTTGACAAACATATCGATACTGGGACAGGTGGAGAAAGGAGGAAATTTCTTGGATCGTGGGCAGATCGAAGGAGGAATCTTACCTCCTTCACTTTCATGTTCAGTAGCCAACTCCTCCAAAATTCTTATTGCCTCTTGTTCCTCCTCTGTTGGAAAAAGATGTTGAATTTCACCATTAAAAAAATATCTCTTAAAGAGAAGTGACCTGGCAAAGATATGCAAGTCTTTCACCACTGTGAAAACGTCATATCTAGGTGTGGGAGAGAAGGATAGACCCCTACCAAGCAAAGAGAGATCAGTATCGGAAAATACATAATGACTTAAGTTAATCACCTTATTGTCTCTATAATTCCTCTCAGTTCATTCCTAATGCGTCTCTTATACGGGTGATACGTATGGTCACGTATCCTGTGCGCATCGGCAGTCACATATGAAGTAGCGGATGAAGACAAGATATCCGAGTGATCACTAGGGGATGAGACAGATAGATTAGATGATGCCCTTGTACGAGTTGAATTAATTTTACTTCTCCACAAGTAAACCTTTTTCATCTGGTAATCTCTCGAATCCCTTTGGTTGTCTTGGATCTTTTTAACAAGTTGATCCATAGATTTTTCAAGTTCTACTTCAAATTGCTGTATACGTTCGGCTTGGCAACCATTTTTCAGTCTGAGCCACATCAATACATTTATCCAGCTCGGAAATGTTTTTAGAATTCAAGTCAATAAGGGATTGCATAAGTGTATAAGAACACAAGTTACATGCTTCTTCCCATCGTGTAATAAACGATTCATCATCAACAGGGAAAGTAGGTATCACTCTAACTCTCAATCCCTTGGGATCATCTTGTTAGCCGTATACTTCTCCAGGAAAAGCCTGTTCCACCACAAATTTCTGTCCCCTGCATTCGCTTATCACGCCCCCTGAGGAAGGAGCTGCTTGCTCCGAAACGCGATTCGTGGTGGGCCATGGGACCGCTGACCTTTGCTATTTGCAGGTAATTATTCTATACTAATGACCGCTTTTCTATGTATTTCCATCATATACAATACACAATATGCATTTGATTGTTATGGTTGGATACTTACCTTCCTGCCAGTGATCACTGTGATAAATTTTATTTGATTTATATGGTGAATATGTGTGAATACCGCTAAAATATGTGCTTGGCTGATAGGATGAGGTACTTACCTTAATGCCAGTAATTGTTTCCTATAAATCTACCTGTAATATATGGGAATTTTGGCAACATCATATTATTGCGGCCCTGATTGTTTACTTTTCTCCACACGTCCTACTACAGGGTTATGCGGTTCCCTCTGGCCCTCTTGGTGTTTTACCTGTGGGTAATGGGTACACGTCCCTATTCCCCTTCCTTATTCCTCTTATCTGGATTATGTATTTTATACATTGTTTGTATCAATAAAAGTTACATTTTATGGGACTTTATGACTGCTCTCTTCTGTTGGATGTTATTGATTGTGCAGTTGGTCATCTTTTATGATCCTCCTAACATATATGTACTTGGGATATTTATTATTAGTGTTCTATGGACTCCCTTGACTTTCCTATACATATATATGCATTATGCTTGTCTCACTTCTTATTCAGTATAATACGTGTAGGTTACTATGCATAACCCTGCTGACAGGTTCCCTTTAATTGTTCAGAATAACAGTAATTTTGACCAGGGGTACCCATGCCCAAAGTTTACATGCCACTGTACAAAAGTAATATAGTCAGCTAAACTTTATTCACATTTGCACTTGTGGGTCAATTTCAGATCTGTCCAAAAATACAGGACAAAATATTGCAATGACCACACAAGGTTCAAATGTTGAAGATGTCAGACAAATTGTGGTTTCTTGATAATTTTGGTGTTTATTCTCAGTGTTATTAGTTTCAATGCTGTTTCATCACAAAACATCAGCAAGTAACCTCTGTAGCCTTCTTTCTTGGTGTCCTTTAAATTTTAAATGTAAGTTGCTGAAATGTAAAGATGAGCAATCCCGAACATATGCTAAATGCAGAACACAGACTTCTCTCGGAAGTCCATTGCAATGTTCGAAATTCAGGGGGAAGTATTCTTTTGAATGGGGTTCTGGTTCTGATCCAAGTTTGGGTACAGTTTTGGTACCCGAACCGAACTTTGGAATAAAGTGTGGGTGTGGTACCTGAACCTGAACTTTAATGGGTTTGCTCATCCCTACTCAAATGTCTATACATCTAAATTTTCCTCTAGTAATTTTGCTCCACTTATGGTGCCCTATAAACTCCAGTTTCCTGGGCCTATGGGTAAATTCAGTTCTGAGAACAAACTTTAATAACCTATTATGTATTTAAAATTAAAATAATATTGGTAGCACACTTCATATCAATTCCTTTATTCTACATTCTTAGTTCAAATACAATTGTGTGTCCCATGGAACAAAGAAAGTGCAATTTTTTTTCTATTCTAAATTTTAATAAAAATCTCAAGTGATCACAGTGGTAACCAACAATGATATACAGTGGGTACAGAAAATATTCAGATCCCTTTAATTTTTGCACTCTTTTTTTCATCTCAGCCATTTGGTAAATTCAAAAAGTTCATTTTTTTCTCATTAATGTACACTCTACACCCTATCTTGAATGAAAAAAACAGAAAAGTAGAAATTTATTAAAAAAGAAAAACTGAAATATCACATGGTCATCAGTATTCAGACCTTTTGCTCAAACACTCATATTTAAGTCACATGCTGTCCTTTTCCTTGTGATACTCCTTGAGATGGTTCTACTCCTTGATTGGAGTCCAGCTGTGTTTAATTAAACTGAGAGGACTTGATTTGTAATGGCACACACCTGTCTATATAAGACCTCACAGCTCACAGTGCATGTCAGACCAAATGAGAATCATGAGGTCAAATGAACTGGCCTAGAAGCTCAGAGATAGAACTGTGGCAAGGCACAGATCGGGCCACGGTTAGAAAAGAATTTCTGCAGTACTCAAGGTTTCTAAGAGCACAGTGGTCTCCATAATCCTTAAATGGAAGAAGTTTAGGACCACCAGAAGTCTTCCTATACCTGGCCGTACAGCCAATCTGAGCAATTGTGGGAGAAGAGCCTTGGTTAGAGAGGTATAGAAGAACCCCAAGATCACTGTGACTGGCTCCACAGATGCAGTAGGGAGATGGGAGAAAGTTCCACAAAGTCAACTATCACTGCAGCTCTCCATCAGTCGGGCCTTTATGGCAGAGTGGCCCAACGGAAGCCTCTCCTCAGTGCCAGACATATGAAAGCCCACAGAGTTTGCTAAAAAAAAGCACTCATGAAGGGCTCCCAGACTATGAGAAATAAGATTCTCTGGTCTGATGAGACAAAGAACTTTTTGGTGATAATTCTAAGCGATATGTGTGGAGAAAACCAGGCATTACTCATCACCTGCCCAATACAATCCCAACAGTGAAACATGGTGGTAGAAGAATTATGGGTGTTTTTCAGCTGCAGGGACAGGACGACTGGTTGCAATTGAAGGAAACATGAATGCGGCAAAGTACAGAGATATCCTGGATGAAAACCTCTTCCAGAGTGCTCTGGACCTCAGACTTGGTCGAAGGTTCACCTTCCAACTAGGCAAAGACCCCAAGCACACAGCTAAAATAATAAAGGAGTGGCATCAGAACAACTCTGTGACCATTCTTGACTGGCTCAGCCAGAGCCCTGATGTAAACCCAATTGAGCATCTCTGGAGAGACCTGAAAATGGCTGTTCACAAACGTTCACCATCCAACCTGACAGAACTGGAGAGGATCTGCAAGGAAGAATGGCAGATGATCCCCAAATCCAGGTGTGAAAAACTTGTTGCATCAGTCCCAAGAAGACTCATGACTGTACTAGCTCTAAATGGTGCTTCTACTCAATACTGAGCAAAGGGTCTGAATACTAATGACCATGTGATATTTCAGCTTTTCTTTTTTAATAAGTTTGCAAAAATTTCTACATTTCTGCTTTTTTTCAGTCAAGATGGGGTGCAGAGTGTACATTAATGAGAAAAAAAAATGAACGTTTTTGAATTTACCAAATGGCTGCAATGAAATAAAGAGTGAAAAATTTAAAGGGGTCTGAATACTTTCCGTACCCACTGTATACTCTGAGTAAACTGGTGTAAAATAGCTATGAAACTAAATACACCACAATATTAGTCTTGTTTCTTATAGTACCTGACTATTGAGGACTGTAACAAACAATAGAAATACGAAGATAATTGTGTGACATAATGGAAAAAATAATTGGTAATAGAAGGATGAGGGTTCTGAGCATCTTTCAAAAGCGACATGCATTCAAGGTATCAATAGAGATGACGTACATAGCAGGCACTTGATTTCCTTTGGGAAATAAATAGCATACTGTGCTTGTATTAAGGTTATCATGAATTGAGCAACTTTCAATTGCAAAAAACTATGAGTGCAAGTATGAAGTATAATACACAGAAATACCCTGGTATTCTGAAGCATCTATGCATCAGTCATGATGTATTCGCCTGCAACTTGTCATTTTAAAGCTTGTAGTCATCATAATGTAGTTAGTAGGCCACTTCCTGTTCATCATCACAGGAATACAATATAAGGTCACAAATATATATATATATATATATATATATATATATATATATATATATATACTGTGTGTATATATATATATATATATATATATATATATATATATACACTGCTCAAAAAAATAAAGGGAACACTAAAATCCCACATCCTAGGTGTCACTGAATTAAATATTCCAGTTGCAAATCTTTATTCCTTACATAGTGGAATGAGGTGGGAACAATAAAACATAAAAATGATCAATGTAAATCAAAATTAATATCCCATGGAGGTCTGGAGTTGGAATGATACTCAAAATCAAAGTGGAAAATCAAATTTCAGGCTGATCCAACTTCAGTGGAAATGCCTCAAGACAACGAAATGATGCTCAGCAGTGTGTGTGGCCTCCATGGATGTGTATGACCTCCCTATAACGCCTGGGCAATTCTCCTGATGAGGCGGTGGACATTCTTCTGAAGGATCTCTTCCCAGACCTGGATTAAAGCATCAGTCAACTCCTGGACAGTCTGTGGTGCAATTTTGCATTGGTGGATGGAAAAAGACATGATGTCCCAGATGTGCTCGATTGGATTCAGGTCTGGGGAACAGGCAAGCCAGTCCATAGCATCATTGCTTTCTTCATGCTGACACACTTCAGCCACATGAGGCATAGCATTGCCATGCATAAGAAGGAACCAAAGTCCCACTCCACCTTCATATGGTCTCACTACGGGTTTGAGAATCTCATCCCGGTACATAATGGCAGTCAGGGTTCCTCTGGCTAGCACATGGAGGGCTGTTCGGCCTTCCAAAGAAATGCTTCCCCATACCATTACTGACCCACTGCCAAACCAGTCATGCTGTAGGATGTTGCAGGCAGCAGAACGTTGTCCACAGCATCTCCAGACTCTGTCACATCTGTCACATGTGCTCA
Source organism: Oophaga sylvatica (assembly GCA_033576555.1). Classification (NCBI taxonomy): domain Eukaryota; kingdom Metazoa; phylum Chordata; class Amphibia; order Anura; family Dendrobatidae; genus Oophaga; species Oophaga sylvatica. The sequence continues at coordinate 206,122,347 of JARQOD010000006.1, read as the reverse complement.
GTGTGAACCTGCTCTCATCCGTGAAGAGAACAGGGTGCCGATGTCAAATCTGCCAATCTTGGTGTTCTCTGACAAATGCCAATTGCCCTGCACGGTGTTGGGCTGTAAGCACAACACCTACTTGTAGACGTCGGGCTCTCATACCACCATCATGGAGTCTGTTTGTGACAGTTTGAGCAGACACATGGATGTTAGTGGCCTGGTGGAGGTCATTTTGCAGAGCTTTGGCATGCTCCTCCTGTTCCTACTTGCACAAAGGAGGAGGTAGAGGTCCTGGTGCTGAGTTGTTGCCCTCCTACAGCCCCTTCCACGTTTCCTGGTATACTGGCCTCTCTCCTGGTATTTGATCCATGTTCTGGACACTGTGCTGACAGACACAGCTACCCTTATTGCCACAGCTCTCATTGATGTGCCATCCTGGATGAGCTGCACTACCTGAGCAACTTCTGTTGGTTGTAGACACCTCCTCATGCTACTGTACTTCTAGGGGTGAGAGCAATGATAAAATGCAAAAATGACCAAAACAGCCAAAAAAGATGAGAATAGAGAAATGGTCTGCGGTCACCACTTGCAGAACCACTTCTTTAGGCTAAGTGCACACGATCAGGAATAATTGCGTTTTTTTTCGCGGTTTTTCCGCGGTAAAAACGCGATAAAAACGCAAGCATTAAGCATCCTATACATGTTAATTGATTCCGCATGTTTTGGCCACATGTTGCGTTTTTTTCCGCGAAAAAAACGCTTTGCGGAAAAAATAGCAACATGTTCATTAATTTTGCGGAATGTAAGCGGTTCATGTGCGGTGGTACCCAGGGTTTGGAGGAGAGGAGACTCTCCTCCAGGCCCTGGGTACCATATCCCTGGTAAAACAATAATTAAAATAAAAAATAATGATATTCTCACCTTCCGGCGGCCCCCGCAGCCTTCCCGCGGCCCCCGCAGCCTTCCCGCCTTCAGCGATGCTCCCGGCAACTCCCGGTCCCAGGAGTGCTTTGCGAGAATCACCCAGATGGCATAGCGGTCTCGCGAGATGCTACGTCATCTGTGTGATTTGTCGCAAAGCACTCCTTGGACCGGAGTTTGCCGGGAGCGTCGCTGAAGGCGGGAAGGCTGCGGGGGCCGCCGGAAGGTGAGAATATCATTATTTATTATTTTTTTTATTATTTTTACATTAGATCTTTTTACTATTGATGCGGCATAGGCGGCATCAATAGTAAAAAGTTGGTCACACGAGTCAAACACTATGTTTGACTCGTGTGACCAACCTGTCAATCAGTTTTCCAAGCGATGCTACAGATCGCTAGGAAAACGCTAGCATTCTGCAAGCTAATTACGCTTGCAAAACGCTATTATTCTGGCGGGAATCAGCATACAAAAAAGTGCGTATTTCCTGCGGGAGAAGTGCGGGATTGCCGCGGAAATTTCCGCGGCAATTCCGCAACGTGTGAACTTAGCCTTACAGGGGGTGTCTTGCTAATTGCCGATCATACCTGTTGTCTGTTTCATTTGCACAACAGCAGGAGAAATTGATTCAGAATTGGTGTTGCTTTGTTACTGGAGAGGTAGATTTCACAGAAGTGTGACTGACTTGGAGTTACATTGTGTTGTGTTAGTGTTCCCTTTATTTTTTTGAGCAGTGTATGGATATAAAAACTTTCTTCTCACCCCACTGGGGGTGGTCTTTGTTGTCCTTTCTCATTCTCGGGTCCTCTACCAGAGTCCTGGGAGTTTGAGGGTTCTGCATACGATCTTAATTGTTCCCAGCTGTCATGATCCAGGCCGGGTTTTGAGTTCTGTCTCCCTCTTTCCCGGTCTGGTCATGTCAGGGGTTAACTTTTCTCTGCCTCTTTCTGGTTTCTGGTTTGCTTTGTGTTGTGTTAGCGTTCCCTTTATTTTTTTGAGCAGTGTAGAGATATAAAAACTTTCTTTGTTGTCCTTTCTCATTCTCGGGTCCTCTACCAGAGTCCTGGGAGTTTGAGGGTTCTGCATACGATCTTAATTGTTCCCAGCTGTCATGATCCAGGCCGGGTTTTGAGTTCTGTCTCCCTATTTCCCGGTCTGGTCATGACAGGGGTTAACTTTTCTCTGCATCTTTCTGGTTTCAGGTCTGCTTTTTCTCTCCACTGCATCCTGCAGGTGGTGTCAGTTATATTTTATTCTACGGCGTGAGTAGATGACTCTGGTTATACCCTGATTTGTCCTGCTGTGTTTTGCTGACTGTGCCCTTGTCTGGTCATTCACCTCTTCCCGTCCAGACTCAGTGTTTCCCTTTGTGTTTTGACTCTGACCTGCTCTTGCCTCTTGCTTCTGTTATTTCTGCTTCTGATCGGTACTGACCTTTTTGGCACTCCTCTGTCTCTGTATCTGATACTTCCCTTGGTATTACGACACTCTTTGGTATTGACCTGGCTTGTTTGACTATTCTGCTGCCACCTTGTGGTAGCCACGCTGCAGTGTTGCTGGACTGCTCTGAGCAGTATTTCAGTCTTCTCTCCACTCTGCTGCCATTTGGTGTAGTTTGTAATTCCCTTCAGAGCTGCAGCATGACACCAGCATTGCACTTTTCTGGACAGAGAGCTCAAATGTTGCTCCTGGGATCTGTTGTAGCCATTCTTCCAACTTAGGGGTCACTGCTCCAAGTGTTCCAATCACCCCTGTAATCATTGTTGCCTACACCTTCCACATCTTCTCCAGTTCTCCTTTGAGGCCCTAGTATTTCTCCAGCTTCTAATATTCCTTCTTCCTGATGTTGCTGTCACTTGGCAGTGCCACATCTATTTTCATTGCTGTCTTCAGATCCTTGTCTACTATGACAATGTCTGGTTGGTTAGTCAACACCTGCTTACCTGTCAGGATCTTGAAGTCCCACAGGATTTTAACCCTTTTATTCTCCACCACTTTTTCTGGGGTCTCCCACCTGGACTTAAGGGTACTTAGCCCATATGCTGTTCAGATGTTGCTGTATACAATTCCCGCTACTTGGTTGTGGGATTCAGTATATGCTGTTCCTGCTTGCATTTTGCATTCTGCCACTATGTGTTGGACGGTTTCTGAGGTTTATTTGCATAGTCTGCACCTTGGGTCTTGTCTTGTGTGGTAGATTCCTGCTTCTATGGATCTGTTACTTAGTGCTTGCTCTTGTGTGCTATGATTAGTGCCTCTGTGCTGTCTCAGAGTCCAGCTTTCTCCAGCAATTGGTAGGATTTGGTGGTGCTTCATGTTCCTGTTCTTCCTTCCAGATATGTTGTTATTGCTGCCTTAGGCATTCTCTCAGCATCTCATCTTTTCGTGCCATTTTTCTGATGTATTCCTGGATACTCCTTGTTTCATCCGTGATGGTGGCATGGATGCTTATCAAGTCTCGACCGCCCTCCTTTCTGTTGGTATACAATCTCTGGGTGCTAAACTTAGTGTGGAGACATCCATGCATTGTGAAGAGCTTTCGTGTCTTCACTCTGCAGTTTCCATCTCTTCTTTTGGCCAGCACACTATGCTAGAAGGGTATCTGATAACAGGCAGGGCATATGTGTTGATGGCACGGATTTTATTCTTCCCATTGAGCTGGCTCTTCAGGAACTGTCTTACCCTTTGATGGTATTTGTATGTTGCTGCTTTTCTTTGCCTCCTCATCATGGTTACCATATCCCTGTGGGATGCCGAGGTACTTGTAGCATGTCTGTACATCTGCTATGTGCGCTGCTGGTAATTCCACTACATCAGTCTTGACTACCTTGCCTCTCTTTATTACCAACTGGCCGCACTTCTCCAGTCCGAAGGACATCCCAATGTCTTCACTGTAGATCCTTGTGAGGTGGATCAGTAAATCGATGTCTCGCTTGTTTTTCGCATACAGCTTGATGTCATCCATGTAGAAGAGGTGGCTGGTGGTGCTTCCACTATTGAACTTGTATCCATAGCCAGACTGTGTAATTATCTGACTGAGTGGGTTCAAGCCTATGCAGAACAGAAATTGAGGCAGTGCATCACCTTGGCATATGCCGCATTTGATGGTCACTTGTGCTAGTTGTCTTGTGTTGACTTCCAATATTGTTCTCCATAGCCCCATTGAGTTTCTGAGGAAGGTTCTTAATTTCCTGTTGACATTGTAGAGAGCCAAGCATTCACAGATCCATGTGTGTGGCATTCAGTCATAGGCTTTCCTGTAGTCAATCCAGGCTGTGCTGAGATTGGTCTGTCTGGATCTTGAGTCTTGAGCGACTGCTCTATCTACTAGGAGCTGGTGCTTAGAGCCTCTGTCGGTCCCAATGCCTTTCTGAGCTGGATTCATGTATTGGTTCACATGGTTCTGTAGCTTGGCGGCTATGCTGCCTGACAGGAGTTTCCATGTTGTTATAAGGCAGGTTATTGGGCGATAGTTGGATCTAACTGTTCCTTTGTGAGGATCCTTCTTAATCCCTTAACAACCTCCGATACGTCTTTTTACGGCGGTCATTAAGGGTACTTAAACCACAGCGCCGTTAATTAACGGCGCTGTGGAAAAAGTGAATAGCGCCCCCACAGTCAAATTTTCTCCGGGGTCTCGCTGCCGGGGGTAGCCGAGACCTCAGAGAACATGAATCGGGTCGATTTTTACCGACCCCGGTGTTGCGATCGCCGTTATTAACCCTATAACGGCAATCGCAACAAAAAAAAAATAATGTGCCATTTAATTTCTCTCTCCTCTGATGTGATCGGACAT